>CM031234.1:680550373-680988367 GCA_018340775.1 Taxus wallichiana var. yunnanensis | reverse complement strand
CTAGTAGTTCATTTTCCAACTCATGTGCTCTTATGTCATCTAGTTGTCCAAACATCGCATCTAGCATTTTCCACGCGAGATGTAGGTGTTTCGAGACACCTCAATGTGGAAGAGCAAGTTAGGAGAAATGGACATGCAGAGAAGACCTAAAGCTTCATCACTACAGTTTAACCACTTAGATTTTTAGGTTCATCATCTGGTTCAGTCTCAGTTCCCATGGTGATGCGGTATAACCCTTTACCCCTTAGTTTCATTATTATTTTCGATCTCCATTCAAAAAATTTGAACGGCGTAAGCAAAGGAATTGAAAGTGCATCCATAGTGAGAGAGAGAGAGAAAGAAATGCAGAAAAGAAACACAACCACCCAGGACAATAACAACCCCCTGCTTTCAGCACTTTATAATTGAGTGCATTGTGCATTGATCACAATCAGGTTCATGTGTGTGGTTTGAAACACTTGGTAACTTGTCTTACAATTAGCATAATAACGCACAAGAGAGGAGTCCAAAACAGTGTCTCGTGGAGCGCAACAAAAGAGGAACACTGTAAACAAGTACAAGCAAAAAATAGAAAGGAGGTGAAAGCCAACCCTGGTGGTGAGAAAAATCACCTCACATCGCATGAAAGAATCCCTTTGTCGTAAGAATGTGGCAGATGTGCTCACAAGTCCACAAAAAAAAGGAATGGAACAAAGCTCAAAAGAATGAGTTGAATTAAGCAAAACAAAGACACCCCCCAGAATGCGGCACTTTATAAAATTAGTGTGTTTATAAAGCTAATAATCCCATCATCTAGAGTGTGAAAAAAATGCAACTTTGAGTAAAGAAGTGCTCAAAACCGAGCAACGAGTCAAAAGTTATAGCAAAAACCAATTCCCATAATTTGATGAGAAAAAGCCAATAAGCCTGCAAACGGATTAAAAAAGCACCCTAAACACATGCAAAGGGTGTCATATGTATGCTCGTTGGAAATGGCATGGAATTTGAGATAGGGTTTGTTTGTATTGCGAGGGGGGATTAGCCACCTGCCAATCCCGGACCTCACCCTTCGTCTTCGACACTCGACGGAAGGTTAGAAATACAACAAGCCAACAGACCAAATTTTATAATGCCAAAGAAATATAGTTTAAATAAGGTGAAATTAAATTAGATCTAATGTAATTAAATCTAATGAATGTTGAAAAAGGCTTTAATTAAGCAAATCACTAAAAAAGCACTTTTTTGAATATTTTCTAAAACAGAAGATTTTGAAAGAAGGTGTTTAAAACAAGAATTTTTAGATGAAGATAAGGCATTTTTAGAAAGTATCTTTTAAATAAAGAAAGATTTTTTTGATTTAAAAACGCATACCAAAAAGAATTATTGATTTTATGTTTTGAAAGGAAAGCTTTTAAACAAAAAGGAAACTCGGGGCATTTTGTAAAAGGCAGTGGTTTTTTTGTTTAAAAAAGAAAGCTTTTTTAGAAAAAAACAAACAAGAAGAACTCAGGCCGTTTTTGCTAGAGAACTGAGGATTTAATAGACAGTGTTTAAAAAAGGAAAGGAATTAAAAAAGACTTACCAAAAATGATTGTTCGGGACAGGCCGCGCCCAAGGAAAAATGCAGAGGTAAAAAGGGCCGCGCCAGGAGAGATTACTGTGTGTTTTTGTTTTAGCAGGCCAAAAAAACATGGCAGATGTAATTTACAACCCTGTGAAGCAAAAAATGTGGCAAATGATGATTAAAAATGCCTGAACAATCAAAAAAATGTGGCAGATGATTAAAAACGCCTGAACAATCAAAAAACGTGGCAGATGATTAAAAACACCTGAACAATAAAAAAATGCTAGAACAATAAAAATGCCTGGAAGGTCCAAGAAAACACCTCGAACAGTCCACAAAACACCTGGAATGAAGAAAAAAGTAGGCCACGCGTGAATGAACAGTGATGGCAGTTTGAACAGTCCAAAAATGGTCAGAGGGACAGCAGTTCGTTGATGAGCAACCACGACTGAAGAACTCAAGGATCCTGCAACCACAGACAACATGCACAAGAAAAAAAACACAAAAAACTTTCTGAGAAAGCTTGTTAGAGATATTAGCAAGATAATTTCCAGAAAATAGTGATCAAAAGACTTGCATGCAGAGTAAAATAACGAAACCAAGTAAGAGTAATCACAACAAAAAATAAATCGAGTGCACGTTTACCCGATCTCAGCTCTGATACCATGAAAAGAGTTTGCGAGAATCGAATGGAAATGAGGCACCATGAAGTAGTTACACTCCAACGGAATTGTGAAAGCTCTAAAGCGATAGCAAGGAAAAAATGATTAGAAATGGAAGAACTTGCTCAACAGAAACAAAGCTTGCATAGAGGAAAGACAGGGAGTGTCTTGGCATGCTCATAAATGAATAGAAAAGGGGTACATATAGGGTGCTGAGTAACCCTAGTGCATGACACACATGAAACCCTAAACCTAACCCATGTGAGATGACCCTCCAACATGAGAGGAGGACACATAGGATAACTCACACTAATAGGAAACACTACTATGTTATCTAAAATTAAATCTAAAAACATTCAATAAGATAGTAGAGATGATTTTTGGGTGAGTGTCATGAATGAAGAATTAGATCAAATAGAGAAAAATGAGACTTGGGAACTAGTTCCTAGACCAAAAACAAAAAATTCATTGGTACTAAATGGGTGTTTAGAAACAAGTTGAATGAAAATGGAGAAGTCACTAGAAATAAATATATA
This sequence comes from Taxus wallichiana var. yunnanensis, assembly GCA_018340775.1. Taxonomy (NCBI): domain Eukaryota; kingdom Viridiplantae; phylum Streptophyta; class Pinopsida; order Cupressales; family Taxaceae; genus Taxus; species Taxus wallichiana. Next base: position 680,985,626 of record CM031234.1, on the reverse strand, counting down.
TTGGTGTGTAAAGGTTATGCATAGGTAGAGGGAATTGAATTTGAAGAAACATTTTCTCTTGTAGCTAGAATGGAGGCTATAAGACTGTTTTTGGCATATGCATGCTTTAAGGGATTCAAAGTATACCGATGGATGTAAAGTCAAGCCTTTTAAATGGTAAATTGGAAGAGGAAGTATATATAGAGAAACTGAAGGGTTTCTATTGAAAAATAATCAAGACTATGTTTGCAAACTGAAGAAGGCTCTTTATGGTCTAAAATAGGCCCCTATGGCTTGGTATGCTAGATTAGATAGATATCTATTAGACCAAGGTTTCAAAAGAGGAGAAGTAGATAACAATATTTACATAAAGGTACAAGGAGATCACCAGTTGATAATTATGTCATATGTAGATGGAATTATATTTGGAGGAAACAATGATGATATGAGATCTATCTTGGTTTACAAATCACCTAATAAGAAAAAAGTTATTTTTATTTCATAGTCAAAGTATATGAAATAAATGTTGAAAAAAAAAAATGTAATGGAAGACAACATGCATGTTATTAAACCTATGGCTACATGGTGTAGACTAAGCAAAGAAGATGAATCACCAAAAGTGGACCGGACTGTCTATAGAGCTATAATTGGAATCTTTTGTACTCTAATTCTTCTATTCTTGATATTATGAAAGCAATGTGACTTGTAGGTAGATTTCAATATGATCCAAAGGATAGTCACTTGTAACTTGTCAAGAGGATTTCTAGATATCTCAAAGGGACTGAGGAATATGGACAGTGGTATCCAAGAAGCAAATATTTTGATTTGATATCTTATACTAATGTTGACTAGGAAGGAAGTCAAGATGATAGGAAAAGTACTAGTAGTGGGGCCTTCTTCCTAGGAGACTTCCTAGTTTCATGGCCAAGAAATAAGCTATGGTTAGTTGCCTTGTCTACTTGTGAAGTTGAGTATGTTGTTGTTGTTTCATGTTGTACTCAAGTTCTCTAGATGAAATAGACCCTAAAAGACTACAAGGTAATGTATGATAATCCCATTCATATTTTTTGTGATAAAATAAGTGCAATAAGTGTGTCAAAGAACCCTGTCATGCATTCAAGTACCAAAAGATTCCTATTAGGTATCATTTTTTAAAAGAGAAGGTGAATGCACAAAGTTTCAATCTTGAATATGTATCAAACAAGGATCAAATTGCTGATATCATAACCAAACCACCAAAAAAGGAATATTTAGAACATATCAAGAAAGAATTGGGTTTGATTCTGTTCCAAGAATTCATTAATGATTTTAGGGTCTTAAGGGGAGATACAATAGACATATTTTATCTCCAAGATAAAGAAAACAAGTGAGAGAAGCATTTACCGATGAAGAGTCAATTTGATGCATGATGCATGCATGTCTAGACCATAAGATGTGATTATATACCTAATTAGTCAAGATAACCTGAGTTACAAGGTATGTTTTTTTATTGATTTTTTTTTATCATTTATGAGGTAATGGAGTTATAAGAAGAGCTATGAGGGCTTAACAGAGTTGGAATCTTATTGGACTCAAAGTTACTCCAAGAGTTATATGTTGTTGTTATAGATCGATGATAAGGTTCTTCCAAAGGTTTGTAAATTTTTGAAGATGAGTAGATATGCATGAGTGTGGTTGAATATTGTGATTTAAACCTTGATTTAGGCTTGTGTCATTTGAGAGGTGGAGATTTGTTTTCTAGACCAATATGTTCTTGTGTTATATGGGTATAAAATTCATAAGGGTATAATTGAGTATAGGTGTGCTACTTAGGTATAATCAAGAGTTTCATGAGCATTGAAGGATTGATCTGGGTGTGATATTCACAAGTGAGATTATAAGGCATGTAGGATTACAATGATGAGCTTTATGATGCATGTTGTTCCATTGTGAACATTCTTGTTGTAAAGGAAGGTGTCAAGATCTGTGAAGGTTCTTCAAGAACTAGTAAGCACACATGGTTTGAATTTTTTAGATTATAGTGATATGAACTCATTTAGGTTTTGAAAGTCTTGAATATGCTTAAAAATCATGAAGTTATGTTTGTACTAATAAGAATATGCCATACTCCAATGGATATCAAGAAAATTTAGTATATCATTGAGTAAGTGAATAGACAGGTTTTGGTATGCACAAGTCGAGGTAAAAGATGATATTTTAAGGCCTGGTAGGAGTTTTCTTATTTTCATTATTAGTGTAATAGGTATGACAAAGACTTTTCATAATATATCATGAAAAGGATTCCTAATTGCCAATAAATATTTTTTGAGTTAAGCTTGGAATGAGGTTAAGATATTGTCATGATTTAAGAAGTTTTGCGAGACATTGTATGAGAAACTAAGACACCATGGAGATATAAGTTAGATTTGTGTCAAGTCATGGAGGGTGATACAACATGTCTATGAAGGCTTATCAGGAAAGTATGAAGGTTTTGAAGTATAGTTGATCTGGGGTAGAGATTGAATACTCTATTTCTTATCATAAATGGCATAAATTATTATTCAAGAAGGTTTTTGATTCTATGGTGTGTTTTTATGATTGGGATTGTGTTTGGTGACATATTATGGGATTGAGACTCTTTCAAAGGTATGTTTGACAACTTGTATTGGGTCATGATAAATGTCTTGCTAGTCCTAGAAGACAAAAATAGAGTACTCTGTGTTGGTTAGTCAAAGTTGCTATTTAGGTCTAGCTTCATCCTTGTTTTGAAGATTAAACCCATGATGAAAAATGTGAGTCATGAAGGAGTGAATGACTTAGGGCGAGATTGTCAACACATTCAAGACATGTATGGTTTCTCTAGAAAAGGTGATGATGACTAAGTTTCTTTGAAAGGTATTTAATGCCTATAAATATACTGAAGATGTTCCTCAAGAATATTTTCAATTGAAAGATGCAATTATGCTATATGTTTGAAGGCCTAACAAGGTAGTGAATTAGTTTGAAATATGTTGTGCTCAACACTTTGAAGGTTGAAAGTTAATGATAAACATGATTTATGCATAATTTGGTACTAGTAGTAGGGTTTGATATCATCATGAAAAGGACAAAGGATAGGGGATCCTTTTTGAAAATGAAGATTATTAGGTATAAGTATGGTAGTGATGGATGTGCCATGATTGAGGTCATGACATGGCACCCAACTGTCAAGTTGGTCAAGATGCTATAATAGCTGATATGATGAAGTTTAGCTCATGATTGTAGAAGGTATGATTGTTCTTTTTGCAAAATAGGTGTCTTGTGATTTGTAAACTACTTTGAAGGATGTGGAAGTGTTCTTTCCCTACTATGAGAAGGCCTATATCTATTACATGATATGAAAAAGTTTTGGAGATGCGTAATTTACATCTAGTTCTATGTGAAGGGGTTTTGGATTGAGGTGGAGCTGAGTAGAGCTCCATGAGTCAATCAAATGAGTGATAGGTGTTTTGGCTCCAAAAGAAAATTGTCTAGTCTATGCAATCATTAAATTGTGAATCCGTTAGGGAAGATGTGATGTTATCAGCTGAAGAAGAAGGTAAGTCTATTCCTTTGAAGGTATACATTTCTTTAAGGGGATTGTTGTTGTTCCATTGATGTTAAGAGTAAAAATCGAGAGAATGAGAAGGTCAAATGGACGTGTATTATTTAGTTGATGTTTCCAACCATGTGGTAATCCTATTATGTTGTCAAGAGAAGATGTTACAGGTATTTTTTATTTATTATTTATGTCAAAGGGGGAGAATGAGCTGATGGCATGTAAGTTCCTTAGGGGGAATGAGCTTTATGTGTTTTTCCATCAATGGGTTTTCCATCATCACTTTGCTGAGGTGAGATTAATGGGATTGTGTTCTCATTGATGTAAAATTATGATGTTATCATTGTTATCTAAGTTTCAATAATTTCAAAAGAGGAAAGAAACATGAAGGTTGATTGGTAGTGTCAATTGAGTTTCTTGGTCTAGGTGATGTTTCATGGTTTTGAGTAGCATCTTTGGCTTGTAGGAGTGATGATGAGGTTTTCTAGTTTTTGGTGATGTTTTTGAGGTTTCATGAGGTGTGATGAAGGTTATTGTAGGTTTTCAAGGATGTAAAAGTGATGAGGAGGTCATATTTAGTGAAGCAAGCATGTTCAAGAGGCCTAATTTGGAGGCCTAGTCAACAAAATGAGGTATGAGTGTATGCGATGGAAAGGTTTCAAAGCTATGGAGTGAGGTTAAAGAACCTCAACCTTGAATAAACTTAACCATGCACCATAATATTAGAGCTAAACAAGAAATTATCTATGCATGTATAAATTTAAAATAAACATTCAAACCCTAGTATATATACTACTCTCTACTCCATGAAAGCTTAATGCAAGTGAACCTAGTTAGATTCTAAGAAATCAAATTTGGTGTGTTGTTTGCTTCAATGGAGGTGAAGAGGTCTATCTAAAATGGCTACAAGACCAAGTTAGATACCCTCCAACTAACCTACTACGAATTTATGGATGTGAGATGGAAGAGCTTCAACAATGGAGGATAGCCAAGATCAAATGCCTATTAGCTTGGCTAATGCAAATGAGGTCTAATGTAAATATCTCCAAATGTGAGAGACAAGGACTTGTGAGTGAAGTTGTAAGTTTGAAAGGGAGGGGTGACCCTTCTATTTATAGATTTCCAAATGAGAGGATTTGGAATTTGAGTGCATGTGGGACTAAAGATCAAAAAGCACTTTTAGATTAGATTAGGATAAACATGGTTTAGGATTAGTTAAGCTTGGCTTAGGATATTTAACTAGGGTTTAGGCTAGTTAAACTTGATTAGCAAGTGATTAAAGATCTACCGAGAGTTGGGAGGGATCTGGATAACCAATTTTGTGATAGATAACCTACGAAGCCAATATAAGTGGTCTAGAGAGAACTAGGGAGGCTCTGGATGGTCGAAATGAGGAATGTTTAGATAATAAGAGAGATATTAGCTAAAGTATATGATTATAAGAGGAATACAATTGAGAAGGTGTCGCGAAATAGGCATCCGAGAGTGGAGTGAAGAATAGGGAATTAATGAAGTGTCTTTAATTAAATGAATTTGGCGAAATGCTAAGTGTAAGCATACTTTAGGTGTCTACAATGAGATGATGAATTAAGGCATGTAGTAGATATGTGAGATTGGTGAGAGCATGAAATCATGAGTATGAGGTTTAGAGACACTCACACGTGTTTTATAATGTTGGTTCAAGTGTTAGAATTGGTTTTAGGTCTCTTTCTAGACCTAGTCCTTAAGAAAGCTTGCCCTAGTGAGTTGGAGTCATCATTTATGAGTGTATTTGAGAAAATGTGAGCATTGGAGATTTTTTATAAGGTTTATATGAAGGTGTGGTCAAAATTTCAGGTCCTAATGTTGAATATTTTGCAAGATATGTTCTTTTATCTCCTACTTGAGTTGTTAGAATTGAAAACCAAGTTCAAAATTTTCTTTTTGATGCTCATTGGAATGTGAAATATTTGCATGGTGGTCCAAGATATTAATGGTAGTTTGGTAAGGTTAATAACTTGAGTTTTGTTACATTATTTCATACTTTGAGGCCTAGACTTTTATGAATAGTTATTAAGAAGCTAAAAAATTGTTAACCATCTTGAAACGCTGTGTCAAAAGTAATGGGAGATATCTTGATTGTACATGCCTATAATGGATTATTTTTGAAATTTTTATGATTGGAGGTTGTAGAGGACTCCCTCATATTCCTCCAAGTGTAAGTTAGATGTTTTGGCTCTGTGTGGACCCTAATTAAAAAGGAATTTTTCTAAAGATGTTCAGTTTGTGCTCAAGTTTTCCATTAGAGCTAGTGACTAATTTGGTTTTTGAGGAATTATGGGAGATTTTATAAATGTTAAAGGTGGTTTTATATCATGGTTGAGACCTTATGAGGTATGTACAAGTTCGTTCTTCATGAATGGTTTTAGGCAGTTTCATGTGACTTGTTTGTAGAAGCTTTTTATAGGTGCTTAAATCTGATTTGTGGAATCCTTTACACTTGATGATGACCCTGAGGTCATAGGATTTCCATTGGTATATTATAATTTTATGGATGATGTCATTGCATGTGGTTTTAGGGCTTCATTTTTAAAGACTAGTTTTTGGAGCATGTTAGTTCTCCTTGTTTTCAAGTGGTTTCATGACATGAGATGATGATGTAGGGTGTTTCATGGTTGCTGGAGTTTTGTAAAGGCTTAGATAACATGTATAAGTAATACTTGATATTTGGTGAAGGTGTTTTTTCTCTAGTTTTTTTAATTTTGGTGAGTAGGCCTTTTGCGTGCATTAGGGTTTATTAAGTATTAAAGGAGAGTTTTGGGAGTGAAGACGATATTTATGACCTATGAGACCTTATGTATGTTGCTATTATTTTATTTGAATGTTGATATGATGTTATTTGTACTAATAAATCTTACCTACACGTATTATGATCATAAGCTAGGTATAAAAGTAAATTAGAAGGCTCATTTGAGTTAGTGGTGAGATTTTAAGAGAAAGTGCGAGCTAGAGGGAAGAGAAGAGAAGGTGTAAGGGGCCTTTGTGACCGTCAATAGAGGGATGAGAATGTGTGGAGATGTTCTATAGTGTTTATAGGTGTTGTAGAGGTAAGTAATTAGACCTAATTAGCTTGGTGAAGAAGATCAAGAACGAGTTGGCCTACCGAGAAAATTTGAAGGAGGAGGAAGGAAAGTGAGCTTCATATTGTCCTCATTAATTTTTGTAGCAAAAACTCAGAGGTGAAAAATACATCATGTAGATTTAGTTTGTGTTGAGTCATCCTAGGGGTTAGTTATTCCTTGTAGGTTTGGTGCTCTAATGGAACTAGGGGTTGGTGCTCCTTGTGGGGTTAGAGCCTCACTAAACCTAGGGGTTGGTGCTCCTTGTTGAGGTGGTGCTCAAATAAATTTGATTCATTGCTATAAAAAAGTTCTTTTTAGTGTTTTTTCTTCTCCTTGAGGGTTTTCCACATACACCTTATTTTCTTGTGTTGATGTGCTCTCATTTGTTCTTTTATGGTTAGGTTCTTGTGGATGCATTCTTAATGGTTAATTGAATGGTTATTGGATGAAATTGTTGTTATCCAAAATTCACCCCTAGGGTAATTTTGATAACATGCATCAGAATATTCAAGTCCTAGGAAAATAGATTGATTCAAGGCCCAAAATCATGTTTTTGGGGCCCCTCAGCTTCTTTCTAACTCTCCCATCCAAGAAGAAATTCCAACAGGTTGAGAAAATGGAAGAAATGCAAAAAATAAGGTTCAGCAGACCGTGTTAAGGTATTTCGGTCACGAAGGGTTCAGTCGTCGAGGTTCATTGTACCAAGGTTGGGGCTGAAAAATGAAGAAAATCAGCTAAGTCCTAGTCCAGGTGGTCTGCGGGACAGTTGGGACGTCGGGACGCGTGGGACGTGAAAAGTCAAATCGGCCGAAAGAGGGAAAAAATTTCCTAAGTCTTGTTTCGCTAGGTTTGGGACAGTTGGGACAAAAGTGCGCGCGAGACACGGATCGGCCAGTTTGGCGCAAGTCAGTCCATTTCAGGTGGTTCGGAGAGATTTGTTCAGGCGATGCACGGGATAGTTGGGACAAAAGTACGCGGAGGATGCGAACCAACCGATTCGGCTGAAACAAGGAACTTTCGTCAGGACATTTGGGCCAAAGGGACGCGTGGGACGCAAAAAGCTGAAAGAGCCGAGAGCGAATCAAATCTCACCATGTCTTCACCTCAAACAGGAGCAAGAAAGCCCGAATTGGAAGGTTCAGAGATTTTTGTCCCAGACAGTTTGGGACATCCGGGCTAAAGGTACGCGAGACGCGCGGGACGCGAAAAGGTGAAATGGCCGAAAAGAGACAAGGAGGCCCGTCGGACGAATCAGAACGTGCCACGTGTCCTAAGGGGAAGGGGAGTTTGGAGCTCGGGGAGAGCTTTGGAAACTTAGCAAAGTTTTGGCCAAAAACTAAAAGGTAAAGGTTTTCCCGTGCCCCTGTCGACGAACCAAACGATGCCACGTGTCCCAAGTGGCGGGGCGCGGGGAAAATGAATTTTTTCCAAAGTGTAAGAAAAGTCAAAATTTTCAAGGAAAACCCACGAAAAGGGAAGGAGAGAGAATTGTGTGGCCAATCAGTGCCTAACACGTGTCATCCAAGTGGCAGAGCGCGGAAAAAATTCAAACTTTTTCCCGCCGATCCGTTTTGGCCTGTTTTTTGCCCTAAATCTTCAGATCGCCATAACTTTCGATCCAAAGCTCGGATTTTCATGTTCTTTATATCAATGGAAATCTGGTGAAATTATCTACATGATTCCAAGGGAAATCTTGCATTTTGGTTTAGTTTGGAGAGAGGAAATAAAGAAACGTCTCTCGACGCGTGGTAATGGCGGAATCGACGTTTCAACAACCAAACTTTAATGTAAAATACTGATTCGCCGCTTTTGCTAGGGTTCTCACCCACCACCATAATGAGATGAGTTAAATGCAACCTAGAAGTGGCTGGGGTGGATCTGGATTTCCTCTCTCTTCCCTCTCTTATTCTTCCTATAAATTGTAAGGAGGGGTTTCTTTCTAAAGTGGTTCATCTTTTCAGCTCTGCCCTCCCTTCTTTTCTTCTCCAGGGTTGAAAATGGAGTTCGAACCTCCTCCCTTGCTCTGTAATGGTGTTTTTTTCCTTTTACTATTGAAATGATGTTCTGTGCAAACTTCTAAAGCAACAAAAACGTGTTTCGTGATGCATCTGTCCATCCTTGCTCGTTTTTTTGCTTGTTTTCTTCTTGCCTCTCTTCATTGCAGGTATTTGTGCACGTTTGAATGTTCATTGCAGGTTTGGAGCTGTGTTCATGGAGTTTTGGGACATTTTCTGTGTGAAATCTATCCTTGGGCTTGTGATGCATCTGTCCATCCTTCCCATTGCTCACCTCTCCTTGTTCCATGGCAGTTTTGATAGATGTTCAACATTTTCCTTCTCTGGTGTATCACCGTTTTAGTGTAGGCTCTGTTTTTCCCTTTTCTCTCTCTCTCTGTCTCCTTGGCATGGTTAGATTAGGATTAGATTAGCTTGCCTGCACTGGAATAGCTTGTGGCAGGTAGTTTAGGAAGAGGAACCAGCCTTCTCTGGAGATTCCTTTCTCATTTTCACAAGTCCCACACTCAAAGAAAGGATTCAATGTTGTGCAATCACATTGGATGCTAGAGTGATCAAACTAGAAATCTGATCAACATCCAGGGGTGCTGTGATTTTGCACTAATAATTGTATAAGTGGATAAAAAAATTATCGCACACTTATTCACCCCATATCAATTTTTGTCCCTCCAACATGACATTTCATAATGGTTAGGGATCGCTATGGTTCTGATTGGGAGGATGAGAATGTGATAAATGTGAAAAATGGGAACCTACTTTAAAGAGATATAATACAGATCAAGAGGAAAATCATTCAGGGTTTGGACATGCAAAGAAATTGTTTTCCAACACTAAAATCATTCACATACATGGGGGAGAAGGGATATAAAGTGAGAAAAATGTTATAATTGAATACAATTACCCTCATTCTTTTGCATGTTTAGAGCTTGCTGCACTTTTAGAGGATTATAGTGAGATAGTAAAAAGATATCCAATTTCTACAGCTTAATCAAATAGAGAATCATGGAAATAAGGAAGAAGTAGTAGAAAAGAGTTCGAGATCATCTTACAAACTTCCGTCATGAAGAGGAAAGGGTCTCTAGTAGCCCCATTTATGGAGTTGAATTCGAAGAAGATGGGAAAATTCAAAGGATCAACTCATCAACTTATAAGGTTATCTTCCTAATAATATATATGGATAGTGTAGAGCCAAAAATGAGTTACCATCAATCATGATCACTTGAGCATGAGAATGAGCTTTAAAATGTCAAAGGTCAGCCCCAACACCTCCATGATTTTTTTTTAGATTATACAGAGTGTTAACAAAAATCACACCCTTGGGTACATTTCTAGGTCGTAAACACATACTTGCATTCATATGATTCATAAGCGAGAAAAATGAAAATTGATAGCTATCTTTGGCCTTTTACACCTTACAACCCATCAATGTTATACTTGTTTATATTTTATGACTCTAGCTAGTGCCTAGGTCCCCTTGTCCCCTCTAGTCACTCCCGAACTCTTTGTATCTTACTCACCTCTTTTGGGCATCTTTTATATTTTAGGAATCTTGTTTTCTTATGGATTGGATATCTAGTTGTCAATTGTATAATTTAAACAAAGGAATCATATAAATAAAGATCTATGTGACAAAAATAAAGGACCAAACTCTAAGCATCTACTATCATAACCTAAGGTTACATCCAAGGGAATCTAAGAGCATCAAAGGCTATTTCCCACCATTGTGTCTTGTTTTCATTTATGTATTTTTGTTTCCCCAATGCTTCTTTGTCATGGATGTGGTCTTTCTAGGGAGTCACCGAGTGTTGGTTTCTTGTCAGTCCATGATAAGTAAAATTGATGCCTTTTAAGTGCATGTGAGTCATGTGATTCTTTATGGTGTAAAGTGAAGTAAAAAATACTTATAGAATGATTATATCATTTGGATGGACTCATTCTAGGACTCAGAATGTCAAGAAACAAGTTTTGGAGAAAAATGCCACTTCTAGCCAAAACTACCTTTGAGGCACCTAACTGCTCTTCTTGCATGCAAATAGGATTGGCTAGACAAATTCAGAGCTAATATTGTATAAAAAAATATGGGAGATGATGAAGGAAATTTTCCTTGAGCGTCACGAAAATTTCAGGTCCTAAGGAGGTCATTTGAGCAAGTCACTCAAGTTTTTGTAAAACTGATTTCTTAAGAAGTTGATTTGGAGATTCCTAGCTTCTTAGGTGTCAAAAAAATATGAAGTTATTTTGAGATAAGTCATAAGACAATTTTTTTAGAAAATTGTGCAGAATTCTAGTGAAAAATAATTTTTCCAAAAGGAGGTATATTTGAGAAGTTCTCATCATTCTTCTGAGCATGATATTCTAGTGTTCAAGTAGAGCTCGAATCGATAGGAGAAAAAAAGGTGAAATAGTTCTCAAATGTATTGTTTTATCACTTATAATAATTTTATCAGTTTATTTATGGTGTTTTCAAGGATCCTATGGTGTTTGAAGGTCAATATTGATGGATTTTAATATAGTAGTTCAGGTCTTGGACCTTGTTTGAATGATGCTCCTAGTATAAACCTGCACAAGAACCAAACAATGGTGAACTTTTCACAATAAGGGCCCAAACTCTCTTCATTGGACATTTTCAAGGTTCTTGTTTATTTAAGGTGTTTTTCAAATGAAGGTCAACATTTGAACTCATCCTCCCTATGTTGTCCTTGAGAGTAAAGTCAAGAAACCTTTCCAAAATTCCCCATGAAGTCATTGTTCTAAGTGTTTCATTTTAAGTTCTTATTCTATATCATCATTGTCATCATATTTAGAGACTAGAGAAACTCTACTCATCACAAGTATGGATTTGGTGGGAAAAATAATGAAGGTTTTTTTCTTATTGCTTGTTGAAAAGGGGTTTTGGAAGCAAAATTTCAGAGCAATTATACAAACCATGGAAAAGGGACAATTCAAAGTGATGTTTATGTGATCTCAAATGGGTAAGAACACCTATGGAAGGTGTTGAAATTATTCTAAGCAATCCACATGCTTCAAAAGGTGAAAAACAAGACTGAAATACCTCCTCAACCAAGAACACCGATTTCTTACAGTTGTACCACTGAAAAATTTACTTCTTGGAGCATTTGAATATGATCTAAGATTAAATGTTCTTTGGAGAAGATGAAGGATGTTTCTAGAAGGCTATAACATTTGGAATTTTCGAATTTCATTATGTTTTGATGGATATATCAATTTGTTTTTTTCACTCTCAAACTTATAGTCTCATAGCCCTAAAACTAGGGTTTCTCAAGAAATATTTTTCGAAACATAAACTTTAGCAAGCCAAATCTCAAATTTTTTTGGAAATATCTTTATACGCATTATGTTTAAAAGGAAATGAATACTTTTCATTTATATTTGGTGAATAAAATTCACTCACAGTCATCACACACACCATTTTAATTGATTTTACAAGTGAATGTAGCTCTACAAGTGCAATTTATTCTATGGTTGAGCTTGAATTGTCACACATTGGTCTCAAAGCATGAGGAAGGTCTATTGGATGTAGAAATTGGTCTCATCCTCTTGTGAATGCATGAATAGACATCAACTACATTTTGAATCCTTCTCTCGGGAAATGCGTAGGGTTTAACATAGACTCCAAGAAATAATTGGTGAAGTTGTAAAGTTCGAGATGGTTTTCTTCAAAGTTATTGAATCCATAATTGAAGCTCTAAAGTTTGTTTTGGTTACAACACATGAGAATATTTCAACTTCACTATGAGAAGATCAAAATAGAGTATTTTTCATTCACATACAAATCAAGCCCCAAGTGTTTTGTTTGAAGTTTGATAAGGAATGTGAAGAACATGAGGTGATTAAGTGAAATACTAGTAACTCGAAGAAGTAGGGAAATGTTAGTTACAATTTTGAATAAAAATCAACAATCCTTTTGTCCTATTCTCTACTTGTCAAGGTCAATTTGTTGATCTCATGAAGTAATGATGAAGATTCATTGTTTGGTATTCCACGGTGAACCTTGAGTCATTGCTAAGTAGAGACGATTAAAGATTAAATGAGATGTATGCAAAGAGTTAGAAAGAACATTGAAAAAGTATGATAGACTAAGGTGGGATGTGAAGTAAGAGAGAGATATATGAAGGCATATTGAGAGTTGATATGTTTGAGTACATAGAGATTTCTTAATATGAAGAATGTTGTGAGAGAAAAAGTATAGTGAGTGAGTTTTAAGAATGTAGAAAAAAAGATGAATGAGATTATTTTGGTGCATGTTAAGTTGAGTAGAAAATGAAAAAAAAGATCAAGGTCTGTAATGAGTTGCAAAATTAGAGAAGTAGTAGGTGAGTGAAGAGCTTTATTAATGTGTCCATTATCAATTGAAGAAGTAATAAGGTAACTACATGGTAATTGGGTTTTCTAATATTGTCGAGTATGCGCTTGGACTAAATCCATCTAAGTAAGTTTTTGTAAAACTTCAAGTTGGTGCTTGAAATAATATTTGAAGTGGGTGCTTAATCATTTGTAAATCAGTATTCTAGAATTGGTGTTCTAAATAAAAGGTTGATTTCAAAGTGGTTTTTTCCCTTCTGGGGTTTCCCACTATAAACACTGAGTCACTCTCATTTGTGTTGTTTGTTTCAAGTTCTTCTTGTGCTCTTAGTATAACTACTAGTTCAATTTAAGTAAGATAGAAAGTTTGAAAAGATCTTAATTGTGCTAAGCATTGATTCACCCCCCTCTCAGTTCTTGTGATATCTAACAATTGGTATCAGAGAAGGGCCTTTAGTGAAATTTTAACAAGCTTAAGGTGATCCTCTCTTCACAAGCATGAAAAGCAATCAGGCACTAGGTAGACTATCAATGTCAAGGTCACCTCTCTTTACAGGAACAAATTATGCACTTTGGAGGATAAGGATGAAAAATTATCTCATGTCCCTTGGTTTTGACATATGGATCAATGTGAAAAGTGGCTAAATTCCTCCAACCAAACCTATTATGCTTTGTAGCAAATAAGATTGAATATGAAAACAATTCTGAATCCATGAATGCCATTCTATATGGGCTAAATGAAACTGAATTTGTGATGGTAATGCATTGTACTATAGCCAAGGATACCTGGACAAAGATTCAAAAAATTTATGAGGGTGATGACAAAATCAAGCTTGCAAAATTGCAAACCTACCGAAAAAAATTTGAAAGCTTAAAGATGAAATAAGATGAAAACATAGCATGATACATGTAGAGAGTGGATGATATAATAAAAATGATCTAAGGCTTGTGTGAGAAGTTAGAAGAGACAGTCATTGTTCAAAAAAATTTGAGATCCTTAACCTCCAAATATGATGTAAAAGTATCAGCCATTGAGGAAGCAAAAGACATGAAAACTTTGACTCTAGATGAGCTGCAAAGCATACTATCAACCTATGAAATGAGGACAAGTGGAACCAAATATGCCAAGAAAGAGGTTGTATTTAATTCCAATAAATAGTTTCATTCAAGCAATAAAAAGAGGAATCCGATTTGGAGAATAAAGAAGATGTTGGAAAGATTGAAGCTTTGTTTGTAAGAAAACTGGGAAGAGGAAAAGGAAAATATAAAGGTAAGCTCCCTTTCAAATGCTTTAATTTTGGTCAAGTAGGACACTATGTAGCTAAATGTACCAACAAAAATAAGTATATTTAGTTTGAATATGGAGAATAAGATCATAAAAATGGCAAGAAAAATATGGACTATAAGAAGAAGTATTTCAAGAATAATAGAAACTTTTATTCTAAAGAAAATTAAAGTGATTTTAGAAGTTCAGAGAGTGAAAGTGATGGAGCTAAATGTGAAACCTTATTTATGGCTGTGGACATTTCAAATGAATGTAGAAATAAAGGAAATAATATTCCCAACTATAAAGATTCAGATGAAGAAGAGGAAAAAGTAAATTTAAAGGTTTAATTGGTGAGTGCCCTTGAAGAACTCCAAATTTGTAGAAGAAGGAATTAAAATATAATGAAACCTAAAGGATTATGAAGATAAAATCTGAATTCTCAAGAAGAAGAAAATTCAAAAGGAAGAAGAAGAAATGAATGAACTCAAGGAGCTTGAAAATTAGCTAGAAAATATTTCTCAATCCTACAAATCAAAGGAAGAAGAATGTCAAAGTTTGAAATCTGATTTAGAACTCCATAAGGCTAAATTAGAATAGGAAAATAGAAAAATCAAGATGTATGAGAAGATAGAAAGGATCTCAAATGTCCTAACAAACATTCTAAGCACTCAAAGGGATGTAAGTGAAAAAACAGGTATTGGTTTCAAGGAAGAGAATAAGGAAGATGAACCATCAAAGAAGAAAGAAGAAAAGTCTACATCAAGCATCTCATACACCATGAACAAGGAGGCCACCAAATATGTAAAAGAAGGAAAAATCCTCCAAGAATCACATATGCTATGAGGTACTCTCATTCCTTCTATGGTTATTGTTTTTCTTGTAATATGTTTGGTCACAAAGCTGAGAAATGTAGAAGAAATGCTAGAGGAAATAAAAGAAAATTTAACTTGCAAAGCATACAAGAATAAGCTACAATCTAGTATGCTATAAATGTAAAAAGGATGGTCACATAGCTAGCATGTTCTACTACCAAACTCCCAAACAAAGCAATTGAATATATGTTGTGAAAGATAGATCAAACAAAAAAGAAGAGGTTGGTATGATAGTGTTATCCGTGAAATTGGCAAGGGTAATTTTACGGGTAACCATACCAAATTTTGTTCGGTCCTCGTCGGGGACCCTCCACGTTGGAACATTGCAAAATAAACCCTTTTTCAGGAAATTTGGTTTTCCGAACTTAGCCTTTTTTGGGTCTTTTTGGTTGGGCACACCAAATGTGTATGCAACATAGAGTAAGCATGCACCCCCTTTAAATCCTTTGGCGCATGGTTTGAAGTGTCGACACACATTTTGGTGCACCTCACCATGTTGCACCTTTCTTGCATGTGCCAAGGCACATGTGCCTTCATGTCAACAATACTTTTGTTGCGCCGCGTTTTGGTGCGCCAAAGGCGTGCGTATTTCGTGTTGACAGCACTTTTGGTGCACTAAAGGCACACATAACTTCGTGCTAACACTCATCTTGGTGCGCCACAGGGCGCACGTTTTGCCATGTCGATAGGTGTTTTGATGCGCCACTTCAAAAAGTGGTTGGTGCATTTATTACAACTTTGCCTATATATAGGTGCATCCGCCCTGTCACTTTCACCAGTCAGAAAACACGTGATTGATTTATTCTTCTGCACCTGTTTGCTTGCCTGTCGTCCACGTGTCGAGTTCGTGGACCCTACCTCACTTCTCACGATATATATATTCTAGGTAGGTGGTCTTTTCCTCTGTATTTTACTGGTTGTTGGTTGCTTGTGTAGTAGGTTGTGTTGTTTTGTCAAGTCTATTGCTGCCCTGGTTATCTCTCCCTTGCTCTCCTTCCTCTTTCCAGATCTTCTGGTAAAAAGAGAGATTTTTCCTCAAAAACACTTGGATATTTTTGTTGCACCCCCCTTATCTATCCAAGGAACCCTACAAAAGAGGCTTAACACCTATCCAAACCCCATGGAGAAAGAGGAGGCTTAAAAATTGATAAAAACTATGTTTTTCCCTTTGGCGCAAATGCCGCCCTTGCAACATAAAAATAGTCGCGCCTAATGGTGCAACCGCCATGCTTGCTGCATAACAAACAGTTGCGCCCTCAAGGTGCACTTTCCTGGCTTGTAACACTTACTAACCCTGCGCCCTCTTGGCGCACCTAATGCATGTGTAACATTGCAAAAGATTGTGCCATTGGTGCACCTACATCCATGCAACACCAACCTTATTTGCACCAAGTACAAAACTGTTAACGGCGTAGGCACATCCCTTATTACAACAACATCATGTCATGCAGACCTTCCATGCACCATGCCAAGTTCCCCTATGGTGCATGAAAAAATGATGTTACACACATTAAACCTGCGCCCTTTGGCGCATCCTGTACCCGTGTAACATGAAAAATATCAGCGCCCGTTATAAAATGCATATATATGGCGTAGGCGCACTTCGCTTGCAACAACAAAAATGTCATCTGCAGTGTCCATGTGCCCTATGCCCTTTGGCACTGATTTATCCCTTGCAGCACCCCTTTTCTGTGTGCCATACTATTTAACCCTGTAACCTGCAGTGTTCATGCGCCCTGCGCCCTGAGGCCTTAAAATTGCTAACTCTTCTTTCTGCCAACACTTTAATGGAAGATCAAACAGCTAATATGACTTTCCTGTGTTGGGTTTCACTTCTTCTTCTTACAGATCAGCAACTGAGTTCAGGACTACATATGTCAACATCAAGCAAGAGACCTACCAAGTCTAAGGGCAAAGCCAAGCTCACAGAGGAAGAAATGAAGTACAAATATCAGAGGGTCAGGATGCCCGAATCCCAGGTAGAGTGTGACCTGGATATAAGAGACTCAGAACTTGGTCACATTGATATGGAGGATTTCTGGGCCAGAACCAGGAGGGTCACAGGAAGTCCGTGGATGGAAAAACTAGTAGGCAGTGGACTGCATTTTTCTAGAGGGATCCCAGTTAGTGCTGTGAATAATGAGTTCATGATGGTAGTAGCCCGCTGCTACAACAAAGACACAAGATGCGTCCAGAATGAGAAGGGTGAGGTCATGATCAACCTCACTTCCCGACACTTCGAAATAATGCTCGGCATTCCTCACCACTAGCACTTTGTGGCCGTAAGCCAGGAAGATTGCACCAAGGCTTGGGAAGATAATGAGGATCAGTGTATGCAGTTGATGAATGAGGTATACCTGAAAAACAAGAAGGTGGTGACCAGATGGCCACAAGTCATTCATCGCAGTGATTTCTCAGAGGAACTCAGTGATACAATCACATTCCTGAGCAGAGTATTTGGGCTTCCTGATGCCCACTACTTTCACAAATGGATGCTTAGATACCTGGAGACAATGAACAAAAATATGCTAGATCAATGCTTCGAGTGGGCGGAGATCATAAGCAGCACCATATCTGAGCAGCTCCAACAACTTACCACAACAGGAGGTTCTACATGAACTCCTACGTAGTTTATGCTACGGCCTCAGAAAGAGATTATCCAGCCTTAATGCGGTGTGGGGTTTGGCCCCAAGTCAAAATATATGAATACTATCCAGAACTAAAGCTGGAAAATAGTATCCCCCAGTTAATAAAGATTAACGATGCCTTCTTCTACGGCATCGTCTACCTTTTGAGGCCAAACATGACTCACGGTCGTACGACCAAGAGCATTGTTGCAGCTACAGAGAAATGGGGAGCCTTGTTCACTCAATTCCCCACCTTCACTTATCTAAGGGCAGCCAACTTCTTGGGGGAACCAACCAAATTGCCAAGATATGCCGGCCCCAAATTGATCCTGTTGGAGCTGTCAAGACAGCTCATAACCTATCATGAGAAGTGCTTGAAGAGAAAGAAGGGTGGAACTCCTTTCCCCCTCACAGTGGGTAGGTATACTTGTCTCTCTCACCACAAAGCACGAGATATGTTTGTAGAACTGGAGCTGCTAAATCTAAAGCACAACTTCCCAGAGAAGGCCCACTTTCGACCCAAGGAATTTCCTGCCCAGAGCCAAACTCGATCCGATCCATGTTCCACAGATCGAGGATATTTATATCGACCTATATCATGAGGTCGAGCTCAGGAGGAAAGACCATTCCCGCTTGGCCTTAGCTGAAATCATCCAGTATGGCGTAGCCATCGTCCCAAAAGGTTATCAAACTACTGATCAAGAAGTTGATCAAGTATATCTTGACACGGGTGGGGACGACTGGCCTTTCGCTATAATTGACAGAACCAAAGCGCCTCAGACAATAGAAGAAAGGGTCAAAGAAACTCTACGAAGAATAGAGAGCTTTGAGTGCGGGATGAATGGTCTCATCTACCTCGGAGTTGATTTCACCACTTCTCCATTGGGCAACGCACCTTCCAGGCCAAAACAGCTACCAAAGAACAAAGGAAAGACAAGGAGGGTGAGTCAAGCTCCACCCAAGAGGAAGCTCCTGAAAGTCCTCCTTCCGCTTCACAAGAACGGGTTGTAATCCCAGAAATCTTGGAGAAAGAAGCAACGGAAGATGTTTCGATAGGCACATCCACTCAGGATGTTGCCACTACTATAACCATTGAGGTCCCTTCTATCCCTTCTCCCTCTCCTCCTTCCCCTCCTCAGTGACCCAAGTGACCATTCCTTTGGTCGTATCCTCTCCCCCGTCTTCTATTGTTCCCCCTTCCTCATCATCCATCTTCTCTTCTCTCGCGGAGCTGTCTCCCACCATTTCTTCCCTCATCTCTCAGCTCCCTTCCTTTCCCATGTCTACCTCCCCTGCAGTACCTCTTCCTCCCGTGAGCACTTTCGGCCTCCCTCTCAATGCCACCTATAAGGGTCTCCATGCATTTTCCTTCTACTACTGCATTGCTCCCTTTACTATTTCCGGTCCCTCTCCTATAAGTCCAGTATGGATCTCTTAGCACCTGAACCAAAAAAAGAGGAAAGTTCCCATCGCACCGATGGACTTCTCCGTCATCCCATCAAAGGGGACCAAGAAGAAAAATCCTTTAACCCGCTTCTCTCGAGTGTGTCGGGATAGAGAGTAATGGAGATATCATACACCAATCCTTTAAAGGATAAAAGGATCTGTCTTCGACAAATTACACAGTGACCCAAGTCACAATGGGGACATCTTCGGGAAAGCCTTCAAGGAGAGGCCCTATCTACGATTGATGCCCTTTGCAAGAAGCTCTAGGAAGCAAGGAAGAGAAAAGGCTATTAAAGGAGTAAAATAAACATCTTCTCCACGCCTTGCAGAAAATGGGCAGTGCGCCTCCTACAATCGCCGCCAAGCTCCCGAGCCTTTGAGCTAGGACAAGATTAATGAATATGCCAAAATCGGCGAGCAGGGCATGGCAGTTTCTACCTAGAGGAGCCAAATCCTAAAAGAAAGTGAGGGAGTGATCACCAAGTTCACCAGATTATATCAGAATATCAGTCGGGCGAACAAAGAACTCTAGGCTATAGTAGGACCCATCTCTGAAGAGCTGGACCATGCCAAAATGCAGCATGAGACCTTTCAGAAAATGTTCGACTGTTCAGTCAAAGATCTGGTCAAGTTTGATGTCTTTGGACACCCCAGAGCCCTCAACAAAATCCTTTCTACTCTGGATTATCGGGTTGATCAGCTGGAGTTTGTCCTGGAGAAGATCGACAAAATCAAGGAGGAAGCCCTGGATGCAATGCATCAGATGGAGCAAATTGTCTTGAGAATGTCTCCAAGCTTGCTCACTCCTTCTTTCGCCTTAAGAAACGTGGATAGAACTATTCAGATCTTCAAGGAGATCATTTCACAAGGGAACAGAAGTCACTTTCGACACTGAATCCATCAACAACCTATTGGCTTGTCGTGACTTCATTGGGTACCTGATAGAGGCAGAAAATGATTATTCCAAACTCCTAGAAAAGCTCACAGATGAGCGGGAGACTTGCGAGGCTATCAGTGATCGACACAAGGATCCTTTCGAGGATCAAATTCAACCCATGATCAGCAAGTTCATGGAATACCATGCCCAGTTCCACATCTCGTCTCCTGAGCAGCAGCAAAAGCAGGATACCCCCTTTCAGCCGCGGGACGACGATGAATAGTTTCATTCTCCTCGACTTTCATTTTTGTAAAATATCTAAGAGTATGTTGGCACAAATGATGACATCATCCATGTTGCACCATGGGATGATGTCATCCACCAAGTTGTCAAAAGTCAACAAGTGACTTTGAGATATTTTGTAAGATATTTTGTAATTAAGTGGTTGGTTTGTTTTTGCCTTCTTTTTTTCTCTTCTTCTATAAATACTTGAATACTTGTTGTATTCGGTGTGGATACTTTTCAGATGAAAAATAAAAGTAAGAAGAAAATAATTTGAGCTTTTTGTAACAGACGGGAATATTAATACAATATTTAGACTTTGTGCTGAATATGTGTGTTATGGGCATCCGATCTTTCTTATTCAGATCTATGTGTTTATTCTGTTGGATCTATCTCTACTTTTTGTCATTTATTCATCAGTATTGCTTTGTTCGTTTATGCAAGTAGGCTCGACTCTATTTACTACCAGCCCAAAACATAGACCCTCTGACCTTTCTACTTTGGAATTCATTTCTTTTCTCCCTTCAGATCCATCTTATTTCCTTTCCTTCCTTCATTCCTTTCTTGTTCTTCATCGGAACTACTCTACTGGGATGAGATCCCAACCCCTGAAGGCAGAATATTGTGAGACTTGCACAAGATTCCTGCTGGTAGAATAACAATAAACCATTTTCACTTTGCTGACTCAAAGAGGGGCTATGCCCTGCACACTGTTGGCTTGTTTATCCATAGATCTGTCCATTCGACAGATTTTCAAACCAACAGTTTTTGGTGACTCCACTGGGGATCGAACAGATCTATCAGATCTATGATGGTGGTATGATAGAAAAAATCAGTAAAAATCAGAAAAATCACTACCTGTTTGCATATTTTAACTTTTGTTCAAAATCCAAAATTTTTGCTAAAAACTCCAAATTGAAAATTTTCTTCTGGGATCCATAGATCTTGCCTAGTTGGAGATCTTTAGTTTGCTGAGTTTTTATAAAAATCTATATTTTTCCGTAGATCTGAGTTTTCGACAGTTTACCAAAATTTTCAAACTCTTTGAAAAGTCAACTCTAGATTCAAAAATCAGCTTACTAAGCTCTACCATCGTTTTATCCTTGTTGTTCTTTGTCATTAAACAGCAATCGGTTTTCAAAAGAGGGATAAAATTTAAATATTTAGAAAAGTACATGCTGCTGGTTTTTGTTAGAAAAATCAGAAAATCAGCAAGTACAACCAAAAAGAGTTTTTAAATCTGCTCCACAAATATTGCAGATCTGGAAGGTACACTGGCGGGTGAACCATTTACTCATAGCAGGAGAGCTTGTGGAGAAGTTGATCTTACCTTCGACCTGCTTCAAAGGCACAACTTCAGTATAACACCATCTCACTTCTCGTCACTAAGTTCAGCTGAACGGTCATCCAGGAGTGTCTCACCTCCACGAAGGAAGCATCTCTCATTAGGAACGTCTACATCACTTTGTAGTGCCTTGCTGCTTAGTGGAACTGTACTTCCAGCCCATGTTCTTTTTCCACCCGTCTAGATGGCAGTACCATGGGGAAATGCTATGGGCCCTTTGGCATTACCACATCCCGTTCACGTGCGCCCACATGGAAACTGAAATAATTTTCCCAAATTTGATGGGAGTGGAAACCAAAGCATGGATTCACACATATCTACATTCATCATGTCATGCAGTATCCTAGATGTGACCCATGAATATGTGTCAGTTCACCTTTTTCTCGGAAACTTTACAAGGGCCCGCAGCTTGTGAATGGTTTCAAAGCATTTTCCAGTGGATCTATCACCGGTTAGGCCACCTCATGCGGGATGCTTTTGAAGATAGGTAAAAGCCTTCGGAAGATGCATTTGCACCGTTATCACAGATCACTCACCTAAAGAAGGAGTTCAATGAAACTATGCGTGATTTTATCACGTGTTCAATGCATTAATCAACCGTGTGTTTGTTTCCATGCTTCCAACACACGGAAAATCAAAAGTGTTTCTTCGTAAATGCTATGAGCTCAAAAGTAAGTTTCTTACTCCTGCAGAATAAGTAGCTACCTTGCCTCTTACCAGTGCTGCTGCCATTCGGATAGAGGACAACTTGCTTATATCCGGTGAACTGAAATGAGAGTCGCCCAAGTTCAAAGTTGTAAATCCTTCTCGTGCCACTGCATCTCGATTCGGCATTTTAAGATGGAAAATGAATTGCTCGCATTAAAGAAGCAGTTAGCCCAAGCTTCCCCCAGTTCCTCGTACCAAGATATTCCATGAATAACTTTTACTCCCAACAGCATCCCGCATAGGCCGCGTCTGCTGCAATCGCTGCATGGCCGGGCGCTGAGGCTCCTCCGGTCAATGCTCTAGTCGAGATTGAAGAAGAGAAGAAAAATTATGAAGAACCTTCGTCTCAAGGTGAAGATGATCAAGATGTCGGTGAACCGGCTGGCAACTCTACTATCGGGTATATGGAATTTGATGAGGAAGAATCTGACGAAGAAGAGGGTACCCAAGGATATGCAAGCGGACAATCATATGTTGTTTTTACCCGCTCGCAAGGAAAAGAAGCAGAGGTCACTGCCAATGTGCAGAAAGAGAAGGCTGCGTCTTCCATGCCCCCAACTATTGCTAAAAGAGGTAATCCTCTTCCTGCTCAACCCCCTGTTAAGTCTTTTACAAAGAAATATTTTCCTCCCATCTCTCCTCCAAATCAGCCTTCTTCTATTTCCATGAAGGCCAGTAACTTTACCCTACCATCGTGAAATGAAGGACTCATTCCTCCATCAACGCAACCCTTGGCCATGTTTGACATAATTACCCATGCTAAAAAGACCAAGATTCAAATGTTCGAAGCCGAGTACTGTTGTATATATCTTCCCCGGGTAGATATAGACAAGCGGAAGAATATGGAAACCAAAGAAATTCAAACCTCAGCCCATGGCGCATAAAAGGGGCGCACGACAATGAGTGTCGACAGCAAAATGGATGCGCCCTTGGTGCACTGAAATGGCACATAACAATGAGTGTCAACAGGAAAAATTTGCACCTTGGCGCATATAAGAGGATGTCGACACAAATGTAAATGCGCCCTTGGCGCACAGAAGAAGATGTCAACATAGAAATAGACGCGCCCTTGGCGCACAGAAAAGAGTGTTGACATGCAAATGAATGCGCCTTTGGCACACAAAAAGGGTTGTCGACACAAACATATTTGCGCCTTTGGCACCCGAAAAGGATTGTCAACATGCATATGGATGCGCCAAGGCGCACCTTCAGGAGGCGCAACATTCTGAGCGCTGACAGGAAGCAGACCCTGACCCAGATATTCAGATGGCCATAACTTTTGACTGGGAGCTCCGATTCACACAAGGTTGGACTTTTCGGAAAGCCTACGGCATCCTCTACCTAACTACGACTAGATATATTTAATTGGGTGGGAACAAGTTCTTAAAAATGCAAAATACAGTTTGCCACTTTTGGGGTTTGATATGGTCCTCACCTACCACCATAATGAGATGAATTAGATACAACCTGAGGTGGTTGGGGTAGATTTGGACTTTCTCTCTCTTCTCTCTCTCATTCTTCCTATAAATTGTAAGGAGGGGCTTCTTTCTAAAGGTTGGACATTCTTGTTTTGCCCTCCCTTCTTCTCTTTAAGGAGTGAATCTGTGGAGTTAAAACCTCCCATTTAAAACTGTAATGCAGCTTTGCCTCTTGGCATTTTGCAGTGTGTTGTATCAATCTTTGGAGCAAATTAATGCATGTCTGTGGATGATTATCAACCCTCTCAGTGTTTATTTGCATCTTCTTGATCTTTCACTGTAAATCTGGTTATCTGTGCATGATCTTGCATTACATTTTTTTTTTGGTCTGTGTTTATTGGCAAGACAGGTGTTCTTCATTCCTCGGTGCATCACCTCTGTTAGTTTAGGTTTTTATTTTCTACATTTTCTTCCCCCTGTCTCCTTGGAAAATTAGATTAGGTTTTGAGTAGACCTCTGCATTTTTACGTGTGCATCTGAACAGAGGAATAGGAACCGGCCTTCATCCGGAGAGCTTTTCCGATTTCGCAAGGTCCCACACTTGGGAAAAGCTCCATGTTGTGCAATCGCACTGAGATTCTCAACCCATCGAGTTGCAGAGTCCCAGGGGTGCTGTGATTCGACACCAACAGTTTTGGCACGCCCGGTGGGACCAAGAGGTCATTCCATAGATTTGAAGGAGTTTTCATGAAATTCGGACCAAAAAATTGCAGGTTTTACAATTCCAGATTTTTCACCTTCCAGGCTGAACTTTGAAATTGATTTTCAAGGACTTAACTTGCTCGAAACAAGTCAAAATTTCATCAGTTGATAGATCGGGGGGTAATCTTCAAAAGGGTATTCCTAGAATTTTGAGATTTTGACTTTCAAAATTTCATGGTTTTTTGAATTTCGGATTTCAGGTTTTTAGAAATCTGGTTTTTTGGGTTTTCGGGACTGTCATTCCAAATCAAATTCCAAACCCTAAAATCTCAAATGTGCAGGTCTTTTAAAAAAATTTGTGTTTAAATATTGTCAGGTTTTGGTGTGTAACTTGGCAAAATCTAGTCTTTTGAGGCTTGTTCTCTAACACATCTGGCGACTCCGAAGGGATAGAATTCAGTGGTGTAGCAGCACAAGTTGCCTAGGCACATGAGAAGAATTCGAACCAGGTCCAATACTCAAGAAGAAGGGCTATTTTTCCACTTGCAACTATCACCAGGCAGAGGAAGGAGAGGAAGAAGACCACAAAGATCACCATCTCCGCCTAACAGGACTTTGTCTACACCTCCACCTAGTAGGCCTTTTCTCGCATCAACCAGGGTTCTTAGGCCAATCATAATGGCGCATCTACCACCGAATCCCTTTGTCAATTTCACGGGCAGTAGTCCACTTGCCCTAAATGCTCAGAATCAAATTCCAGTTGCAGCGCTAAAGAATATCCCCTACTTCACAGGTGAAAATCATACTACTCCTATTGATCACATCCAGGATATTGCTAATGCATGTGCAATCCACGAAATAAATGAAATGGATGTTGCAAGTCAGTTGGCTTCATCTTTCAAAGGCAAGGCCTTACAATGGTTTAGGAGCCTTACAGCAGGCTCTATTACGAATTGGAACCAACTTTGTTCTGCTCTTTGCAGCCAATTCGGGGAGAGGGCGGACAATTTATCTTTATTGGAACAGCTGACAACAATCAAAAGGGCTCCTAACGAACAAATGGTAGATTTCAACTTTAGATTCCAACGGACATGGGACAGGATCCCAATAGCTGTTAGACCAACTGCCGAAGGAGCATTCCTTTATTTCTTAAAGGCTATAAATTCAGACATAGCCATGATGATCCAATCAATGGGAGGGACAACGCTGCCAGGGTCCTATGACACAGCGATCAGAGCAGAGAACTGTTTGATCCAAGCCGGAAAGCTTGCACCAAGGCCACCAATGCCTCTCTATCCAGACATGGGAAAGCCTACAACCAGTCAAGCACCAGAGTTGAATCCCATTCCAACTCCTAGGAATCAAAGCAATAATGAGGCGTCGACTTCTTCAAATACTTCAAAGGAATTGCAGGAGGTCATGAAACAATTGCAGAACCTTGGAAATGAGCTTGTGACTATCAAAAGACAGCAAGCTCAAAGTGCTAGACCGTATCAGCCTCAAGCACAGTACCAAGCTAGGCCCCCATACCAACAAAATAGACCACCACCTCAGGCTGCAAATCAAAACCAGAACCAAGGATGCCTCAAGTGCTTCGAGTGCCATTTCGACCGTATGATCCAAATGCAATGATGTCCTCAAGAGCCTTGGTTCCAACACAAAATAACATGGCACAGGAGTACGACTGGTGTTACCCTTGCAATCTACCTCACAATCAGTCAGCATGTTTCAATGGTGCACTGAATCAGGCCTTGATGGTGCAAACCATTGGTGTTGCTCAAGAACCAAGCCAGGAGGAGAATCAACAGCAACAAACACAACAAGAAGGACCTCCAACAGAAACCACATTGGCAAATTGGCAAATGGAAGACTTCTGTGGAGTTAACCAACAGCCTTTTCAAGGCGTGGCTGCCAACACACGGTCAAAGAAGAGAAATATAGGAGAGGGACAACCATGTAATCCAGTTGTTTCTCAACCCACTCTTACACAACAAGGGGTCAGTAGACCAAACGCAGCTCCAAATGTGCAGAATCAACCTAAGGTACCTGTTGTAGCAACACATGCACCTGTTCAAGCTCCAGAAAAGGTTGCGCCAAGCAAGGGACAGCAAAAGGACAATTCATCCCCCTTCAACATCATCGATCAAATGAAGAAGACACATGTGAACATTTCCATGTGGGAATCACTGGCGATCCCAGGGCAACGAGATTTATTGCAAGCTGCAATGGCTAATTGGTCTGCCACAAATGTATCAAACCAGGGACATGAGAAAGTTCTCACTAATGCAGTGCAACATGATGGGGGCCAGACAAGGAAAATTTGAAGCCTCCACCATTCTATGTTTCGTTGATTGTTGGAAACCACTTGGTACACAACTGCATGATTGATTCTGGGGCAAGTAGTTCAGTGATGCCGAAGCAAATAGCGGATCAGCTGGGTTTGAAATATGAGCCAGTGCTGAAAGGAGTAGTACAGCTAGATGGAACGGCAGTAGGAACAGTTGGGGTCATCAAAGGGTTAAGCCTAACACTACATTCCTGTCCTAATGTTACAGTTCTACAAGATGTGTCTGTGATTGACCTTCCGCCACTCTTTGCGTTGTGTCTATCAAGAGACTTCACTACAAAAATTGGTGGATATTTATCTGCAGATTGGTCGCACATGATTTTTAGGACAAGGTATGGAGCCAAAGCAACAATCAGGTCAGAACCAATTGCCCATTTCCATATTGAGCCTCATGTACCAAATCCTATCAATGCAAATTGCTCGGTTTTTGATCAGGAGGAGTGTTCAAGTGATCTAGAAACAGGTACTAAGGTCGAGGGAATTCCTGATTTAACTTTGGATGAATGGGCAAACAAGAGTCATGAATTTGACCCATACAAGGAAATTGAAGAATCTGAATTGGGTGTGTATTGTATACACGAAGAAAATTCACCCATTCCCGGCATCATTCAGCCTGAACAAAAGGATGAAAACAAAGTTTGGAAATTATTTTTCGATGGTTCGAGAAGCAGACAAGGTGCTGGAGGTGGTGCAATGTTGATTTCACCACAAGACATCAAATATTTTTCAGCTTTTCGTTTCCAGTTTTCCTGTTCAAACAACACGGCTGAATACGAAGCATTGATTCATGGAATTCATTGGGCCAAGAAAAGGGGCATAAAGAACTTGCAGGTGTTTGGAGATAGCGAGCTAATCGTCAACCAAGTTAGGGGACAACATGCTACAAAGAACGACTTGCTAAGGAGCTACAAGAATAGGGTATGGGACCTCATTGAGGATTTCAAAGCTTTCAACATTGTATCCATACCCAGGAAGAAAAATGAAGCCGCAGATAGGCTCGCAGCAGTTGGAGCGACATTTGATGTGGTTGACAGCATCAGGAGAGAAAAAACACAGCCACACATCCATGTGGTTGTGAGGCCAAGCAGATTCCAAATAACAACACAAGCCGGGCAGTGTTTGAGAACGATCAACAGATCGTCAATTTCTTACAATAAGAGGCTGAATTTTCAGCTAAGAATCGGGATGATTAGAGCAAAGCAGATGGGGATCAAGTAGTACACTGCAGACAAACAAGCTTCCTAAGGGTTTGGTAACATTGGAGTCTATCTTCAACCCTAACGACCAATTCCGTAAGGAAAAGGCTAATATACAGAGTCAAGAGAGAAGATTCAAAGCCCATTCTAGTTGGGGAAGGAAAAACATTCAAATTGGTAAAGTGGCCACTGAGCAGGAGAAATCAGATTTCATACAACTTTGCCAAGAATTTCCAGATGTCTTCACTTGGAGCTATGAAGACTTAAGAGGTTTCGATCCGAAGTTGGCACAACATACCATAGAATTGGATCCAGATGCTAAGCCCATCAGGCAGAAGCAGAGACCAGTCAACCCTCACATTGAGCCTCTAATGAAGAAAGAGCTAAATAAGCTAATAGAGGCAAGCATTATATTTCCGATCAAGCACTCAAGCTGGGTTGCAAACTTGGTTCCGGTCAGAAAGAAGAGCGGAGAAATCAGGTTGTGTGTGGACTTCCGAGACCTCAACAGGGCATCTCTTAAAGACCATTACCCACTTCCTTCAATGGAACAAATATTGCAAGTAGTATCCGGTTCAGAGAGGTTCTCTCTCCTAGATGGCTACTCAGGGTATAATCAGGTAATGGTGAAAGAAGATGACCAGTTCAAGACAGCTTTCACCACCAAATGGGGCACCTATGCCTACAAGAAGATGCCCTTTGGGCTATCAAATGCTGGAGCCACTTTCCAAAGGGCGATGGATATGGCATTCAAGGGGTTGATCAATAAAATAGTTCTGATATATCTCGACGACATCACTGTATTCTCAAAAAATGCAGCGGATCACCTCTATCATTCGAGGCAAGTATTTGAAATGTAGAAGATTGGGGAATCCCAAAAATGCATATTCTTGGCTCACGAGGGAAAACTTCTAGGCCATATTGTTTCAAAGGAGGGTTGGCGATTGACCCGAGTAAAGAGTTGAAGCAATTCAAGCATTGCCATTACCAAATCATAAGAAGGCTCTTCAAAGCTTCTTAGGAAGGATCAATTTCATCCGTAGGTTTGTTCCAAATTTTGCAGCTCTTGCGAAGCCAATAACACTGATGTTAAAGAAGAGCATGGCATTTAAGTGGACATCTGAAGGCAAGGCAAGTTTTGAGGCAATAAAAGAGGCTATATCTCAAGCCCCAACTCTCGTCAATCCAGACTTCTCTAAGGACTTCGTGTGCTATATGCCTTTGGTGGTGGGGACACGATTTCTGCAATCCTGGTACAACAAAACAAAGAAGGATTAGAACAACCAGTTGCTTTCTTCAGTCAAGGCTTGGAGGAATACGAAACTAGGTACTCTTTCATTGAAAAGCATGTCCTTGCGGTAATCAGAAGCTTAAAGAAATTCAAGCACCTAGTCTCAAACAACAAGATCCAATTATTAGTCTCTCATGCGGGAGTCAAGGACTTCCTTCTAAACAAGGATCTGAATGAGAAACGTGTAGGATGGATAACTCGTGTCATGGAATATGACATCGAGATCAAGGTCACCAAACTAGTACGTGGGAAGGGACTATGTGAGCAGCTAGCCTTGAGTCAGAAAGTTGAAGCTGGTGATGAAAAGGAGACTACCTTGGTACTACAGGATGATCAAGAACAAGAAAATGATGACGTGCCTACTCCTTGTTGGACTCAAAATATGATACACTTCCTACAGACAGGCCTATGCCCTCCAGAAATGAGCAAAGCAAAGAGGAGATACTTTAGATTACAAGCCATTCCATATGTGCTTGTTGATGGTGTTTTGTTTAAGAAAGACATCAATGGAGTTCTATTGAGGTGCATTGGGATAAGTCAAATTGAGAGGGTGTTACGAGATTTTCATGATGGAGATTCTGGAGGACATTTTGCCCCACGAGTAACAGCTCTCAAAATAATGAAGGCAGGGTATTATTGGCCGACAGTCTTCAGTGACTGCTATACATGGATAAGAAAGTGCAAGAAATGTGCACTCTTCACAGGCAAAGAAAGACAAGCAGCACTTCCATTGCACCCAATTCTGGTTGACCAACCATTTATGCAATGGGGATTGGACTTCGTCGGGGTCATTAATCCAAACTCAAGCCAAGGCCACAAGTGGATTCTCATGGCAACAGACTATTTCACCAAGTGGACCGAAGCAGTAGCGCTCAAGGAAGCAAATGAGTCTAACATACTAGACTTTTATGAAGGAATAGTGACCAGGTTTGGTGTGCCGTCCACTATCATATCAGACAATGCATTGGCATTTATAGGTTCCAAAATTACAGAATGGGCTGTTAAGAATGGAATCTACTTGAGCACCTCTTCAAATTATTACCCGCAGGGTAATGGACAGGCAGAGTCCACAAACAAAAATTTGCTAAGAATCATCAAGAGGACTCTGGATGAAAATCAAAGAACATGGCATACCAAGCTAAAATCAGCATTATGGGCTGACAGAATAACACCAAAGAGGTCTATAGGTAATTCCCCTTATAAGTTGGTCTATGGAAAAGAGGCAGTATTGCCTATATCATTAGAACTACCTGCATTAGAATTCATGAAGCAGTTGGAGTTGGCTGAGTTCGAACCAATGGAGGCTAGGTATGCAGAGTTGATGGAATTGGAAGAAATTAGAGAACATGCAGTTCAAACAATTGAGAAAGATCAGGCCTTAGTGAAAAGATGGTTTGATAAGAAAGCAAGAGCAAGGACCTTCCAGAAAGGGGACCCTAGTTCGAAATGGGATGCGAGATCGGGCAAAACCAGGAAGGCATTCCAAGTTTGATGCCATTTGGAGTGGCCCCTACATGGTCACGGGATGTAAGAGTAGTAATGCCTTCCAATTGTCTACATTGGACGGAGAAGAACTTTCGATTCCGGTCAACGGAATCTATCTTAAACATTGCTACTGAAAAGAGAAAATTTCTACCCTTGTAAATATTAGCTTAGATTTCAATTCCTCTAAGTGCGTTTGCACATTGTCTTGTTGTAGTTAGGTTTCAGTTTCCCTAAGTGCTTTGGCACAGGTTTCGTTGCTCTCAGGTTGTTTCTACAGTTCAAAGTGCTGTCGGAGAAGGAGTTGCGGTTTCAGGCTCGGGATCAGAGATCAAGTTGGTTTCAAGTATTGCTTATGACTCCATGCCCAATGGATTTCTAAAAGGGCCACTAATCTTCTACCTAGCAGGCAGGTGATCCCGTTGAGTCGCCAAATTGTTGTATATATCTTCCCCCCGGGTAGATATAGACAAGCGGAAGAATATGGAAACCAAAGAAATTCAAACCTCATGGCGCATAAAAGGCGCACGGCAATGAGTGTCGACAATAAAATGGATGCGCCTTGGTGCATTTAAATGGCGCATAACAATGATGTGTCATAGGAAAAATTTGCACCTTGGCGCACATAAGAGGATGTCGACACAAATGTAAATGCGCCCTTGGCGCGCATGAAAAAAGATGTCAACATAGAAATGCGAAAAGAGTGTTGAATGCAAATGAATGCGCCTTTGGCGCACAAAAAGGGTTGTCGACACAAACATATTTGCACCTTTGGCACCCGAAAAGGATTGTCAACATGCATATGGATGCGCCAAGGCGCACCTTCAGGAGGCGCAACATTCTGAGCGCTGACAGAAGCAGACCCTGACCTAGATATTCAGATGGCCATAACTTTTGAGTGGGAGCTCCGATTCACACAAGGTTGGACTTTTCGGAAAGCCTACGGTGTCCTCTACCTAACTACGACTAAGATATCTTTAATTGGGTGGGAACAAGTTCTTAAAAATGCAAAATACAGTTTGCCACTTTTGGGGTTTGATATGGTCCTCACCTACCACCATAATGAGATGAATTAGATACAACCTGAGGTGGTTGGGGTAGATTTGGACTTTCTCTCTCTTCTCTCTCTCTCATTCTTCCTATAAATTGTAAGGAGGGGCTTCTTTCTAAAGGTTGGACATTCTTGTTTTGCCCTCCCTTCTTCTCTTTAGGAGTGAATCGTGGAGTTAAAACCTCCCATTTAAAAGCTGTAATGCGGCTTTGCCTCTTGGCATTTTGCAGTGTGTTGTATCAATCTTTGGAGAAAATTAATGCATGTCGTGGATGATTATCAACCCTCTCGGTGTTTATTTGCATCTTCTTGATCTTTCACTTTGTAAATCAAGTTATCTCATGCATGATCTTGCATTACATTTTTTTGGTCTGTGTTTATTGGCAAGACAGTGTTCTTCATTCCTCGGTGCATCACCTCTATTAGTTTAGGTTTTTATTTTCTACATTTCCTTCCCCTGTCTCCTTGGAAAATTAGATTAGGTTTTGAGTAGACCTCGCATTTTTACGTGTGCATCCGAACAGAGGAATAGGAACCGGCCTTCATCAGGAGAGCTTTTCCGATTTCGCAAGGTCCCACACTTGGGAAAAGCTCCATGTTGTGCAATCGCTTTGAGATTCTCAACCCATCGAGTTGTAGAGTCCGGGGGTGCGTGATTCGACACCAACAAGTACCTTTAGTCAAACCCCGAACAACTTGTAAGGTCGATGAATACATCCAAAGTCAGTCATTTGTCATAACTAATCGAGTTTCCCTAAAAGGAATCCTTTCCACCCCTCCTTCATCTTGTATAAATGTTGCCTCGACACGCATCGAGGTAAGATAGAACCTTTCTATCTCTCCCTCCTGATCAATGGCCACAAATTAAGCAACTGCATAATTGATTCTAGAGCTTCTGATAATGTCATGCCGGCAAAAGTCACCCATGCTCTGGGCCTCACCCTTACCAAGCCTTTCGGCAGATGTTATTCCTTGGAAACCAAACAGGTTCCGCTGATCGGTCAAATCAAGGACGCTCAGTTCACATTTGCGGCGTTCCCAGAGAAAAGAGTAAAGATGACCGTCCTTGTTGCTGATATTCCGGCAGCGTATGGAATTCTACTAGGAAGGAGCTTTTGTAGTGAAGTTGGTGGGGAGATTCATATGGACTGGTCTAAGGCTAGAATCCCCGTCAAAGGTGTAATGCAAACCTTGGAGCCTGAATCGCAAAAGAAGTACCTAGTTACTAACTCCGATGACCCCAAAGCCCAAATTCTCTTCGAATCATCAGGGATGGGAAACTATTTCTTGTCTACCGAGTCTGACAAGGGGGATGTCCTCATCCAAGCAGAGGATCTTAACAAGATCTGGACTTTGCAGATTCGATGACAATCGCGACTAGTGGGTGTGGCACGATTTGTGCTTGTATCTCCCTAAGAGGAGATTATTTCTCTCTCTTTCAAGTTACAATTTTTCAACACGAATAATACTGTTGAGTATGAATCCCTGTTGCTTGGCATGCAAGCCGCGAAGGAAAGAGGGATCAAAAATCTTAAGGTACAAGGTGATGCAGAGCTGGTCGTAAATCAAGTTAAGAGGATATACCAAGTGAAGAATGAAAGGCTTAGACATTACCACAACGTGGTGTGGGACAACATCAAGGAGTTTGATACTTTTTCAATAAAAGCCATCCCAAGAGCTCGAATGACATGGCCGATTCATTGGCCGTTTCAGCATCCCTCATGCTCCCTCACCCAGGTTTGAAAACAGACAAATATACCATTGAGGTGGTTTTCCGCCCAAGCGTGCCGGATAATTCTCAGCATTGGCAAGTATTCAACAATGACAATCAACTCATTGCCTTCCTAGAAAAGGCAGAAAATTTTAGTGAGCTTCATTTTGAAGGATCCACTTCTGCATGCCGCGAATCAGTTACCGATCAAAATGAAGAATCGAAAGGAGGAGACGGCATATGTCAGCTCAAAGGAAATAAAATCCCAAAAGGCCTAGTCTCCCTAGAGCGGTTGTTCGACAGGCATGATCGCTTTGTTAAAAAGAAGAGGCAAGATGATCCTATTTCCTCCCCAGAAACCGAACCGGTCAATTTAGGTTCGGTAGAACATCCGTAGTTTGTGAACATTGGAAAATGTTGCACACCTGAAGAGAAGCGGAAGTTTGTCAAATCGCTCTAAAGAAATACATGGATGTATTGGCATGGTCCTATGCCGATCTAAAGTCTTTCAAGCCGAAGGACGTCCAAGATGATATCCCATTGAAAGAAGACGTCAAACCTTTTCGCTAGAAGCAGAGACACTATAATCCTAAAATCTCGTGTACTATCCAGCTGAAATTCGAGAAAATCGGACGCACGGATTATTTTTCCTATCCATCACAAGTGCACAGGTCGCAAACATTGTGCCAAAGGCGCAAGAAGAATGGCGAGATACACATATGTGTAGATTTTGCAACTTGAATCAAAGCGCCCACTGAAGGACAACTACCCGCTTCCCATAATGGACCAGTTCGCAAGCAAGAATCGGATCGAAATGTTGTCCATGCTTGATGGTTTCTCGGGCTATAATCAGATTGAAGTCTCACCTGAAGACCAATTTAAAACAACATTCACTACTCCTTGGGGTATGTTTGCTTACAACAGGATGCCTTTTGGCCTGACCAATGCTGGTGCTACTTTCCAGCGAGCGATGGACTTCACGTTCAAAGGTATGATGGGGAAGGTCATCATAGTCTACTTAGATGACTTAACTATGTTCTCCAAACAACGAAATGATCATTGTGATCATTTAGAGCAAGTATTGATTAGATGCCGAGAGCACGGGATCTCCCTGAATCTGAAAAAGTCTTTTTCGAGTCACAGAAGGAAAATTGTTGGGACATGTTGTTAGCAAAGAAGGGACAAAGATAGATACCGAAAGAGTTAAGGCTATTCAGAGCCTTACTTTACCTACAAGCAAGACTGGCGTTCACTCTTTTTTCGGAAAGGTGAACTTTCTCAGGTGCTTTGTTCCTGATTTTGCTGAAAAGACTCGTCATATATTAGACATGATGAAAGGATCACCAACTTTCCGATGGAGCGAAGAAGGGAAGAAGTTGTTTGAGGAAATAAAAGCCTCTGTTGCTCATGCACCAGTCCTGGTATGCCCCAATTTCTCCAAGGATTTTATCATGTATAGCTATGCATCTGAGCATAACGTATCTGCCATCTTGATGCAAAAGAATTCCGAGGATGTCGAATCCCCAATTACATTCATGAGCTCTCCCCTCAAGCCTCACGAATTAAAAATGTCTCAGTTGGAAAAGCATGCCTTCACCGTTGTCAAAGCTAATCAAAAACTTTAGGTATTACATTTTAAACTCTCATATAGTCTCTTTGGTCCGACACGGTAGTCAAGTCAATTTTAACTCAACAGGAGTTAGGAAGCTTATGGGGAATTGGATTGCAAAAGTCCAGGAGTATGATCTAGATATAAAACCAACCAAGCTGGTAAGAGGTAAGGGCCTATGTCAGCTTATGGCTGAAAACAAAGATTCAGAAGACCCTGAAGAAAAGGATGATTACACCAATGGAGCGCAAAGCCAGCTGGAGAAAACTCGATTCACCACCGATGGTCCTATTTTTCGCAACCAGTGACGAATGGTATTCCGATATTGCTTTCTTTCTCACCTATGGCAAATGCCCATCCCATCTGACTACAAAGGAGAAGTGCACTATAAAGCTCAGAGCAGCCAGATATATCATCTGGGATGACGGTTTATACAAACGTGGAATAGATGGCATCTTCTTGCGATGTGTTGACAAACCACAAAGCAAGTGAAGTTACTTGAGAGTTTTCATAATTCGGCCTGTGGGGGCCATTTCTCCTCCTCCGTGACGGCACACAAGATCATCGGGCTGGTACTATTGGCCGACGCTTTTCCAAGATGCAGCCACCTGGGTAGCAAAGTGTGAACCTTGCCAGCAGTTTGTCGGCAAGCCCAAATTGGCTGCTTTTCCCCTCAGGCCGGTCATTGTCGATGAACCATTCAAGCAGTGGGGAATTGATTTTATTGGTGCACTCAATCCCCAATCGAGTTCCAGACATAGTTATGTCCTAACAGTGACAGATTACTTCACCAAGTGGGTAGAAGCCATACCTGTCAAACATGCCACTTCCGAGGTCGTTTGCAACTTCATCAAAGAGAATATTATTGTCAGGTTTGGCGTTCGAACAAGATTGTTGCTGATAATGCTTCCAACTTCTCTTCACGGGAAGTTATTAGTTTTTGCTATGAATACGGAATAACTTTGGCTCACGCCTCAGATTATTACCCTCAGGGAAATGGTCAGGCAGAATCCAGTAATAAAAACTTAGTAACCATCATATGAAAGCTAGTGGATGAGAATCAATGAATGTGGCACAAGTCCTTATATGACGCTTTGTGGGTGGACCACATCACTCCCAAGAGGTCTCTCGGCATGTCTCCTTTTCAAGTGTTATATGGCACCGATGTTGAGCTTCCCATTTCTGTGGAACTCCCTGCTCTGCGCTTGGCACGAGCAATCGAAGATGAGACTTTCCAAAATTCTCTTGAGAAGAGGATCATGTATCTAGTAGAGCTCAAAGAAAAGAGAGTAAGAGTGGTCGACAGGATCACCGAGCATCAGAATCAGGTAAAAATATTGTTCGATAAAAAAGCTAAGCAAAGAAATTTCCAGGTGGGAGATCTCGTCCTTTTGTGGGACAAACGAAGAGAGCCAAAGGGCATGCACGGAAAATTTGATTCCCTATGGAGGGGACCTTTCAAGATCAAACAGCTCAATGGAGAGAACAACTTCTATCTCTCGTATCCAGATGGGGCCCCTGGACTCCCTCTTCCCTATATGGCAGATCTCGAAAATCTTCGGAAGTAGAGCTTGCTCTCTTCTTTGTCTGATTACTTCGGGTTGTGTTTATTTTTTCGTGTGTTTTCTTTTGTTGGTTGTGTGTTTCCCTTTTGTCGCCTGCCTGTTTTTGACTCTATTACCCAATGGATAGGCACATGTGGATCTGGGATTCTCTACCCCTGATTTCCATTTAGAGATATTCCCAGAAAGAGCCAGTTGTTATCTTGTGAAATTGGCAAGGGTAATTTTACGGGTAACCATACCAAATTTTGTTCTGGTCCATTGTCAGGGACCCTCCGCATTCGAAACATTGCAAAAAACCCTTTTCCGGGAAATCTGGTTTTCCAAACTTAGCCTTTTTTGGGTCTTTTTGGTTGGGCGCACCTAATGTCTATGCAACATAGAGTAAGCATGCGCCCCCTTTAAATCCTTTGGCGCATGGTTTGAAGTGTCAACACACATTTTGGTGCACCTCACCATGTTGCGCCTTTCTTGCATGCACCAAGGCGCATGCGCCTTCATGTCAACAATACTTTTGTTGCGCCGCATTTTGGTGCACCAAAGGCACACGTATTTCTGTGTTGACAGCACTTTTGGTGCGCTAAAGGCGCACATAACTTCGTGCTAACACTCATCTTGGTGCACCACAGGGCGCAAGTTTTGCCATGTCGACAGTGTTTTGATGCACCAATTCAAAAAGTGGTTGGCACATTTATTACAACTTTGCCTATATATAGGCTCATCCGCCTTTGTCACTTTCACCACAGTCGGAAAACACGTGATTGATTTATTCTTCTGCACCTGTTTGCTCACTGTCGTCCTCGTGTCGAGTTCGTGGACCCCACCTCGCTTCTCATGATATATATATTCCGGGTAGGTGGTCTTTTCCTCTGTATTTTGCTGGTTGTTGGTTACTTGTGCAGTAGGTTGTGTTGTTTTGTCAAGTCTATTGCTGCCCTGGTTATCTCTCCCCTGCTCTCCTTCCTCTTTCCAGATCTGCTGGTAAAGAGAGAGATTTTGCCTCAAAAACACTTGGATATTTTTTGTTGCACCCCCTTCTCTATCTAAGGAACCCTACAAAAGAGGCTTAACACCTATCCAAACCCCATGGAGAAAGAGGAGGCTTAAAAATTGATAAAAATTGTGTTTTTCCCTTTGGCGCAAATGCCACCCTTGCAACATAAAAAATAGTCGCGCCAACGGCGCATCCGCCATGCTTGCTGCATAACAAACAGTTGCACCCTCAAGGCGCACTTTCCTAGCTTGTAACACTTACTAACCCTACGCCCTCTTGGCGCACCTAATGCATGTGTAACATTGCAAAAGATTGCGCCATTGGTGCACCCTGCATCCATGCAACACCAACCTTATTTGCGCCAAGTACAAAACTGTTAATGGCGCAGGCGCATCCCTTATTACAATAACATCATGTCATACGGACCTTCCATGCAAAGTGCCAATTTCCCCTTTGGCACACAAAAATGATGTTACATGCATTAAACTTGTGCCCTTTGGCGCATCCTGTACCTGTGTAACATGAAAAATATCAGTACCCATTATAAAATGCATATATATGGCGCAGGCGCACTTCTGCTTGCAACAAAAAAATGTCATCTGCAACGTCCATGTGTCCTGCGCCCTTTGGCACATATTTATCCCTTGCAGTACCCCTTTTCTGTGTGCCATACTATTTAACCCTACAACTTGCAGTGTTCATGCGCCCTGCACCTTGAGGCCTTAAAATTGCTAACTCTTCTTTCTGCCAATGCTTTAATGGAAGATCAAACAGCTAATATGACTTTCCTGTGTTGGGTTTCACTTCTTCTTCTTGCAGATCAACAACTGAGTTCAGGACTACATATGTCAACATCAAGCAAGAGACCTACCAAGTCTAAGGGCAAAGCCAAGCTCACAGAGGAAGAAATGAAGTACAAATATCAGAGGGTCAGGATGCCCGAATCCCAGGCAGAGTGTGACCTGGATATAAGAGACTCGGAACTTGGTCACATTGATATGGAGGATTTCTGGGCCAGAACCCGGAGGGTCACAGGAAGTCCGTGGATGGACAAACTGGTAGGCAGTGGCCTGCATTTTGCTGGAGGGATCCCAGTTAGTGCTGTGAACAATGAGTTCATGATGGTAGTAGCCCGCTGCTACAACAAAGACACAAGATGCGTCCAGAATGAGAAGGGTGAGGTCGTGATCAACCTCACTACCCGACACTTCGAAATAATGCTCGGCATTCCTCACCACCGGCACTTTGTGGCCGTAAGCCAAGAAGATTACACCAAGGCTTGGGAAGATAATGAGGATCAGTGTATGCAGTTGATGAATGAGGTATACCTGAAAAACAAGAAGGTGGTGACTAGATGGCCACAAGTCATTCATCGCAGTGATTTCTCAGAGGAACTTAGTGATACAATCACGTTCCTGAGCAGAGTATTTGGGCTTCCTGATGCCCACTACTTTCACAAATGGATGCTTAGATACCTGGAGACAATGAACAAAAATCTTCCAGATCAATGCTTCAAGTGGGTGGAGATCATAAGCAACACCATATCTGAGTAGCTCCAACAACTTACCACAACAGGAGGTTCTACATGAACTCCTACGTAGTTTATGTTGTGGCCTCAGAAAGAGATTATCCAGCCTTAATGCGGTGCGGGGTTTGGCCCCAAGTCAAAATATATGAATACTATCCAAAACTAAAGCTGGAAAATAGTATCCCCCAGTTTACAAAGATTAACGATGCCTTCTTCTACGGCATCGTCTGCCTTTTAAGGCCAAACATGACTCACGATCATTAAATGCGACCAAGAGCATTTTTGCAGCTACGAGAGAAATGGGGAGCCTTGTTCACTCAATTCCCCACCTTCACTTATCTAAAGGCAGCCAACTTCTTAGGGGAACCAACCAAATTGCCAAGATATGCCGGCCCCAAATTGATTATGTTGGAGCTGTGAAGATAGCTCATAACCTATCATGAGAAGTGCTTGAAGAGAAAGAAGGGTGGAACTCCTTTCCCCCTCACAGTGGGCAGGTATACTTGTCTCTCTCACCACAAAGCACGAGATATGTTTAGAACTGGAGCTGCTAAATCTAAAGCACAACTTCCCGGCAAGGCCCACTTTTGACCCAAGGAATTGCCTACCCAGAGCCAAACTCTATCCGATCCATGTTCCACAGATCGAGGATATTTATATCGACCTATATCATGAGGTCGAACTCAGGAGGAAAGACCATTCCCGCTTGGCCTTGGCTGAAATCATCCAGTACGGTGTAGCCATCATCCCAAAAGGTTATCAAACTGCTGATCAAGAAGTTGATCAAGTATATCTTAACACGGGTGAGGACGACTGGCCTTTCGCTATAATTGACAGAACCAAAGCGCCTCAGACAATAGAAGAAAGGGTCAAAGAAACTTTACGAAGAACAAAGCACTGGTGCAGGATGAGAGGTCTCATCTACGTCGAAGTTGATTTCACCACTTCTCCATTAGGCAACACACCTTCTAGACCAAAACAGCTAGCAAAGATCAAAGGGAAAGACAAGGAGGGTGAGTCAAGCTCCACCCAAGAGGAAGCTCTTGAAAGTCCTCCTTCCGCTTCACAAGAACGGGTTGTAATCCTGGAAATCCTAGAGAAAGAAGCAGCGGAAGATGTTTCGATAGGCACATCCAGTCAGGATGTTACCACTACTGTAACCATTGAGGTCCCTTCTATCCCTTCTCTCTCTCCTCCTTCTCCTCCTCGGATGACCCAAGAGACCATTCCTTTGGTCGTATCCTCCCCCCGTCTTCCGTTGTTCCCCTTCCTCATCATCCATCTTCTTCTCTTCTCTCACGGAGCTGTCCCCCACCATTTCTTCCCTCATCTCTCGGCTCCCTTCCTTTCCCATGTCTACCTCCCCTACAGTAGCTCTTCCTCCCATGAGCACTTCCTCGGCCTCCCTCTTAATGCCACCTCCAAGTGTCTCCATGCATTTTCCTCTCTACTACATGTATTTGTTCCCTTTACTATTTCCGATCCCTCTCCCATAAGTCAAAGCATGGATCTCTCAAAGACTGAGCCAACAAAAGAGGAAAGTTACCATCACACTGATGGACTTCTCGCCATCCCATCAAAGGGGACCAAGAAGCAAAAGCCTTTAACCCGCTTCTCTCAGAGTGTGTCAGGAGAGAGAGTAATGGAGATAACATACCCCAATCCTTTAAAGGATAAAAAGGATCTGTCTTCGACAGATTACATAGTGACCCAAGTCACAATGGGGACATCTTTGGAAAGCCTTCAAGGAGAGGCCCTATCTGCAGTTGACGCCCTTTGCAAGAAGCTCCAGGAAGCAAAGGAAGAGAAAAGGCTGTTAAAGGAGAAAAATAAACATCTTCTCCATGCCTTGCAGAAAATGGGCAGTGCACCTCCTACAACTGCCGCCGAAGCTCCTGAGCCTTTGAGCCAGGACAAGATTAATGAATATGCCAAAATCGGTGAGCAGGGCATGGCAGTTTCCACCTGGAGGAGCCAAATCCTCAAAGAAAGTGAGGGAGTGATCGCCAAGTTCATCGGATTATATCAGAATATCAGTCGGGTGAACAAAGAACTTGAGCTATAGCAGGACACATCTCCGAAGAGCTGGACCATGCCAAAATGTAGCATGAGACCTTTCAGAAAATGCTTGACTATTCAGTCGAAGATCTGGTCAAGTTCGACATCTTTGGACACCCCAGAGCCCTCAACAAAATCCTTTCTACTCTGGATTATCGGGTTGATCAGCTGGAGTTTGTCCTAGAGAAGATTGACAAAATCAAGGAGGAAGCCCTAGATGCAATGCATCAAATGGAGCAAATTGTCCTGAGAATGTCTCCGGGCTTGCTCACTCCTTCTTTCACCTTAAGAAAGGTGGATGAAACTATTCGGATCTTCAAGGAGATCATTTCACAAGGGCTGGGAACAGAAGTCACTTTCGATGCCGAATCCATCAACAACCTGTTGGCTTGTCGTGACTTCATTGGGTACCTGATAGAGGCAGAAAATGATTATTCCAAACTCCCAGAAAATCTCACAGATGAGCGGGAGACTTGCGAGGCTATCAGTGATCGACACAAGGATCCTTCCCAGGATCAACTTCAACCCATGATCAGCAAGTTCATGGAATACCGTGCCCAATTCCACATCTCGTCACCTGAGCAACAAAAGTAGGATACCCCCTTTCAGCCGTGGGACGACGATGAATAGTTTCATTCTCCTCGAATTTCATTTTTGTAAAATATCTAAGAGTATTATGGCACAAATGATGACATCATCCATGTTGCACCATGGGATGATGCCATCCACCAAGTTGTCAAAAGTCAACAAGTGACTTTGAGATATTTTGTAAGATATTTTTGTAATTAAGTGGTTGGTTTGTTTTTGCCTTCTTTTCTTCTCTTCTTCTATAAATACTTGAATACTTGTTTTATTCAGTGTGGATACTTTTCAGATGAAAAATAGAAGTAAGAAGAAAAGACTTTGAGCTTTTTGTAACAGAAGGGAATATTAATACAATATTTAGACTTTGTGCTGAATATGTGTGTTATGGGCATCCGATCTTTCTTATGTCAGATCTATGCATTTATTCTGTTGGATCTATCTCTACTTTTTGTCATTTATTCATCAGTATTGCTTTGTTTGTCTATGCAAGTAGGCTCGGTTCTATTTACTACCAGCCCAAAACATAGACCCTCTAACCTTTCTACTTTGGAATTCATTTCTTTTCTCCCTTCAAATCTGTCTTCTTTCCTTTCCTTCCTTCATTCCTTTCTGTTCTTCATCGGAACTACTCTACTGGGATGAGATCCCAACCCCTGAAGGTAGAATATTGTGATATTTACACAAGATTCCTACTGGTAGAATAGCAATAAACCAGTTTCACTTTCTTTGACTCAAAGAGTGGCTATGCCCTACATCCGTTGGCTCGTTTATCCATAGATCTGTCCATTAAATGATTTTCAAACCAACAGATAGCTCAAACTAATTTCCATGTGTAAGATGAAGGGATGATTTGGTACTTGGATAGTGGTTGCTCTAGTCATATGATATGTGAAAAAATCAAGTTTATTTCTTTTTCAAATAATGCATCAAGGGATATTAGATTTGGTGATAATAATTCTACAAATATTGTGTGAAAGGGAAATCTTAGTCTTGACAATGGTAAAACAGTTACAGAAAATGTGTTATATGTTGAAGGGCTCAAACATAACTTACTAAGTGTTAGCAAAATATGCAAACAAGGCTATAATATGATTTTATATGATAAAGGGTGTATGATTATTGATGTAAAAACAAGGAATATAGTTGGAAAAGAAAAGAGGACAAAAAAACATGTATGTACTCAAAGAGGTAAACGAAGAAATTTTTTTTGCAAGAAAACTTGATGACAACTGGTTATGGCACATGAGATTAGGACACATTAGCTTTGAAAATATTGTGAAATTGAGTGCTAAAGAGGGAGTTAGAAACATGCCAAAAATTGTGGATCCAGTAGATTCTATATGCATGATGATTTTTACATGGGAAACAAAAAGAAGAACATTCAAATCAAAGGAGTATTTGATTAATCAACCTTTAGAGTTGATTCATACATATTTATGTGGGCCTACAAGAATTGCAAGTATGCAAGGAGATGAGTACTTCATGCTTTTAATAGATTATTTTACTAGGATGACATGGGTAGCTTGCCTAAGACACAAATCAGAATCCTTGGATAGATTCAAAGCCTTCAAATCACTTATGGAGAATGAGAAGAACACCAAAATCAAATGCTTAAGGTTAGACAAGGGTGGAGAATTTTGGTCTAATGAATTTGATGAATATTGCAAAGAACATGGAATAAAAAGGAAATTCTCATTTGCTAGGACACCACAAAAAAATGGTGTGGTTGAAAGGAAGAATAGGACCATGCAAGAGATGAGCAGGACTATGTTGAATGAATCTAGACTTCCTGATAGCTATTGGAGTGAAGTAGTGTGCACAACTGTTTATATTTTAAACAGAGCTCAATTAAGAGTAAATAGTAACAAAACACCCTATGAACTATGGAAAGGAATACCAACTAATGTGAAGCACATAAGAGTCTTTGGGAGCAAGTTCTATATCAAGAGAGATGAAGACAATTTGGGAAAATTTGATTCCAGGTGTGATGAGGGAATATTTCTTGGGTATTCATCAGTTAGTGTAGCTTATAGATGCTACAACAAGAGACTTAAAAAGGTAGTTGAAAGCACCAATGTGAAAATAGATGAAACTCAGCCTTTAAAAATTAGAAATCAGCCTAAGGACAGCCATGAAGATGATGCACATACCATTGAAAAT
Organism: Taxus wallichiana var. yunnanensis; assembly: GCA_018340775.1. Taxonomy (NCBI): domain Eukaryota; kingdom Viridiplantae; phylum Streptophyta; class Pinopsida; order Cupressales; family Taxaceae; genus Taxus; species Taxus wallichiana. Next base: position 680,941,534 of record CM031234.1, on the reverse strand, counting down.
CATGATGATGATGATGAAATAAGAAGCACACATGAAGAAGTAGAAGAAGTGGAAGAAGAAGAAAGGCATGACACCAAGACACCTTCAAGGCAAGTTAGAAGAGACCATCCAACAGATCTGATTATAGGGAGTAAATAAGGTGGTATGCTCACAAGAAGGAAGCTAAGAAGTCAACAAAATAATGAAGACACAACCCTCTTATCTATGATAGAACCAAAGAATGTGAAAGAAGCATGCAATGAAAAACATTGGATAGATGTCATGAATGAAGAACTTGACCAAATTGAGAAGAATGAAACATGGGAGCTTGTGTCTAGGCCAAAAGACAAGAATGTCATAAGAATAAAATGGGTTTTCAGGAATAAAATGAATGAAAAATGTGAAGTGAAAAGAAATAAAGCAAGACTTGTGTGTAAAGGCTATGCACAAATGGAAGGAGTTGATTTTGATGAAACTTTTGCACTAGTGGAAAGAATGGAAGCAATCAAATTATTCTTGGCATATGCATCTCACAAGAAAATAAAAAAAATTCAAATGGATGTCAAATCTTCTTTTCTAAATGGCAACTTAAATGAGGAGGTATATATTAAACAACCTAAAGGATTCTCTTTGAGTTAAGACAAAGACTGCGTATGCAAGTTGAAAAAGACCTTATAAGGACTCAAACAAGCTCCTAGAGCTTAGTATAGTAGGCTGGATACTTATCTTATTGAACAAGGTTTTAGAAAGGGAGTGGCTGATAGAAATCTCTATATCAAAGAAGAAGAAGAAAAACTATTAATTTCATAGTTTATGTTGATGACATCATTTTTGGAGGGGATCATGAAAGGATGACTCATGAATTTTCTGATGTAATGAGTAAAGAGTTTGAAATGTCTATGTTTGGTGATATTTCATACTTTCTAGGCCTTCATATAAACCAATCAGATCAAGGCATCTTCATATCTCAAGCTAAATACATCAAGGAAATGCTAAAAAGGTTCAAAATGGAAGATTACAGACCTATAGGCACACTAATGGAGGTAGGATGCAAGTTGAGCAAAGAAGATGACTCACCTAAATTGGAAAAAAACACTATATAGATCTATGATAGGAAACCTTCTCTATTCCACTACATCAAGGCCAGATATAATGCAAGTTATGGTTTTAAAAGGAATATTTCAAGAGAATCCAAGAGAAACACATCTCAAGGAAGTCAAAAGAATACTCAGATATCTCATGGGAACTTAGAGTATGGTCTTTGGTATCTTGCAAGCAAAGACTTCAACATAAGAGCATACATTGATACTGATTGGGCTGCAAATATTGATGGCAGGAAGAGAAAAAGTGGTGGAGACTTCTTTGTTAGCAAATGTCTAGTGTCATGGTTGAGAAAAAGAAATGTTCAAAGTGGCATTCTAAACTTGTGAAGCAAAGTACATAATAGTTGCCATGTGTTGCACTTAGGTTCTTTGGATGAGGAAAACTTTGGAAGACTACAAGGTAAAATTTGATGAACCAACTCCCTTTCTTTTTTATAGCCCTAGTTCCATTAGTGTCTCCAAAAATTCAGTATTCTATTCAAAGATGAAGCATATCCCAATTAAATTTCATTTCTTAAGGGAACAAGTGAATGATAAAAATATTAACCTTGTATATGTGAGCACAAAAGAAGAAATTGCAGACATTATGAAAAAACCACTACCAAAAGCTACATTTGAGCATATCAGGGATGAATTAGGAGTCATTCTTAATCCTACCAGCTGTTAAGAGGTCTTGGAAAACTCAAGGGAGAATTTTTCTTGCAAAATCAGCTCCTGTAATGTGCCAAAAAGAGCTTCAAGAGAGGGGGAGCTAGTCTACTAGCTCATGGTGATGTTCATGATTTTTTTCACTCAAGTACATTTCTTGTGTGTCCTTGGTTAGCTCATGTATGTCTTCATATCAGTCTTTTCAAATGGTCTTGTGTCTTGCATAGTGGTTGTTTAGTCTCAATTATGCCTAAAGCTCCGAGGGGAACAATATATTAGGTATGTTGTTTTTTTCATGTTGCTTCTTGTCATTTCTTTGGTTGTCCCATCTTTGTCATGGATGTCAAAGGGGGAGAATATGTTCCAGGGAACATGAATATGTTGTTTTTTTGTCATGTGGTTTGTCATGTTTTCATCAATTTGTCTTGGCTTGTGTGGGTGTTGACATCAAGGAAAAAGGTAAGTTTTTTTCCCACCTTTGTGTTTGGTTGTCATTGATGTCTATGTGTTTCATCAGTGCTTATTTATCATGGAAGTGGTGTGTCTACGGAGTCATAGAGTGTTGGTTTCTTTCCAGTCTAGAATAAGTCAAATTAATGCCTTTTAAGTGCATGTGAGTCATGTGAGTCTTTTTGGTGCAAAGTGAAGCATTAAAATAATTATAACAGGTTTATCTCGGATAGATAGACTCATTCTAGGACTCAGAATGTTAAGAAACAAGTTTTGGAGCAAAATACCACTTCTAGATAAAACTACCTATGAGACACACAATTGTTCTTGCATAAAAATGGGATGGGATAGAAAACTTTAGAGATAATTTTGTCAGACCAATAATTGGAGATGATGAAGGAATTTTTCCTTCAGCTTCATGTAAAATTTCAGGTTCTAGAGAGGTCATTTGATCAAGTCACTCAAGTTTTTATAAAAATTGTTTCTTGATAAGTTCATTTGGAGATGCCTGGCTTCTTAGGTGTCAAAAAAAATATGAAGGAATGCTTCAATATTTCATAACATAATTTTTTTTTAATAGAAAATTGACCAATTTTTCTAGTGCAAAAATAATTTTTTGAAAAGGAGGTTTATTTGAGAAGTTCTCATCATTCTTCTAATCATGATTTTCCGGTGTTCAAGTAGAGATGTGAATCAATAGGAGAAAATAGGTGAATTTGGTCTCTAATGTCTTGTTTGATCACTTCTAAGGATTTTAGAAGTTTATTTATGGTGTCTCAAGGCTCATATAGTTTTTTAAGGTCAATCTCCATGGAGTTGCATATATTAGTTCAAGTCTTGTACCTTGTTTGAATGATGCTCCTAGTATAAATCTAAATAAGAACCCAACAATGGTGAAGTTGTCACAATAAGGGCCCAAAATCTATTCATTGGTAATTTTAAATATCCTTGTTTATTTAAGGTGGTTTCCAAATGAAGGTCAAGGTGTGATGTCATCCTCTCTACGTTGTCTGAAGAGTGAAGTCAAGAAACCTTGCAAAAATTTCCCATGAAGTCACTATTCTGAGTGTTTCATTTAAAGTTCTTACTCTAGATCATCACTGTTATCATATTTAGAGAGTAGAGTAACTCTAATCATCACAAGTATGGATTTTTGGAAAAAATAATGAAGGTGTTGTTGTTATTTCTTGTTGAAAAGGGTTTGTGGAAGCAAATTTTTAGAGAACTATGAAAACCAAGGAAAAGGGACAATTCAGTGATATTTATGTGATCTCAAATGGGTGAGAACACCCATGGAAGGTGTTGAAGCTATTCTAAGTAATCCACAAGCTTCAAAAGGTGAAAAATGATACTAAAATACCTCCTCAACAAAGAAAATTGGTTTCTTACAAGACTATACCCTGCAAAATTGACTTCTAGGAGAATTTGAAGATGTTTGCAAGGTTAAATGTTGTTTGGAGAAGGTGAAGGATGTTTCTATAAGGATATATCATTTGAAATTTTCAAATTTCATTCTATCTTTAAGGAGATATCAATATTTTTATTACTCTCAGGCTTACACATTCTCATAACCACGAAACTAGGGTTTCTCAAGAAATATTTACTTGAAACACAAACTTTAGCTAGCCAAATCTCACAAAAATTTGTGGAAATATCTATATAGGCATTACGAGCATATTTAAAAATGAATGAACCCTTTTCATTTATATTTTGTGAAGAAATTAACTGAAATTCATCTCTAACACCATTTCAATTAATCAGTACAAGTAAATGTAGTTCTACAAGTGCAATTTCTTCGATGATTGAGCTTTGAATTTGCACACATTGATCTCAAAGCATGAGGAAGGTCTATTTGATATAGAAATTGGTCTTAGCCTCTTGTGAATGCATGAATAGACATCAAATGTATTCATGAATCCTTCTCTTAGATAATGTGTAGGGTATGACATAGACTCCAAGACATAATTGGTGAAGTTGTAAAGTTTTGAGATGGTTTTCTTTGAAGTTCTTGAATCCATGATTGAATCTCTAAAGTCCTTTTCGGTTACAACTCATGAGAATCTTTCAGATTCACTATGAGAAGATGAAAAGACAGTGTTTTTATTTCACATACAAATCAAGGCCCAAGTTATTTGTTTAAATTTTGATAGGGAATGTGAAGAACAAGAGGTTATTAAGTGAAAGATTATTAGCTTTGAAGAAGTAGGAAAATGTCGGTTATAAGTTTGAATAAAACCTCAACAAAGTCCTTTTGTCATATTCTCTACTTGTCAAGGTCAATTTGTTGATCTCATGAAGGAAAGATGAATAGTCATTGTTTGGTATTCCATGGTGAATCTCGAGTCATTCCTAAGTTGAGAGAGTTGATATTTAATGAGATGTATGTAAATGGTTAGAAAGAACATTGAAAAAGTATGATAGAATAAGGTGAGGTGTGAAGCATGTGAGAGAATTATGAAGGTAGATTAAGAGTTGATATGTATGAGTACATAGAGAGTTTCTAATATGAAAAATTTTGTGAGAGAAAAATACAAGTGAGTGAGTTGTATCAATGCCAAAAGAGATGAATGAATGAGATTATTTTGGTGCATGCTAAGTTGAGTGGACAATAAGAAAAATAATGATCAAGGTCTGTAATGACTTGCAAAATTAGAGAAGTAGCAGGTGAGTGAAGAGCTTTAGTAAAGTGTCCATTATCAATTGAAGAAGGAACAAGGTAATGACATGATCATTGGGTTTCCTAATATTGTCTAAGTAGGTGCTTGGACTAAATCCATTTGAGTAGGTGCTTGGAAAATTTCAATATGGTGCTTGAAAGAATATTTGAAGTGGGCACTTCATGATTAAGTGGGTGCTTAATCATTTGTAAATCAATATTCTAGAACTAGTGTTCTAAATAATAGGTTGATTTCAAAGTGGGTTTTACATTGAGTCACTCTCAATTGTGTTGCCATTTTCAAGTTCTTCTTGTGCTCTTAGTCTAATTTCTAGTTCAATTTACATAAGATAGAAAGTTTGAAAAGATCTTGAGTATGCTAAGCATTGATTCACCCCCCTCTTAGTGCTTGTGAAATATAACAAAGGAATCGATTGAGATTTCATTCAAGGGATAAGGTACTTATTTTCTACATACACACATAGGAGGGGAAGTTCATTTTTCCATCCATACATCTATCTACATTGGTACATCTCGGCTATCGCTTGCTAGAAAGTGCATATTACACAAGATCTTTGTAGTGAAAAATTTATCCACACACACAAGAACTACATGGAGTTTGAGATGTAGTGGAGATATCAGTTGTAAGTTCACTCTATTGGGTAGCCACTAGAGTCAGTATGACTCCCCATTTGCATATTTATTTTTAGGATTTGATGTAGTTTGGGGTTTTGTAGGATATCATTTGTTTTGCAAGTTACAGGAGAATTTCGCGATAATCAAATGACATTCAAGAGACCAAAGAAGAAGGCTAGTGACCACTTTGTGATAAAAGAAAAAATAGTTTCTAATCTCCTACATAGTCACATGCACCCAATAGAGGTCTCTGGTGCATAGGAACACTTACCCAGCCTAAGCGCCTAGTCTAGGCTCATTCAATAGTTCCAATATTTTATGAGTTTGATTGCAACAATATACTCCTCATTTTCATCAGATTTCAATCCTGAATACTTTGGGATCAATTTATAAATCAGTTAAGTCTTCTAATCTATCTCTTGTACCTAGGGATTTATATATTTTAAGCTTATTGCTTGTGTTGATTCTATAATTTAGCATTTATTTATCATACGTGACTCGTAATATCTAGGGTTTGAAAAATTCCATATTTATTCAATTGTTCAAAGTGAACATGTCTCATTCGAACACTCTTAGGCCCTCATCTCATCAATTCGATTCATTTTCCTAGAATTATCTCATCACAGATATTTCCATTCATGATTTCTTGCTAGGCAATCCTGATTGTAGAGATAAAATCATTTCTCTCTTGGCTAATACTCACATTCCTTCAACTACTCATCCAGACATAGTATTTTAGACATTCATAGATGAGTTTTCTCATAAAATTACTTTTCCATCTGATATAGTTGCCAATATTTTTGTTTATGACAATGATCCTACCTCTATATGCTAGCTCACATCTATCACATGGGTATTAAGTGGTTTATAATCTATAATGGATCTGAGCTCAATATTTTTACTTTATCACTCCTTCGAATATCATCCTTTCCTCAACTAATGTTATTCCATGCTCCATTTATCTTTGTGAGTATGATTCTTCTACATGTCCACACATAGGAACTATTACTTTACCCATCATTGTTGGGAAAAAAACTATTCTTGTGGTATTATTCGATATCCATATCCCGATTCACTACAATTTCTTACTTGGTAGGCCATGCCTTCACGCCATGAAGGAAGTTACTTCTACCATTCACCGGTGTTTTAAATTCTTACACAATGGATTTGAATAAACAATCGTCATTGATAGTGACCTATTCAAATATTTCTAACTAGATCTAACCATTGCATTACCTACTCCAACTTCTACTACTGTTATGCATCCCGTTGATGATCAACAACCCATGGACTATCCTATCAACTTGCCTCCACTCGAAGGAAATTTTTGTGCATTGGACACTGTCCCATCTGCTTCATCCTCACCCTCTCCTTCTAATAATGCTCTGGTACTTTTTCAGGGGTTTGTCCATACATTGGATGTCATTTCACCTTCCTCATCTTCTCACAAAAACTCGTATCTCGCACTTGCTACTTTCACATGCACTCTTTTCATGAATAACTCTTATTGGAAACAAATTTTATTTAATCTTACTTGCTATAATACTATTTTTACACATGATGTCTTGACTCAGCTTGGATTCTAGCTCAATGATCTCCTCCCTCCACCTCATTCCCCTCACCTATATCATGGATATTTTTGCATCACTTTTTCTTATGGCCTCCTGTTTTCCATATATCGGTATTTGTTGCACGTACATCTTGCACTTCTCCAATTACTCTTGGGAAGTATTGTATTGACTACATTGGTGGTACTTTGGATCTTGATTAGATTGATATCAAAATTCCCATACCTTTTAGCCATGTTTCTATTTGCAATGATTCATTTCTCGGCTATACACAAAATCTTACTCATTGGTATACACATGGATGTCCACTACCACTTTTCATTAATGAATAATATGCAATGAACATGTACAATTTATGCCATAATAGGTATTTATTTTATCAACCACATATTATTGCTTACTGTGTTTCTAACACTTCTCCATTTGGATTCAACCATGAAAATGATGATCTCTTAGAAAATGTTACTTTATTCCTCTCTACATCATACACCTAGGGGAATCATGCTTAGTTCTCTCCCCTCCTAGAATTTTCATGTTTCTTTCATTTCTCCTCTCACGCTTCATGCTACATATAGATAGTATTTCTTCTTCATCGTACATACATTGATACAACTCTTTTATCATCGTACTACCCTATGACACAATCTTGTGCTACGTATCACACTCGACTATTGAAGGCATACTACATTCATAAACCTCACAGACTACACATTTCACGCTCTACACTTTACGATTATTCTTACTCACATTTTATTCTTGTACATCAAACTACCTTATGATGGAATCTGGTTCCATGGTTCATACTCAACCGCTGAGAGTCTAAATCTGAAATGAACCTCAATACATTCACACTCTCTACACTCTATGTTTCATAATCTATCTTTATAGCACATACGCCCCAAATGAGGGGGCATACATTGGGTGAATTAGTCACCTAATACAAAAGATTATAGCTTTAGTAAAGGACTACAAAATACAAGAACATAATAGTCTATAGTTATAAAAAAATGACCCAAAATTTGACTTGATTCTCGGTTTAGTAGAGACATTGCCTAGATAAAGACACTAGCACCGGGTGCTCTTAAAATTTCATAGGAACCTATAACTAAGGGGAAAAAGCGGTTACTTTCTTCGATTAACATGGTTTACATATCATTTTTCATAGTACAAGAACAATCCTCCAGAAATTAGAATGCATTCTATATTCTTTTTCTACTTGGATCAAACTGGAACAACATGAAATAAAGTAAGATCACACTATCTGTAGTGGTGTATAAATTTGGGAAGCATTCATGGAAGGAGAATAAAACTAGACCTTTATCCCCTAAACTCTTCTTCCATGGCATGAGATCACCCAAAAACTCGTATTTAGTGTGAGATCGCCTAAAAATATCGTTCTTGGCATGAGATCACCCAAAAACTAGTTCTTGGCATATGATCGCCCAAAAAGTCACACTTGGCGTGAGATCACCCAAAAATATTTCCCTTCTACAACATTTTTAGGACATTTTATATCCTTTTCACTCATTACGGATCAGGTGCACATGTTCCTTTTACTAATTTTTTCACATCTTCACATACTTTTACATTATTTTACAAAGTTTTCATAACACATGCCTTTGGTTACTCTTTCCCTCTTCTTTTGTAGGTCTATCCTCAATACACAACAAGATGCAACCCACATCAGTAAACACAAGTAACAACAACAAATGGTACAACATGATGCAACTCATACATTTCACCCCTAGGGTCACTTCCTTTTTCTTAGCTTCCATGCTTCATTTTTATCACTCCACGCTTTCACTTGTCTCTTCAACATGCTATCATCATCACACTCTACATGGTTATCAGGTACACATATCTTATCTACTTTATGTTATCGATTATTCACTCAACAACATAAAGTGGGGAAAATATAGACACAAAACCATGCACTTGGGTTCATTTCTAGGTCCTAAACACATAATTGCATTATATGATTCCTAAGCAAGAAAACTAATAATTGATAACTATCTTTGGCCTTTTATATGTGTTTCTTATTTTCTATTTGGAATTTTAGACCCTACCGCTCAATCGATGTTTTACTTTTTAATCTTCTATGACTCGGACACCAAAGACCAAACCAAGACACCGTGAGCCTAGGTACCTACATCCCCTTTGGGTGCCCCCGACTTCTTTGCATCTTAATCACCTCTTTTGGGCCTATTTTATATTTTGGGAGTTTTGTTTTCTTATCAGTCAACCTTCTAGTTGTCAATTGTGAAATTAAAACAAGGGAATCATATAAATACAAAGCTATTTGACCAAAATAAAGGACCAAGCTCTAAGAATCTAATATCATCACCTAAGGTTGCATCCAAAGGAATATAAGAGCATCAAAGGCATCCATCTAGATTTTATTCAAGGGCCAAGGGACTACATTTTCTGCATACATGCATAAGAGTGTAAGTTCATTTTCTTATCCACACATCTATCTACATTGGGACATATAGATATCACTCATTCGAGTGCATCTTGCAAAAAAAGAGCTTCCTAGGGAAAATTTTTACACACACGCACAAGAACTACATGGAATCTAAGATGTAGTGTGATGATCAATTGTAAGTTCACTCTTTTAGGTGACCGTAAGGGTCATTCAGACTCCCCATTTTCATCTTTATTTTTAGGATTTGATGTAGTTTGGGGTTTTACAGGATATCATTTGTTTTGCAAGTTATAGGTGAATTCTGTGATCATCCAAAGTGACATACATGAAACCAAAGGTAAATGCTAGCGATCATCTTGTGACACATGAAAAACTATTTTTCAAGCACTTACACAATCATAGGCACTAACAGAGGTATCTTTCCCTAGGTTCCCTCGTCCTAGTCCGGGCATCCTAGTCTAGGATCATCCAATAGTTCCAAGATTTTTAAGTTTTGACAGGACAATCTATTCCTCCTGTTCATTAGTCTTCCAATCTAGAATACTTTGGGATCAATTGTCAAACCAATTAAGTCTTATACTCTCTCTTGCACCTAGGGTTTTATATCTATTTAACTTATTACTTGTGTCAATTTTGTAAATTAGCATTTATTTATCATTCATGACTTTGCAATATCTAGGGTTTAAAAATTTCATATTTGTTAAACCACAAAGGTATATGTTCTTATCTTGTGATACTTTGAGGAATATGGGAGTACAATTTAGGATTTCATGTAGACCATGTTATATTTCTAAAAACTAATCATATGGCCACATTTTGTAAGAAATGGAAGTTAGTTTTCTCGGTATGTATCATAGTTTGTTTAGTTTCCTTTCCTTTTGGTTAGAGTAGGATCAGTTTAGGTTTTCCTATTATAAAATAAGTTCTTATGCACACGCTACATATTTCCTTTTAGAACATGTATAGTTTGTATTTTATATATAGTTTTTAGGCCTTTTTGGCTATGCAGAGTCCATTTCATATCAATTTCCATGGTTGAATTATAATTTTTAGGGGTAATTTCAAGATTTATTCAAATATCTGAAATATCAGCTTCAAATTGGTCCTAAGTTTGTCTAGGTTCAAGGAAATAATCAAATGTTTGAGATCAATTTTTTATTCAAGTTGTGATCTCTCCATGTCTAATGGATATGCTAGAATACTAGTATTCATCATCTAGTATATAAATGTCTCGTGGAGGTCACCAAAATGTTGGCCAAAACAAGCTCACACTTCATTTTGGGTAACTAGAGTCGATTTACAATTGAATGCTTTAAATATTGATTTTTCACATATTTTAGGCTCTTGGAAATATTCAAAATCATCTTCACTTGATCGAAAAGATCACCTTTTAAAAAAAAATTAAAAATGCCTTCAAAATTTGCATATTTTTCATATTTCAAGATTTTGGGGCTATTTTGTAGTTTCACAATTCCATAGTTTGTGGTGGTTTTATAGTTTCATAGTTTAGCAATTTTACATTTTCATAGTTTTGCATTTGTGGTTGTTTCACATTTTTATAGTTTCACAATTTTACAGCTTTCGGGAATGTTTCACAATGTCCGGCATGTTTCGTAGTTTCACCTTCTTGGGGAGATTTTGAAGTTTTATAGTTTCTTAGTTTTATGGTTTTGACTTCCCGGACCCTTGCACCCTAGTGTCTAAAGTTGATGTCCTCCCAACCGTCACATGTGTAGATTAACTTATAATCTTCAAATGCTCATAACTTTTATCTAGATCACCAAGTGAGACACAATTTATATATTTGTAAAGATCTTGAATAATACTACATGTTAATGCATTTTTAGGTTACGAAATTTTTTATTTGGATGAAAATGGAAAAAATAACTCATGGTTATTTCAAAAATGGGCTCTGTAAATGGCAATGGTGCCCATCTTTGGGTACGTGCACTTTAATTTTGATTAGTCCTTGGTAGTTGAAGAAGTGGGTGGTATTATTAACTTTAAATTTCCTCTCTTGCCTATTATTCTTCTATATATGTAACTCATTGTTATTGGAATAAATTCTCTCTTGAATGTAGGGTTATGCTTCCCTTTTGTGAAGCCAAATATTTTGAGTTACAAAATTCTATGTTGGTATCATGCAATGCACTCATTACATTCTCCATGTTTGTAATGGAATATAGTCAATAAAAATTTGTTATTATGGATCTCTTTATTTCTTTTAATTTGTGTTATTGTATTCTTTCTTTTCTATTTTTCATGGCATGTTGTGTGTGAGTTATACTTGCATGATTTCCATCCTTTGTGTCATTTATGTATAGAATAAGAGTTTAGTAAAATTATAGGGTTGAATGTGTCTTCTTTCTGACCTCTTGGCCTTTTGTTTCCCCTCTCATTGTTTATCTCAGGAGAGAATCCAATTCTAGTTTAATACATCACCTTATTCTAATTAGTTTTACATCTTTTTGAACCCTAGCTCCTTAGAGATATTATATTAGAACTAGTTAGTAATATATTATAGAGTTATATATATTTGTTGTAGTGAACTTGAGTGAAAGGAACCATCCTTTTCACCTAGCGATTAACCATGGAGGAGCCATTTTCACACACTTTGAAGGTATTTCCATGTTTCATTGAGGTGTTGAGCCTAGCTTAAGAAAAAGGTACAACTTCAAGTGACAAAATGAGTCTATTATGAGATTAATATATTGATTTTAGAAGTTTGGGAATATTTGGTTAGTTGACTAAGATAGATTATCATTGAATTTAAGAAGACTAAAAAGAAATGATTTTTCTATAATATCACCTTGAGTCTTAAAAACTTCTTAATATAACATGGGATAAAAAGTGATAAATGGTAAATTATAGAAAATGAACCTTCACAAAATCATGATGATTATTGAAAGCAAGAGAAGATATCCCCAACAAGGTGTAGGAAAAGAAGTGACGAGTGATAGATGCGAGAGAGGATCCATGCTAGAGAGTTTAGGAAAAATGTTACCCTAATGTAAAAATGGAAATAAAACTTAATTATAAGTTAGTCTAGATGAGAAGTACTAGCTATAGAATAATTATTTGAAAGATATAAAATTCCCACATATAATTAGTCCAAGAGTAATGGAATGGAAGTGCACACGTGATTGTAGGTTTGGTAGAGATTCAAAATAATAATTTAATTATAATATTATTGTATATATAATTTAGCCTGATTTACAAATTATATAGGAGAAGTTACTCCTATATTCAAGGATAGTTTATCTCCATAAATACCTATTTAGTTGTGATCGTATCAATACAAAAATAAAATAGTATGACTTGTTAAAACAAATCCAAACCATAATATATCTACTTGAGTTGTTATAACTAACTTAATTACATTTACCACACACAGTTAATATGGAGCACTATATTTCCTAACATTCACCCCTTAGTGTGAACATGGTGAATGTTGTCTTGTATCTGCATCTCGCTGCTCATGATCTGGTGATTTTCATAGGAAATCACAAACCATAGTGATGGTTTTACATATGGATAACTGAAAACAAAAAGTGGTGGTTTGACTAGTGGTTTACCATAAACCACAAATTATGGTTTTGCAAAAGTTTTACCAATAATCAAGTGTGGTGGTTTTATAAGTTGTTTACCACAAACCACAAATGATGGTTTTGTAAGTGGTTTACTAACAAAAACATCACGATGTGTAGTAATCTTATCATCTCTCATCAACATTTCACTAAAGGGAATAATATAGGATTTTTTTCTCATACACAAAGGAAAAATCATCACAATGGGAATGGAATATTTGTGTTTTTTTCCCTTCAATGTGAAATTTCCACTTTTAGAAAATCGAACAATATGTAACACAACACATAGGAACACCTGAAATATGAAGCATACTGAAAAACATACATTGAAAAATATTCCACCAACCCATTTATGCATCTAATGAGAGGTAGATGATAGAACTCCAACCTCTTTTTCCTCCTTACTCGATGTCAAGTTGTTAACTCAACAAATTTGGATTATGAAGCTCAATTATAACTTAGATGCCCATTTACCCTAAAAATACGTCCATGAAGAAAAATAGGAAATAATACTATTTTATGATTATCTCAAGTTGATAAGGTTGTCAGAAAATAACTATATATATGAATATCAGGTGTTTACAGTTAGGTATTGAGGCCAATTCAACAAGTTAAAGTTGATAATTCCTTGAAAATTTTGTTAACATCTAGTTTTAGTAGGAAGAGTAGGGAGTTTATTTATCCATATACAAGCCTTGAATCTCATCTTTAGAATAGTGTCAAGATATCAATATACTAAGGTAGTGCACAAACCTATTGGAAGTGGTTAGAAGCATTGAAGAAAACTATAAATCAAATGGTAATTAGAATCTCATTCTTGGGCATCAACTAAAACCCTCCTAGGGTTTAGTGGAGAAACAAGGTTTGAAGGACTCAAACTCAAAACTAATGCTTAAAATTTCCAAGATAGCATCCCATTTAATTAAACTCATAAAATTTCAACATTTGATGATATGTTATTACATACTTAATGTACAGTTTATGATAGTCATATTTTAGGCTTGCGCATTGCTCACAAGACCTAATAAGAAGACTAAAAGAATGAAATTGAAGGAGATTGTATAAAGGAATCCATAATGAATGTTTGAAAATTTATTAAATTCCCAAATGTGTATTAAAAAAGGTATTCAACATGTTTTTGGGTCTTTAATTCAAAATATATGTCATATGTTTACTCTAGATATGACTAGTAGAGAAGGTTTAGGCTATGAAGAGAGACATTGAGAAAAAGGGGTCTACATTGGGAATTGAGACAAAATTTTGAACCCACACATAGAGAAGAGTAATGGGTGCTCAAATAGAGTCTTTTTTTTTTTTTTTTTGAAGGGTTTTGGTTTGCTCCAACACTCAACTCACCATGACCTTGGCTCTTAAGAAGCCTAAGAAGATAATTTTTGGACAAACTAAGCTATAATATTGATTTATTCTACATTGATTCTATTTGATGGGTGATTTAGCTCTATGTAAATTTTAAGACAAGACTAAAAAAATATATCTATCACAAGTTAGGATATAATTTTTCAAATAAAGGAATATACCTAAGCATTTGAAGGTTAATCGAGAACCGAATCAGTCATCTATAGGTCAAAAATGTGTGCTTGGAGCACCTGGAAGTGGACAATAACACATTATTACAGGATTTAAGTGTTGACGAGGATAAACATGAAGAGTTAATAAGTTTGTGAAGTAAATTGGCAAGGGAGTGAGGCCCATGATCAAATAAGAGAGTATATCACAAAAAGAAGCAATAATCACTGTCAAGAAAACTCGGGACTAAGCATATATGAGAAACTCATCTACATGATATAACACCAAAAAATGGAAGCTCATGCTTACATATATAGTAAGATAATGATGGCATGTTCTCAAAGGGATTAAGAAGGGAGTATTTCATGAAATGCATGAGGTTCTGTGGATGGATAGATTTGGGCCAAAATGCACTAATAGGATGACTTATGGAACTAAGTCCAAAATAGAATGGGAAACCAAATATATATTAAAAAATGAAGCTTGTTATGAGAATCTTGACTAAGATAGGTATATTCATGTGTTAGGAGGATGTTTTCACTTAAATGTTAGATTGTTGGCATGTGTATTTGATTTTATTGCATGATGTAGCCTAGAATCCACTATATATAACCCATGCATAATTACACATCACCTAGCTTGATCTCGAGCACTCACCCTAAGCACACAATGGTACCAGAAGCCCCTCTTTAGAGTTGCTTGTGCAAGATGTTAGTGTGATGAAGATACAACATATTTAGAACCATAATAAGCATAAAAATTCTCTACATCTTAGAGAATAATGAATTACACAATAACTATCATAATATTAACCATATAACAACTAATTATATTCATGTTTAATACCATTATCAATCCAATATACTCCATTACATTAAACATTGTAATGTATATAAGCTTCTTACATTACAAAGCATCACCATAAGTCATGCATGTATTAGATCCAACAAAGACAACTCTATAATAATTCACTTCTACAAAATTACATAGTTCAATATATACTTATAGGGGTGGGGACTTTCCCTTCACTTTCGCCTATGCACTTATAAAAATAGGTCACATGCTAATAACAGCCATGCACCTTTACAATAACATGCACACATGCAAGTGCGCTAATAATAGACATCATATAGCTAACTAGAAGGAGTAATCCTATTATTATCTTAAACTCATGGATGATGCTTATCGAGATGTTCATTCCCAAAATAACATTTACATGTCATGTAAGTATCCATCCTAATGTGTGTTCCACACGTTATCTTCCAAAAGTATCCTCGCATCCATGAAATGGTATACATCATGAATCATCTTTTCCGGCACATGTTTCCTTTCCTATCCTTCTCGCACCTTTAAATGGGCCTTATTCCCACATGTCAATCATATGTGTTTCTTCTTCTTAGGAAAATACTTTTTCTACTCAACATTACCCCACAATAAAGTACATTTCCATCCCAGAAATGGAGATTCCTTCTGATGTTCCCAAATAATAAAGAATACGAATTGAATGAATGTAAAGAATCACTTTGTACAAAAGAATGAATCTTTACTCTATAGTTTCCACTTCTTCAACTGGGAGGATCAACTTTGGATATTCACCTTTAATCTCAGCCTCCAATGTATGTAAGTCATCTAATGTGGTCTTTGTCTTCTCTAGAATGTCTATGGTGATGGCTTCCAACTCGTCTTGAGTAATATTTTCCTTCTCATTCTACAAAAACACAGACAACATTGGCCATAGTAGATATCATTCCCTCCAAAAGATCCTTCTTTTGCACTATGAGCTTCCCAGTCTCATCTATCCTCTCCTTATGTGGATCTTGGGCTACTGCATGGGCTTCACGCTTGTGTTTCACTAGTGCCAATATTTATGCATGCCCTAAAACCTCATCATTCATTGCTGCTTTGAAATTCATTATCCTCAATCGAGTTCTAGTCCGTATTACTACCTCTTGAGCTACATAAAATTCAGAATTGGTCTTCTTTCTTCACCTCATCCTTCAAAGTCTAGAGCAATGCCTTGTAAGTTGATTTTTTTATCATAGAGGCCTATGCTCTCTCTACCTCTTTTTCAACATATTTTGGTGCAAAATTCTAAATGGTCCATATTCTAGCACCAAATCAACCAAAGTGCATACATAATGCATTGTAGAAGGAAAATTTTTAGGTACCTTTGGTTCTAGATGAGGCCTTGCTTTTAGAATGTAATCACAAATATCCTCTACCATGCTAATGAAGGCCTCGTTTGTTGTTTGTTCTCTTTCGTTCTCTGCCTTTAGGTTCTCTATCTCTATAGTTTTATCCTTGTTATCTTCCATCAACACTCTAATGGTGGTGGCCTTATCAATATTTCTCCATGCCACCTAGCTAGATACCTTGACTAAGGAATTGCTGACCTGTTCATCAGACATAAGAGTTGGATTTATGGTCATGTACCTTCTCTAAGGTGCTTTACTCTCCTTGAGACACCAGACTCCTCACACACATAAAAATATGGTTTTTCCATGTGAGTATGCATGGACCAGGATAACTATTTCCTTCTGAGTGTAGTGGCCATATCTGGGTCCATTAGCTCCCACCCATATAACTCCTTTAGGTCCACTATGCTATAAAAGCGGGAACAAATGATTTAGCTTGTTTTCATAGTGTAGCCCATACTTGGCACAACATATTCTTCACTTCTTTTATCCTTGGTCCCTTAGGAACCGAGTGCCAAGGTTTGAGTCGACCTTCTCCTATTTGGGTTATAGCTGGAACGTTGGTTTTCTCGCTCTCGGTTTCTTCTTCTTCTTTCATCCCCTCTTCATCTTTCATTTATTCATCCTTGGGCTCCTCCACATCTTCTGGTTGCATTGGGGTTTTAGGCGCGCTCTCTTCAGAATCCTCCACCTCCTCATTAAGTGTCAACTTTCTCCTTCTCTTCTTCTTAGGTGCTTCTTTCTAAGGGGAGATTCGAGGTGATCTCCTTACAGGTGTGGTGTTCTGTGCCTTGGGTCCTGGTCCTTCGAATACCTTCTTAAACCGGGTGCTATTTAGGACCTGCATCTACATTCAAATCCTCTTCTCCTTCTTATGCCTATGGTGGAGTATCGTACGCTCATTCTCCACTTTTTCTATGGGATTCCTCCATCCCCTATGATCCAACTATGCACTATCTTCGTGTTATTATTCTTTCTTGTCTATCTATATGATCATAGTAGGATTTGGAGTGACACATTCTCCATTGTATGTTTTCCCTTAGGTGGCCCTGGGAACATGAACTCATTCTCAACATACTTATTATTCTTTAGCCTAGGCTTGAGCTAAAGATATATGAGTGAGGCTCCACTATTCCCAATAGCAAAGCTTAATGGATTTATTTTGATGACATCTGAAATGAGCCTCTCAATGTAGGTAGAATGACATAGATATACATATGTTTTCTTGAGGTTATGGTAGTCCCAATCTACCTTGTTTTCATTGAATTTCAGATGATGCGCATCAGTAAATCTTTGAACTAAATCCTGAAAGTAGCGCACTTGTGAAGGTATAGGAAGTTTGCACCACGAGACTCCATGTCTTGTCCTTCATTGAAAATTGTGCAATGCAGAAATTTTAATACACCATGAACTATACTACCTTGCCTACCACCATAGGTAGCTCCTTCAGAATGCACCACTCCTCCTCAAATGTTGTGTGAACTCACCATACCACAACTCTACATTTTTCTTGAATGGGCCACTCATTGATCCTTCACATAAATATTTCTTGAACCTCTCCGCTGGGACTTCTTCTCAAAGTGTCGTATTCCCAATTTTTTTCTTTGGCCCATCAGAACTCCAATTTCTACAAAAACAAGAGATAGTAGGATAGCGCTAAAAATTATCTTTTTACATGTGCATGCTTCCTAAATAATGGTCTCTGCAATGTAGCCATCCAAGTTGTAGATTTATCCATTTATCATCTTCTTTGCAATGTGTAGCCACATTATATTTATCTATGACCATCTCTCTTGATCATTTAACTTTGTGAGGAGATGCATGGCTACTTGTACTACAAGAAACTTCTTAATTTTGTCTATGTCCATTCCATGTGAACCTTTAGAGTATCCTAACTCCTTGCTAGTGGCTATAATAGCTTCCTTATGAGTCATATCACTCCTAATATCTTTCCCTGTGCCCTTCAGTCCTATCTATGTGGAAATCAAGGTTATTGTGATCCTTACCCTCCGTCCTATAAAATATAAAAAGTCATCATGGGCTCTTATGATAAGCCATTGGTATAAAGGCTCTAGTTTTCCAAAGTATGGGAGTTCATATAACTGATAAACCCCTACCTTCTTTAGCAACTTCTCTCTAGCATCATCATATACTAGCATATCATCCACCATGCACTTATTGGTCTTCTTATTCAATAACGCATCCAATTCTCCCCTTTTATTAATGGTACGGTGATTTTATTCATTTACTTTTCATCGATGAACATGGGAATCCCAATCGACCAACTATCACTCCTTTTGGTATCAGATTACGAAAAATTACTCTTGGGAGCAATTTCAACATCAACCTCCACCTTTTTCTTCCCCTTCATGCCTTTTACAGGTTCTTTCTTCAAAGTGTCATCATAAAAATACCACCTTTTTTCTTTTTATCGAGTAAATTCAAACCCTAGCATGAAATTACATGCCCTAGCTTGAAGCGCATGCCCTAGCTCCTTCTTAATGCTTCTTCTTTGCTCAAAGCCTTCACTAATGCAGACGTAAGCCTTATTCGCGTGCAAATCTTCTCTCCACATTTGGTCTCACAACTCTCCGCACCTTAATATGATTTTCTTAGCTCGGTCAAACTTAGCTTTCTCAAATACTTGTGATTAAAAAGGTAAAAATGAACCCGAATCATGTCCTTACATAGATTTTTAAAAAGTTAGTGCATTTATTTCTCCTTCACCTATCCACAATCCTCTCATTGATTGACCACTTGCTCAATTTCTACGTGGTACACCTTTGTACCCCAACTATAACCTTCTAACATTCCTTCCTACCTTCGGCTATAGACTACTTTTCCACGTGCTTCTATGCACAAATTACCTCGCCACTACACCCTCCAAAAGTAGTTTCCATGGCTACCGATTATCTCATGTTATATTGTCCCTTCATTCATTTCCATCTATGGTATTCTTTAGATGCAATATCCTTTCTAACACCTCCTTTCCATACTTGAATAACACCTATAACATTTTATTATCATGTGTGCCTATTTGTAAATAACAAATAACAACCACCCCACACCAATGGTATGTATAGTCCTCTACACATAAAAATACTTTAGATTGTAATTAGCTTCCAGTGAGAAAACACGCTTATTACACAAAACACAACTAAATTGACAAAGCATAATGACGAAGAAGGAAATACATTAAAGGAAATATAGAAAGGAAAACATATAATAAATGGAAACACTACCTTATTACAAACACCAAGAAGACTTATTTATAGTAGGGCTTCAGCCTACTCCTGTTGAAGTAACCGGGTAACCGTATTCCATCAAGCATCTCTAACTAGCAAGCACCTGATTCAAGTATATGAGTGATAACATATGGTCCCAACCAATGCACCTTAAGTTTTCCCGGATGGTTCAGAAACTTAGAATCATAAAGTAAAACCATCTATCCAACCTCAAGCTTCTTGTCCCTAATGTGTTGGTCATGCCATGCCTTCTGTCTGGCCTTTTCCTACTTCTAACTCTAACGTGCTATGGCACACCTCTAATCCAACTGTATTAACCTATCAATTATTTCTTTTAATGATTTCTCATCAGCTAGACCTCCAGCATGCACAATACAGAATGATGGTAGCATGAATTCCATTGGAAGGATTGCTTACATGCCAAACACTAGCTGAAAGGGTATGACCTTATTCAACCTCTTGTAGGCTGTTCTATACACCCAAAGCACAACAAAAAATTTATCATCCCAATATTTCGTTCTAACATCACAATTTTTTGTTAAAGTCTGCTCTCAATATATTTTTAAACACCTCAACATTTTCATTTTCTTGAGGATGATAAGGTGTTGTCTTATGGTGTGCAACCATAAATTCATCCAACAATATCTTGATTGTATCTTTAAAGAAGTGCACTCCCCTATCACTTATCAAGCTCAATGGACATCCATACATTTTAAAAATATTTTCCCATAAGAACCTGATTGTTGTAGCTATTGTACAATCCTTTGTCTAGGCACTACTTCTACCCACCTAGTAATATAATTTGTGCAAGTGATGACATAACATGATCCATTTCTACGTACGGTGGTGAAATAGGACCTATAAAGTCTATAACCCATTTCTTAAATGGCTCTCGCACTAGTAATAGACCTCAAAGGCATTTAATCTCTTTGCCTAGGTTTTCCAAGACATTGATAGTGATCACACACCTTGCAATACTCTTTACAATCCTTGACAGGGTCTCCCACCATAATCCAACGACTAGAATCTTACACGTAGTGGCGTCACCTATATAGTGCCCACATTCAATACCAACATGAACCTCTTCCATGATATTTGTGCACTCATGTTCTAGTACACATTAGTGTAATACTTTATCTCTTCCTAGTTTGTATAAGTCACCTCTGATCAACATGAAGGGTGTCACGCGAATTATAAGTTATTTCTTCTCTAATGCTTTCATTCCTTCTGAAACCATACCTATGCATAAAAAGACAACAATATCCTCCAGTTCTAAAGGCATGCAATGTAACCTATATAATTTTACATCTGGAATTATATATTCAATTATCTACATGTCCTCCCCTAACTGAATCCTTGATAAGTGGTTTGGGCTAGAATTACTTTTACTTGGTTTTACCACAACTATGAAATCAAATTCCTGGAATAAGAGCACCCATTGACATATGCACCCCTATAGAATGGGATTATTTACCAAGTATTTTAATGCCATGTGATCAGTATAAAATACAAAGGGTTTTTCTTGTGAATACTGTCGAATTTATGTAGCGTGTAGATCATTGAAAAGGTGTCATGCTCTATAGTTATGTAATTTTGTTTCACAGAGTCAACTTTCTACTAGCAAAATAGATAGGATGATCTATAATACCCTCTCTAGGTTGAGATAACACCGCACCAATGGTTGCGCCAGAGGCATCAAAATGTACATGAAATGGTTGGTTTTATGAAGGAAAATGCAAAATAGGCATTGTTATAAGTCTCACCTTCAATGCCTCAAATGCGCGCTACTTGTAGTCTCCCTAATATAATGTCCCTTTTCCTTTTATTAAATATTCCAGAGAGCACGACAATATTTGCATACCCTTTGATAAATTTCCTATAATATCCTGTGTGGCCAAAGAATCCATACACCTCACTTGATTGGTAGACTCCTCCGTGCCTACAATCATTGCAACCTTAATTTGGATCTACTAACAAACCTTCCATGCAGATGATATGCCCTAAAAAGATCCAAACTATGTAGAAAACATGCACTTCTTGATTTTTAAGGATATGCTTAATTATCTACATATTTCAAACATTAAGCGGAAATTGTCCCAATGATCCTTAACAAGCCCATATACCATCCACTCATCCAAGTAAACATGCAAGAATTTGTGAATAAAATCCTATAATGCTTGAACTAGTATGCGTGAAAAATACAACAAGAACATTTATCAAACCTAAGGGCATCATAGTATATGCAAAACTTCCCCATTCAGTGGTGAAAGTTATCTTCTCTTGATCCTCCTATGCAATTCTAACTTGATGATACCCAGAGAATCCATCTGTAAAAGAATAAACTTTGCACCCTGTAACGCCTTCTAATATTTCCTCTGTGAAAGGTGTAGGAAAAGGATCAATCACACATGTAGCATTCAATTCCCTATAATCCACACAAATCCTAATCCAACCATATTTCTTTATACTGATCACCATGGTGCTAACCCATTCTGATTCCTCTAGAGGCTTGATGATGCCATATTTCAACATTTTGTCAATTTATTCCTTAAATTTTATGTGTAGGTTAGGGTTCATCCTATAAGGTCTCTTCATAACCAGGTGCAAACCTTCATCTCTCCTAATGACTCATGCACTCCTTTTAACTTATGGTAGCCCCTAGGAAATAAGTCTTGAAAATATTGTAGTAACTCAATTATCTTTGCCACTTCAGAATTAGTCCAATAATCCCCAATTATTGCCTCTTTAGGTTTAGCATCCATGCCAATGTTCACTTTCTTGATCTTCATAGGTTCATGATAGGTGCACATGTTCTTATCCACACTGTCTCATACTTCACACATACCTACCGAAAAGATATGTCCAAATCTTCTACTTCCTCATCATCCACTATATAGACCATATTTCCTTTCTCCTTTTCAAAGAAAGTGCACGTAAATAGTTTGGCATTTGTATCATCTACTTCTTCAAAATGTGCTCCTAAGTCTACCTCACCAAATAACTCCTGAATGAGTTCTTGACATTTTCCTGTCTCCCATAGTTAAGCACTTTATGACCCTTAATGCCTCTTCTATCAGAGATTTAGTAGAGAAGTAGTCAAAAGTATAGGTCATTCCTACAATCAAGTCCTACCAATTTCAGTCTCCTATGCACCTCGAATAAATATACCAAGTGTATGTGTAGCCTTATAATGTGGAATAAAGCTTGTGTACCCATAGTGAAGGTGGTAAAGATTCATGTCCCTCTGTCCAAAGTCTCTCAAAATAATGAACGTGGTGCTAAACAAAGTTGATTACCATGATACATGTAGATTATAGTAGGTGCATTTATCCTCAAGAACCGAGTGGTTAGATAAATTATGACTTCATTACATTATATTAGATTATCCTTGTGAACCATCCACTAGCACATTGTTGTCTTGCATAGGGTATACATAAACATATTTATTTTTTCTACTTGATCTGTCCACCACTTCTCCATGGCGCGCAAGAATATCGTAGGGTCTCTTTCTCCAGTGTAATGTGGTACAAAGTTATCTATCCTCCTAACCAAATGAGGTTTTCTTCTTCGCATAAATGTACTTCTTACTTCGCGCCCAACAAACTTTTAGTATCACTAATAGAATATGCATCTTCCCATTGGAGGATTCCTTCCTTATATGGCTTAAGTACATCCGGGTCCCGAAAGACATGTACATAAATTTTGTTAAGGTCTTCCTCACTCAAAGGTTCAACACAATGTGCATATTTCTCGTCACAAAGGGATAATCACTCTTTATTACTTGTTCTCATAACTTATATACCCATTGTTGAACAGTAGATCAAAATTATTTGCATAACACCAAGGAACCCAAGTAGAGCTAGGAAGTTTTCTACTTCTACAAGTGCTAAGACCTCAAAGTCTCGAGTGAACTTTCCCCCTTGTATAGTAATGGATGCATCCTTTAAAACTCCTATAGGAGTGGAATTAGTTAGATTAACCATAAAAAATACATTAGAGAATGGATATAATGGAGGTCTTCCCATCTCGTACCTATGCATCTAAAGTAAGCACATTCACTTTTGTGCTCTGTATCAATAAATATATTACTCAAGAGCCACCCATCCACAACAACATTCAAAGTGATCTCCTTTTCATAATCCAAACTATGAGGAGGAATATTAGAATGTAGGATCTATTTTCCATTCTCAATACTTACGCATAAAATGTTTCCCTTCAATCAATTCCTAATAATTGAATGATATTCTCCCTGGCATAGCATTTTTCATACCTCTTTCAAGTCATCATTATCCAATTAGACCATTTCTATTGCCTTCTATTGTTCCATCTTCCATGACTATTCCTTTAAACACTTTATTTCACCTTGAATATTTCTAAGTACCTCCATGGTTTCCTGATAAACCTCCTTTTGATGTGTAGGATCTGGGTACCTTGATAAAAATTCCTCCTTAGTGATGGTAGGCTTCTACTGTACCATCTCTTAAAGACGCGCAACTTCAACGCGTGTAGTAATCTTCATAGGTGCTACCTCAGATTCATGTGCCAAACTTAGCATCCACTTGATTTTCCACATCACGTTGTATTCTAACCCTCCCTACGCCCTTGTTCTCTTGTTTCGCTACTTGCTAAGATGCTCATATAAGTCCTGGGAATTCCTTATATATTTGATTCTTCCTAAAAAATAACAAGTAATATTATGAGGACACTTGCATCTATAGTGGTCGAAGATCCACACGTAAAACATGTTCCATGAGGGAATTCACCTTGTCCACCACCATGGCCTTGGCCTCGAATCTACCACAAGTATCCTCGACCTCTTTCATGACCTCCTTTAAAGCGCCCTTTGTTTCGATCATAATGCACTTGAGCATGGTCACAATCATGGTACTCACTTTTTTCCTTGAGTTATTTGATACTCTTGTCTATCTCACAGTAATATCTATGGCTTCATGGATCTGACCAATCAACCTACAGTCTTCTATATTATGAGTCATGGACCAGAAAATATTACAATAACAACATACATTATTTCTTATCGCGCATTGTAATAATGGGCAGCGTCTTGCATCATAGTCCAAATGACATATCTCATAGTCTAGTAACAATGAACGCATTGATCTATGAGGACAAATAACTTTGGTTTTCCCTTCCACTTCATAATCTATACACCAAATCCCAAAGGTCTGTCTCATGTGCTTTGACTTTGTCGATAGTTTCTCCAACTACTTTTCCATAGCTGTAATCTATGCCTCCAGGAATGGGTTCACTTAAGTGTCTATAATCCTGTTGCTTCAATGTGCAAAGTGACTTCAAGTGATTTATGTGGGTCCGTATATGTCTTATATGACTTTGTGCTTCGAAAGGTGTGATCGAGCCCCAATTAACCACTATGCATCTTGGATTGCATGAATATCATAAGAAAGTTTAGACAACAGTGTCTTGAAATGGGCATCATAATCTCAAACAATCTACATAGTGCCATACTTAATATCCTTGAGCGCAATTATAATCTTTTGCTCAAAATAAGGGATAGGAAACTCCTTAAGGAAAACATCCTTTAATGCCATAATCTATGCAAGTCCGATCGTGGTCAAACTTCTGTACAAACCTGTGTGTGCATCCTTGTAATGTATTTACAAACTAGCTTACCTTACACTCGTAAGTAGTAATTCCATTTGCATGCCATAGTATCTCACACATGTGCACATGTTCGTACCATCTTCTATTCCCTTATACTCTGGAAGATGGAGAAACATCTCCATGTATATATTCTAGGGTTTATGAGGACCCTTCCCACCTGATCTAGAACCTCCTATGTTACCTTTACCTCTAGAACCACCAGATCCACTAGAACTAGAGCTACCTATGCCCCCAGATCCTCCACCTATAGCTGGAAGCAGACCAGTGGATGTACTACCCTGTGTCCCAACAATGTTACTAAACTGAACTCCTACAGTTTGGGAAGTGGTAATACTCCCAAAAGTGAGTCCAAAATTTTGTGCACTTGAGTTCGTGGATGAAGATGCACCCGAAAAGGTACCTCTAAAAAAGAAGATGTTTACCCTGCCATAGATGTACTTTCTATATGACTTACTCCTTCTCTTCTACTACGTAACTAGCTTGTTGGCTAATGGTTGTACTAAATACTAGAAATCCAAGTGCAATGGCCAGGTTACTATGTAGATTCAAATGTGTGCCCATAGCCCATGTTTTCTCTACTAGTGCACTCCCATGTGAGGCCAAAGAGGGTTCCCTATTATGCTTGCCCAAATGGGGTAGTTCTAGATGCTCTGGTTTTATGCCTCCTATGTGAGCTACAAATCCTTCATGAGCCATCTCTCTCCTCAACGCCATCCACTCTACAATATCACGTTGCTTCTTTATCTCCCTTTCGTTTACCTCATTATACTTAAGCTACCTTTCTTCTCACTACCTCTCTACCACCTGGTCCGCCATCCTTCACAAAAAAACCTGCTCCTACCCCCACGTGTGGTGGGGTTTAGCTAGTCATCATCTTCTCTTTCAAGTTGAGGGTTACCATCAAGATTTTGATCACCGGTGGGATGCCTTGAAAATAAGTTCCCCTTGGATAATGTAAAAAATGGAACTTAGCTACCTCTAGGAAAGAATAAGTGGAAATTGAGTACTCCAAAATATAGCTATTCAAAACACCATAGAACCAAGTATCCACAACGTGTGTCTGAATCAAATCAACATCATAAAGGTAATGAAATTCTTCTTTTGTCTAGACAAGTGTGCAATACCTCCAATTCCTTTTAGACACATAATCAACTAGCCACTCGTACAATGATACAGGAAAAATAACAAAGAAGCTCTCATATAAACAATCATACAAATTCTGCTCCACCCACATGCGTGTGTGAAACTTAGATCTAGTGCTAAACCTACGAGCATACTCTTCCTCCACATCATTTATCCCCTCCTCAACACTTCCTAGAGTCAACTAGTACATCTTTATCACGAACCATCCTGAAAAACAATCGAAAAAGAGGTCCCGAGAAAAAGTAACTAATGATGCAACCTAAAATCCACTATATAAAACCCATGCACACATGAACATTACCCAACCTGAGCTGAGCACTCACCTAATGCATGCAAAGGTAGGAAGCCCCTATTTAGAGTTACTTGTGTAGGATGTTAGTGTGATGAAGATACAACATATTCAAAACCATAATAAGCATAAACATTCCATAGAGCATAACCAAATCTAGATCTTAGAGAATCATGAATTAAACAATAACTATAATAAGATTAACCATACAAGAACTACTTATAGTCATGTTTAACACAATTATCCATCTAATATACCCATTAAATTAAACACCTGTAATACATAGAAGCTTCTTACATTACAAAGCATCACCATAAGTCATGCACACATCAGATCTAACAACATAACTCTACAATAATTCACTACTACTAAACTACATAGTTCAATACATACTTATAGGGGTGGGGACTTTCCCTTCACCACCTATGCACTTCTCAAAATAGGTCACATGCTGATAATAGCCATGCACCTTTACAATAACATGCACACATGAAAGTGCACTAATAATAGACATCATATAGTTAACTAGATGGAGTAATCCTATTATTATCTTGAACTCATACATGGTGCTTATCAGATGCTCATTCCCAAAATAGCATTTACATGTCGCACAAGTATCCATCCCAATGTGTGCTTCGCATGCTATCTTCCAAAAATAGCCCACATCCATGAAAATGGCTAAGTCCTGAATCAACTTGTCCTGACATGTGTTTCCTTTCCTATCCTTCCACGCCTTCAAATGCGCCTTGTTCTTGCACATGAATCCTATGCGTGCCTTCTTCTTAGGAAAATATTGTGTCTTCTTAACATTGCATCTTCTCGGGGAGTACTAGTGAGCTCGGTGAATGGTAAAGACCAAAAACAAGGTTAAGGATAAAAGGACAAGAGGAGGATATTAAATGTTGAGATTGGTTGAGGTTTTTAAAAAAATAGAGGTCAAACAAGATGATGTAGGAGGAAACCATGAAATAAAAAAGGGGAAGAAGAATCAAGATTTTTCTATCAATCAAAAAGGGGAGATTTTTGGCATGTGGATGTTAAGTTTCAATTATTGTCAAATTCATACTAATGATAAAGAAGAATGAAAGAGAGCTAGAGGGATCTTGAAATGAGGTTGAAAAGGTAGGACATGACAAGGATTGAGAATATTTGAATAAGTACTGAATTCTTGAGCATCTAGTGACCTGGTAGAGGTTGGGTGATGAGGTGAGAGAACAACATGATGATGTCAAGCATTTTATAGCATGTATATGATGTGGAAAAAATATAAGAGGGATGAATACAAATGTGCATGAGTGGAATTGGTTAGCCAAAGAGTTTAATGTGCCTAATCTCTAGGCCTAGTCAACAAATGGAAATGGAATTGTGAAGTAAAGGATTGAGGTTGATGGTGAAACATGCTAAATGCATGAAACACATGATAGGACATGTTGAAGGGGCTACATGATGAATAACATTTAATATTTGATAAATGATAATGTAAACTAGCTTAATTTGGCCCATTTAAAGGATCTAGCATGAGGGTATGAAGAAGAACAAGATATTAAAAGAAAATATAAGCATGGGAAGTGTGTAGGGAAATTTCCAAGAGTCCTCATATGAAGCTACAAGGCATAAATCAATATTTAAAGGTATTTTTAGGGTCATGGGTATGATTTCCTTTCAAGACAAGCAAGTTTAACATGCACAAATGAGATGGGATTGGAAGTTATAGATTAAACCATGAAAATTTATTCATTTGAGATCATTAAGGAGGTGCTCATTAAGGTGTGGACCAAATTTGAGGAACTGAGGAGGACTTTTGTGCAATAAATTGCAATTAGAAAAAAAGTGGGTTAAGCAAGGTATGTTGAAAGAGTACCCCAACTTCTTAGTGTTTGATCTAAATTGTGGAGCCTCCTTCAGATAAATCATAAGAGAAATTTTTTATAGAATAGATATAAAAATATGTTGCAAAAATTATGAGGGTAAAAGGATAAGAAATAAGAAAGTTCTATTCATTTTTGTGGAACTGATTTAAACCCTCCTAAACCCTAGTTTAGAGTGGTATGAAGAAATTTTTCTGGTTAAGCCTCAAAATGAAACTATTTTTCTTCTAAAATTACTTTATCTCGTAGATAATTTCTCATAACATATTTTCATTTTGATTTGAGCTCTTGACACATGGTGGGCCCCTCAAGAAATTAGTTGTTTTGTGAAGAATTCAGTGTACATGCTAAACTTTCAAAGTAACCCATGCTCAAATATTTTTGAAGGATGATGGATATATGTGATTGATGTTTATGAAGTTATCTATACCATGAATTTGGATAAATTTTATGATACAAATTCATTTTCTATCCTACCTCTTGAGAATGCTATGAAGGCAAAAATTAGTCTTTGTGTTTGAAAGGTAAATGTGTTTTTCTCCTTAAAATTATTGAAAGTGATGGTTTGAAAGTGAATTAAAGGTCCTTTGATAAGTGTTTCATGAATTGGTTTAGCATGAAAGTGCATTTTAAGTGTTTAAATCCATACAAATCAAGACTAGTCTTTGGGTGTTTTGAAACCAATTTTGTATGTCTTTGAAATGCAAGGTTATTTGGCCTATATAGCTTGAGATGAAGCTTTTTGTTAGTATGATGAGTTGAATAAGGATTATTACCTCTCATAATTTTTTTTTTTAATTCATGAAGGAGTGTTTGAGTGCATGATAAATCCTACTTTGTGGAGGCAAAAATTCTGAGTTTGAAATCCTATTTGTTCTTGTCCAAGATCAGTGCCTCATTGCATGAATGGAGATGATTGAAGTTCTTCATTTCCCTTTAAGATGAACCTTAAGTATTACATGACCTTCTCCAAGTGTTAGAATGGTTTTAATGTGCATACATTAATGGAAATCAAAGATCTTGCATGACAGATCCTTGATAACTATCAAGATTGTGCGCTCTCTGAAATGAGAAGATTGAATGAAGAAACATTGTCCATGATATGATTTTCGAAGTCCATGTTGCAGGAGTCCTTTTGAAAATTTCTCTAGCTTTTCATTGATTGCATAACCTAATTTTAATGTTTTTTTCATACACCATTATTCAAGTAAGTATTATTGAAGCAAGTGCTCCTAGTTGAAAACATGAGTCCATTTAGAGTCTTATTCTTGAAATGGCGAGATATGGAGAAGGTATGAGACAAAAGGAAATCTATGAAATTAATGTGCACGTGGAGGAAACTTGGTGTTGATTCTCTCATGAGTTATATGACAAGATTTATTCCCAAATAAGAAGACTCTATGAGCTTCATTTTTGATATATGATATGTGCTTGATGAAAAGTTTAGTGCTCTAAATGATAATATTTTGATGATTGTGTTTTTGAGTGTGAAGATCTGATTGTTGTTTGTTCAAATCAACATTTTCTTGAATGAATGAGACTGATGAATCTCATCTAGTAATTTAAAGGTAATGTAAAAATCACTCACCATATTTTCCAAGCCTTGAAGAGAGTTGAAGACCTGTTCCTTGAAAATTTTCAAGCATCTCCATGACTACAATTTATGAACCTCCATGTATGCAAGCTTAGAGATCATAATGAATGTTGAAGATGAAATGGCATGGAAGGAATGATAATAAGAGGTTATAGATCACATGAATATTCTTGTAATATCCTTATATGCTTGGGACATTTTTCCATTTTTGTAAGAAAGAAAGAAGACAAAACAAACTCACCAAAGAGGAAGAAGTCAAAAATAATTATAGGGCAATTACAAAAGAAATGTGAGAATTTAGATTTCAGTGCAAGAGGAATATCTTCAGTTGTGTTTAAAATTTAAGAGTTATTTAATGATTTTGAATGAATTCTAAAACTCACATGACAAGTTGTGTAAGGTGTGCACATGTAACTGACATGAAATCAAATGTAATTATTGCAAAAAGACAGTTTGATGTGAAGTCATCTTTTCCTCCTTTGTACATAAGTTGTTAAGAGAGGTTAAGAGGCATTTGAAGATGAAGAGAAAAATTAATTTATTATATTATTTCTTGAAGATGAAAAATTATCCTTGTGCTTGAAAAATCTTGTTGAAGGAATAGGGAGTTGTTGTTGATGAGAGATAGAGCAACAATGTATGAATAATAGCTTGTTGATAGTTTGTTGTTGAAGCATGAACCTATGAGAGTGTGAGTGATTGAGGGGGTGGCTAAAAGATAGTATCTTGAAGATAATGAGTGTTGAGAAGATGATATTTTTCTAAGGAGAAGACACACATAGGATTCACGTGTGGGAAAAAGGTGCATTTGAATGTGCTAAATGATAGGAAAGGAAACGTGTACCAGGATAGTTTGATTTAGGAATTAGCCATTTCCATGGATACAAAATATTTTTCGAGATAACGTGTGGAGAAAACATTGGGATGGAGACTTGCATGACACGTGAATGCTATTTTTTGAATGAGTGTTTCATAAGCACCATGCACGAGTTTACGATAATAATAGGATTAATTCTTCTAGTTAACTATAAGATGTCTATTATTAGCGCACTTGCATGTGTGCATGTTATTGTAAAGGCACATGACATTTATCAGCATGAGACCTATTTTGGGAAGTGTGTAGGTGGTGAAGGGAAATTCCCCACCCCTATAAGTATGTATTGAACTATGCGAGTCTAGTAGGAGTGATTTATTGTAGAGTTATGTCTTTGGATCGATGCTGTGCGCGCATGACTTATGGTGATAATTTATAATGTAAGAAGATTCTATGTTTTACAATGTGTAATGTAATGGAGTATTTTACATGGATAATGGTGTTAAACATGATTATAATTGGTTCTTGTGTGGTTGATCTTATTATAGTTATTATTTAATTCATGATTCTCTAATATCTAGATCTAGTTATACTATGTGGAATGCTTATGTATATTTATGGATCTGAATATATGATTTATCTTCATCACACTAACATCCTATACAAGAAACTCAAAAGAGGGTCCTGGTACCTTTGTGCACTTCAGGTGAGCACTCGGCTTAGGCTAGGTGATGTGCCAATGTGCCTAGGTTTTATATAGTGGATTCTCGGTTGCATCAATGAGAGTGTGAAATCAGCCTTATATGAAAGAGTTTTTAGTAAAGGAATCAAGATGAGAATGAGGGTGAAAAGAGAAGCAGAATGAGCTGATTTAGTGATCACAATCTGTTATGTGAGACAACAAGTTATCAGGGATCAAAACATCATGAATATGTCTAAGTGGATTCTTAGCACATAGGGATTTGAAGCTTCCTTATAAGTGGAATCTTACAGAAAATCAAGTTGAATCTTATTGAAGGTCGGTGGTAGCTTGACTAAAGTATTGGAGTTGATGCTCCAAGTTGAGTGGATTCTCAACATGAAATCATTGTAACATTTATAGGACATTTTTTTCCAAGCTAGTTCTTTGGTTTCAGTGGGTTTTTCTCCCTTCAAGGGTTTCCCACATTAAATATTGTCTCTCATGTGTGTTCTCTTGTTTATAGTTTGTGAATGATTTTTCGATTTCATCATAATTAAGTTAAGAAAATTGAATTGTATGTCAAAATTTATATAAGCAATGATTCACTCCCCCTCTCAATACTTAATTTCTAACAAGATGCATCAACGATCGCTCCACAATAGGTAAGTGTTATAACTCACTTTGTCATTTTATATAGAGTAGTTCCTTACATTCGATACATACTCTATGTTAGCTTAGTATTTTATGGACATGCTAGGTTAGCATATTGTATTTTAGTTCTTCATTTCATGTTACATGATTTCCTTTTATTATTATATGATTTTCATGCTTATTTTGTTTATCAAGTATCCCTATAGTGTTGATACCTCCGTAGAGTTCTTTCCTCTTATTCAACCTAAGACTTTAGAAACTTTAGTGTTTCATAGTGTAAGAGATACTTACTTTGGGGTATGTGATTATAAGCTGTCCTTATACCAACTTTAATTGTATCTCTGTTTGTGTGTTATTCCTTGTGTGTCCCTCACTCGTTTCCTCGAATACCCTTGTTAAATGAATGATAAGAGTGTATGGTGCCTAGACACATTTTTTCCTGTCATACACCCAAGAGTCTCTCCTGCATACTCAAGGAAATTATTGTAGAAACATTTTCATAATTATATTTTAATAAGTTAAAGGGAAATCCTTGTGCTCCACTTATTATTCAATTTCAAAATAGGGTTTTAGATGTTAGACTGAGAGAATCCTTCAACACAGATTTAAAAACTACGGAAAATAAAAGAACAATAAAATAACTTTGAAAAATAACTTCAATAACTTATATATTGCAGGCCATTATGAGGGTGAAACCTTCTTTGAGTAATCTCAATACAATAATATTCATGGATACATTTCTTGGCCTAAGAACTCCTTAATATACTAGTTCTATTCTAGAAATTGCTACTACCCATGCATGTGAGATAATAATTAATAGCTTATGAGATGAATTACAAAGCATATGCATCATCACACCTCTATTACATTACTAACACAAGAAAAAGGTAAGATAAAGGGTCTTAACAATGCCCCCGCCTCCTTAAAAATATTTTTCCTCAAAGTTACAATTATGGGAATTATTTTTGAATCTATGGAAGGTGATCCCAAGTTGCATCTTCTGGTTGCATTCCATGTCACTGATCAAGACCTTGGTGATAGGTTAGTTGTGACGTTGGTCTGAAATCCTATCAATAATTGTGTACAAGCCCAAGAATTTTGGATCCTTCACTTTTGAGCTCGGTAGTCTTGTATGTGTCATAATATGTTGGCCTCTAACATTATTCAAATTAGAGACATGAAAGATGGGATGAACTTCGATCCGAGCGGAAGCTCAAGCTTGTATGTAGTAACAACCATATTTTTCAGAAAGTTTTAGGGTCCATAACACTTAGGGGAAATATTTTGATGCCCTTTGAGTTTCAAGCAAGTCTATTTATACAATTGTAAGAAATGAAAAACCATATCTTGGGATTGAAAGTTGTACTCCATTGGTGTTGATCTGTTTATTGTTTCATATTTTTTTTTCCATATAGATATTATCCTGAAGAGTGTGGATAATTTGATCCCATTGGGTGAGGGTAGTGTAGATGGCTTGAAATGAGAAATTCCAAGAGTGTAAGGGAGGATAGGTGGTGGTGTTTTTCCGTAAAATACTTCATATGGAGTCATTTTGGTGGAGGTTTGATATGAGGTGTTATACAACCATTCAATAAGAGGTAGCCACTTGACCCACTATTACTAGTGCTCAGAGGTAAAACATTTAAGGAATGTTTCCAAACATTTGTTAACAATTTCAATTTGACCATCTGTTTACGGGTGATATTTTGAATCGATCTTCATTTGGGTACTTTTCCTACAGAGTAATTTAGTGTAGAAATTCTTTGGTAAAAGTGAAATCATAGTCGAGATAATGGTGGATGGGATACTATGGAGGCAAAATATTTGGTCAATGAATAGTTGGGAAATGGTTGAGGCCATATATGGGTGGGATAAGGAACAAAAGTGCACATACTTGGAGAGGAATTCAAATACGATTAGGATTACTGAATTTCCCTAGATTTAAGAATCCCATCAATGAAGTCCATTTAAATATTAATATAAATATTGGTTGGGATTTGGGTGATGGTTATAAAAACCCTAAGGTTGCCTCTATTTCACCCTTATTGTGTGACATGTATCAAATTTAACCACAAACCCTTTGATGTATGCCTTAATTCCCTACCAAAATAAATTCTTATGAAAACTCTCATAGTTTGAAAAAATATGAGTGACCAAAAGATGGAGAAGCATGGAGTTTGAAAAGAAGTTCATGGAGAAGCTTCACTTTAGATGGTAACACCAAGTGCCCTTTTATACAAAAAATAGGTGTCATACCAAGAGTGGTGTGGGTAGGAGATAGGACTAGATTCCAATTGTTGGATGTTGAATTGTAGGGTTGGATCTTTGTTCCACTCTTGTTGGAGTTGTGGAAGCCATTTTGGTATGGGCACAAATATTGCGCATAGGGAGACTTGATCCTCAAAAGTGCAAGAGAGAGAATCAGAATATACATTGTATTTTCCTTTATTATAGGTGATATCATAGTCATACCCCATAATCTTGGAGACCCACTTTTGTTGAGTAGGAGATGAGACCCATTGTTCAAGGAATTACTTCAAACTATGATGATTTGTCTTGATGCAAAAATGCCTTCCTAACAAGTATGGCCACCACTTGTTTTGTACTACATGTAAAATTTCCATCATCTCCTTCTCATAGGTAGACATGACTAAATTCATCCATGAGAATTATATTCTAGTGAAGGAAATAAGATGAACTTCCGGAGGAGAAACAAACAAAAGCTAGTTTCACAAGCATCAATTTGGATCATGAAATTCTTGGTGAAATTTGGCATGGCTAAGAAAAGTGTACTACATATAGCTTATTTTAAGGCCTCTAACACCTATTTAGTCTCCTCATTTTATGCAAAAGCATCCTTTTCAAAATGGTTGTTAATGGGATACGATTTTTCCATAATCCTAAAAACAATTATGTACTATCCCATGAGACCCAAGAATCCACAAAGTATTTGGAGTGTTTTAGGAAGTGGCTTATATAGGTCCACATGGATACCCTCCAAAGAGATAATATGTCCTATATATTCAAATTTAGTTTGGAAAAAGGAGCACTTGGAGTGTTTGGAACTCAACTGATTGTTTAGAAGAAGCTGTAATTCCTTATCAATGTGTTGTAGATGCTTGGCCCAAGTTTTACTATAGATCAAGATGTCATCAAAGAATACCAAGATGAAACGATAAAGGAAGGGCCAAAAATATTATTCATCAATCCTTTCAATGTCAATGGTGCATTGGTAAGCCCAAATGGCATGTCTAAGAAATCAATTTTGCCATCATGAGTGTAGAAGGCCATCTTCGAATATATTCCTCATGAAGGTGAATCTAGTGGTACCCTGAGTAGAGATATAATTTGGAGAAAAAATGAGCACCATGAAGTTCATCTATAATATCATTGATCACTAGATTATGGGACTTGTCATTGATAGTGATCTTGTTAAGCTCTTTAAAATAAATGTGAAGATTCCATGAGCCATCCTTTTTACAAAGAAGTAAAATCGGGGATGAATATAGGCTAGTGCTTAGGGAGTATGACTCCCACCTTGAGAAGTTACTGAATGATCTTTTCAATTTCTATATTTTGTAAAAAGGATACATGTAGAGGTTAAAGTTTGGAAGAGACATTCCTAGGAGGAGCTAAATATGATGATCTTCTACG
The DNA here is from genome assembly GCA_018340775.1 of Taxus wallichiana var. yunnanensis. Lineage (NCBI taxonomy): Eukaryota > Viridiplantae > Streptophyta > Pinopsida > Cupressales > Taxaceae > Taxus > Taxus wallichiana. Next base: position 680,905,180 of record CM031234.1, on the reverse strand, counting down.
TGGGAAGGTGTAAATCCTTTGAGAAGGGAAAATAAATGAGCATTTTTTTTTTTACAAAATGGCTTGTAAATATGCAAAGGTGTTGGAAGAATTATGTAGATTAAATTTTGGAAGAGACAATCCTAAGAGGAGCTAAATATGATGATCTTTTGGGTGGGAAGAATTATAGGGATTAAAGTTTGGAAGATAAATTCTTAAGAGGAGCTAAATATGATGATCTTCTCTGGGTGGAAGGTGTAAATCCTTTGAGCATGGACAAGGAATGAGTATTTTTTTCTAAAATTTCTTATAAATATGCAAAGGTGTTGGAAGAATTATGTTGATTCATCTTGATAGAAAACAACTGAGCAATGACCCCATGTGATCCTTTCTTCAAAATATTTTCCATACGATGGGAACTAATAATACTATTGGATCTTGGAGGAAGGCCTTTTAAGGTGTTTTTCTCCCATTGTCATATAACTACATCCATAGTTCATAGAAATCCCATAGGATGGGTCCAAGTGTGCACAACCATTGAGCTCCCAAAATGACATCACATCCACCTGGGGGAGAAAAATCATATCATAACGAGTATTATAATCTCCCATTGTAATATGAAACATTAAAACACTTTCCCTTACAAGGAAATGTACCACCATTAGCAATCATAACTTCAAATCTAGAATAAGGGTAAAAATTACTCTACTTATTTGGTCATCCTTGGATCAATAAAGTTATGTTTGCTACCTGAATCAATTAAGATGGTGAGAGGAATATTTTTTAAATACCCTTTTACCCTCATGGTCGAGGGGCTATCATCACCAATCGGCACTATGATAATTCTCCACCGGGAACTCCTCGTGCTATGATTATTTACTAATGCACAACCTTTAGTTTGGTGGATGTAATCTGGAAACACAACAACAAACATAACACAAGAATACCATAGACTATGATACGAAGGAATGATGAAAAATATGAAATATAAGTGTAAATTATAATATCAACATGAAATTGTTACAATCTCACCCATGAGGTACTTCAAGTGTTACTAACTTCACTTGCCTTCCAACAATAACTATGGGAGAAACTTCACAATGGCTTCTTTAACACGCCTTCTAAATGATGGCTTCCTTTACACACTTACTCATACAATATTTCTCACTACTTCCTTCTATGCTAAATGAGGGGGTGGCCTCTTTATTTATAGGAATTCAAGCTTATCCACCCTATCTCTAAGATAGGATAGGAAATATCTTCAGGTAAATCATATTCCATGCCTAAACTCTTGCCTTTACATGTAGGCTTATCTTCTAAGATAAGATAAACCTTATCATCTCACATGGGTTCCACCTTTTAAGACTTTTCCACAAATAAAATACACAAAATATTTATGACATCACTCTTTGTCCTTATTACAAATATAATATTTCTAATACCTAATCATGTAGACCCTACTTCTCTACTTACCCCAACTTTGACATTTTAACATTACCGGACCACTTACGAAAAATATTTACTTTTTACCACAACATTCCTATTGTACTTTAACTGTTACCATACTCTAATTTATTGGTGGCACCGTATTGACAGTGCACCGTTATCTTCTATCAAATGCCACTACTAATCATACTTAACAACATCCTATTCCTAATACATACATAATAAAATAGAAATTACGGAGGAAAATTTTAATGTCAACATTTTCCCCCTTCCTAGCTTCTACTCCGTCCTCGAATAGACTATTCTGGTGCTTGGAAAATATTTAACTTGTCGTGGTTGACCCATTTCATAATGGGAGTGCCATCCAATTCCTCCAGTTGATATGTACCATTTTCATGCACAACTGCTATTTTGTAGGGCCCCATCCATTTGGGAAGAAATTTTCTCTACCTTCTTTTTTTGTATTTGGAATCATATACTAGAACCAATTCATTCACATGAAATGGAGACCAACGGATATTTTGATTAAAGTATTCCTTCTGCTTCATTTTATTCTTATAGCTTGTATCCTTCACTATTTCTCTCATTTCCTCTAGCAAATGAAGATTTACCAACCTTTCTTTTACTGAATCACTTTCATCCATCATTTCATTTTTCATAACCCTCACAAAGTGGGAATATTAAACTCAATGAGAAGAACTAGATCAATGCCATAAGCCAACTAAAATGGGGAGTATCTTGTTACTGAGTTTGATGTTGCCTTGTATGCCCACAATGCTGCATGAATCTTTTTATCCCACTTATGTACTTGCAAGGCTGAATCTTTTGCTAGAATTTGACGAAACAAAAAAATTTGTTCATTCCACCTATCCATCTGTGTTTGGCTTGTATGTTGTTGTCTTCCTATGCTTAATTGAAAACTTGTTGACTAGGGCTTCTACCACCTCATTAATGAAGTGGCTCCCTTGATCTATTACAATTTCTAATGGACAACCAATACCACTTCATCCATGGAAGTTGTTTTCAATGGCCTAGCTTCAACCCACTTGGTTAAATAATCTGTGGCAACTACAATATACTTATTTTGGCATGGGGTAGTTGGAAATGGATCTACAATATCTATTCCCCACTTTTCAAAGGGACCAAGTGGAAGAATAGGGCATAATGGAGTTGATGATGTCTTATGGTTACCATTGTTTGACAAATATCACATGTCTTACAATAATTATAATAATCTCTAAAAAGAGTGGGCCAGTGATAACCTGCATCCAAGATCCTTCTTGCTGTAAGTTGTCCAGAGAAGTGTCCTCCACATGTACCATTGTGGAATTCTTCTATTAGCTCCTTCCCTTGATCACGTCCAACTACTCTCTTATACTGTCCATCAGGTCCTATTCGAAATAATACTCTATACTTAATAGAATATGGATAACTAGCTTGAGTAATTTTCCTCTTAGTCTTTGCGTTGGCACCATCAGGAAACTTGAATTCATTCAGATAATTCCAAATATCTATGTATTCACTAGGGATTGTGTCAAGGGATAACAATGATGCATATGGGAAATCATCATCATCACAAGATGAACCTAAACCATCATAGGCTCGAGAGAGTGCATCTACATTTACATGCTTCTTTCCCCCGCCTATCTATAATATCAAATTTAAATTCTTGTAGCAAACTTCTCCATCTGCTATCCTCCCGATGGGTGAGGCTTATTTACAATATATTTTAGATCCCGATGATCTGCATTACAACTATAAATTTCTACCCTAGCAAGTAATTTCTAAACTTCTTTACAACAAAAATTATAGCTAGAGCCTCTTTTTCGATTCATAATATAATTTACCTCAAGCATTGCTCATTTTTCTACTCCTAAAGTAAACTAGATGATCATTCCCATTTTCATCCTTTTGGCTCAGTACTTTCTAGTGTTACATCCGAGGCATCGTATACACAATGAATGGCTTGCTCTAACTGGATTCTTTAAAACAGGTGAAGACACCAAAGCTTCCTTCAGTTGTTTAAAATCCTCATGCACCTTATTTCCTGGTTCATAAGTAACATTCTTCTTCAAGAACTGGGTTAGTGGTTGTGCAATCTTTGAGAAATTCTTGATGAACCTTCTATAGTAACCCACATGGCCTAAAAATGATCTCAACTTACTTCTATTCATAGGAAATGGTAACTCTTTGATTTTGGAATCTTTATCGGATCGCACCAATACCATCTCTCGGATAAAACATGCCCTAATAAAACACCTTTAGAACATCAAAAGACACGCTTTGTAGGGTTTAGTGAGGCTTGTTCTTCATCTAACCTTTGAAATGTTGTCTCCATCTAGTGCAGGTGGTCCATCTTGCTCCCATAGATGAAAAAATCATCCAGAAATACTCTGATGAAGTTTCCAATGTAGGGTTCAAACACCCTATTCATCAAACGAAGGAACGTTGCAGAGAATTACATAACCCAAAAGGCATAACTCTATAAGAAAAAGTTCCCCAAGGAGTGGTGAACGTGGTCTTCATCTGATATTTCTCGCTATAATAACTTGGTTATATCTGCTATATCCATCAAAGCAAAACTATAGCACTCTGCCAGCTACTTTGTCCAAGATCTGATCCGAGAATGGCAGAGGGTAATGATCCTTCTTTTTTCCTTGTTGAGCTTCCTATAATCAACAAAATGCGTAGTTTCCCATTATTTTTATTGAGATCACAATGGGAGAAACCCATTCTCGAATTCTCCACAAGTAAATATGAATCTTGCATTAAGCAACTTATCTATTTCTTCTTTTACGGTCTTGGAAAAATTAGGATTCATTCTATATGGCATTTGCTTTATGGGCTTAACACCATCTACCGGATCAATAGAATGTTCTACTCAACTTACTTGATGGAGTTCCTTGTAATTAAAAGTGAATAGGTGTATGTACCTTTGAAAGATCCGGAGGTAGGATTCCTTCTCACTCTCCATCACAACATCACTAATCTTTATTTGTTGGAGATGACCATCAATTTATTCTTCGAGATAATTTTGGGTCATTGAGTTAGTGTGACTAGAAGGACATCCATGATTGAAACATCAACCTCATTTTCTTCATCTTCTATGTCCACTTCACTAGTACTAGAGTAATCAGAGGATGTCTAATCATCAGTTTCATCACTTGAATCCATAGGTTTTGCCTTATGATGCCAAGGGATCACATTTATATTCACCCTCTCTCTGCCACATCCAAGTGTCATGAAGCCTTCATTCTAGTAGTTTATTGCATGAACTCTCCTTAGCCATGGCCTTCCCAACAACATTGGGTATGCAACAGTACCATTTTTCATCACCTGAAAGTCTACCACACATACAACACCCATAATAGATATTGCCACATTTGAAACAACACCTTCTGGTTTAGTTTTTCCCTTATTTAATGACCTTAACATAAGTGTTGATGGGCGATCAATTTTTAAACCCAACATAGTCATTACAGACTTGGTCATTACATTAACTGCAACACCTCCATAAACAAGACATCATGAATTGAAATACCATTACATAATACCTCGGCTGGAGCGTAAGGATCCACGTCTGCCTCCAAAACAAGTACCTCAACCTCCTTACTTCATCAAGCATTGAGTTCACTTCGTAGCTCCCGCCTCTTCTCAGAAGACATAGACAGAAGTTGACCATATGTAATATTTGCAGGCCTTTTGGATAGATCTTCTAAGATGGAGTATGGTCCTTGCCCATGTGAAATCAGAAAATCCTACACACCCAACTTTCTTCTCCTATGTTTCTTACTAGTTTCTCCTTTCATCTTCTTCGGATCATTTCCATCTTAGTTATCTTTTTCTTTCTTTATTTTTGTTATAAACACATCTCGCGCTTCATTATTTATGCTCCTATCTACTACATCAAAATAATTCACAGGTGCTTTTCCTTTATCATTATCTCTTGTACCAAATGTAGAAGCTCTATCTAGACAATTATACTTATAATGACCCTTTTTATGAAAACCATAATATACAACTTCAGAAATATTTCTTTTTGGACCTCTATCTCCTTCCTGAGAACTAAATTCTTTTCCTTGAAGAATATAAATAGTTAACTGGCCCATCTTCCTAAGAAAATCTTCATACTCAGTAGATGTACTAGGAGAAATATTTGTGCTCACCGAGAGTGGTTGTGGATTCTGGACCAAAGGTGTTGGTGTAGGCTCTACCTTAGCAACAATTTCTTTGAGCTCTTCTTCCATGCTTTCTTCTTGCCTTCTTGCAATCTCCTTTTCTTGCGTTGGGTAGTCATACTTCACTCATTTTCTGATCTATGGCTTCATCCCAAGAATGAAGTGCTTACAGAGGAGATTATCCACACCATTCATCAACCCATCTACTAATCCTTCCTTCGGATCGGGCATCGAGCTTCCTCCTTACCTCTAGAACACAAGCATGATAATCCATTATCTTCTACCTCTCTCCTTGGGATAGCTTTGTGATATCGATCATGATATCTGTATATTTCTGTTCACCAAATTCTTCAAGAAAACTTTTAGTTAATAAATCCCATGAGATTTTCACATTATCACCTAGTGTTTCAAACCACCTAAGGGTTGAACCATCCAAAAAGGTAGGAAAAAATTTAGTCAATTGTTCCCTTCTTATAAGGCTATTACAAATACAAGATCGTTTAAATTCTTGAATGAAAGATGAAACATCTTCATTAGATTGGGCTGAAAAAATAGGAATCTTCCTATTTTCAAAAGTAACCAAAGTGAAATACCAACCCACAAGTACAATCAACAAGACTTATGTGCAAAAATAATTGGAATCACTATAATAGAAAGTGACTTTACACCTTTCTACAAGTAAAATAGGAATGAACACGGTAAAACTTGACTTCATGCATGTAAACACCGACTTTTGTGGTAAACACTATTTACGATAAAAAGTGAAGTTACTGTGGTAAATACTATTCATGGTAAAAAGTAAAGTTATTGTGGTAAATACTATTCAAGGTAAAAGTGACTTTACTATGGTAACTACTATGCATAGTAAAAAAAAGGTTACCCTCCAAATGATTTATGACTAAGTGGGAATATCTCTCCAGAAAATCCACCAACGAGGAATGGTCCTGGTAATGGAACTAAAATGTCATCACCAATCCGGCACTATGATAATTCTTCACGGGAACTCCTCGTGCTATGATTATTTACTAAGGCATAGCATTTAGTTTGGTGGATTTAATATGGAAACACAACAACAAACATAACACAAGAATACCATAAACTATTATACGAAGGAATGATGACAAATCTGAAATATAAGTGTAAATTATAATATCAACATGAAATTGTTACAATCTCACCGTGAGGTACTTCAAGTGTTACTAACTTCACTTGTCTTCCAATAATAACTATGGGAGAAACTTCACAATGTCTTATTTAACACACCTTCTAAATGATGGCTTCCTTTACACACTTACTCATACAATATTTCTCACTACTTCTTTCTATGCTAAATGAGGGGGCGGCTCTCTTTTATTTATAAGAATTCAGCTTATCCACCCCTGTCTCTAAGATAGGGTAGGAAATATCTTCCGGCCAATCATATTCCATGCCTAAACTCTTGCCTTTACATGTAGGCTTATCTTCTAAGATAAGATAAACCTTATCATCTCACATGGGTTCCACCTTTTTAGACTTTTCCACAAATAAAATACATAAAATATTTATGACATCACTCTTTTTCCTTATTACAAATATAATATTTCTAATTCCTAATCATGTAGACCCTACTTCTCTACTTACCCAAACTTTGACATTTTAACATTACCGGACCACTTACGACAAATATTTACTTTTTACCACAACATTCCTATTGTACTTTAACTGTTACCGTACTCTACTTTATTGGTGGCACCGTATTGACGGCACCGTTATCTTCTATTAGACACCACTACTAATCATACTTAACAACATCCTATTCCTAATACATACATAATAAAATAGAAATTACGGAGGAAAATTTTAATATCGACAGGGTGGTGACTCCTTCTATGGTGTGAAGTGAGATATATGGTTGAGAATCCTTAGGAGGGGTTTTATCTAATAATAAATATTTTTCTTGGAATTCCTCAACATATTCATAGTTTTCTGATTTAGAAGGTGCTTCAACATCGAAGATGTAAAATTTTTATTCCACACATTGATTTGCTCTAGTTAATTTATCAAAGACAATTGTAGCATAATCCTTTCTCTTTGTGCTCCTACATTTCTTCTTCAAGTAAGACAATTGATTTGGGAAGACTTTGGGGGAGGAACAATGTGAGCATGCTTTGAGTGATTGGATTTTTGAATGAATGGAAAAAAATTCATTTTTTTCGTGATTTTTCCTCCTACAATTTCACTAATCTCAATGCTTCCATCATGGAATTGGGTTTAAATTTTTTGAATTCTGAGTGTATTGCCTCCTTGAGGCCACTGATGAAACAACTCTTGAAAAATTCATCTAAAAACCTTCTGTGTGATTGACCAATATATTTAATTCCATCTAGTAGTCATGGACTGAGATTTTTATCATAGTTTAGTGAGCACACCTATGAAGTCATCATAAGTACTTGGGAAAAACCACTCTAGAATGAGAGATGTGAACTATGGAACGTCGGGTTCATCATAATATTTTAAATACCAATGATACCATTGTAGGGCCTCTTGTTCCAAGTGAAAAGAAGCAATAGGGACCTTATTCACACCGTAGGTATTATGGAGATTGAAGAATTGTTCTTCCCTATATATCCATCTAATTGGGTCCATCCCATTAAAGCGAGGAAAATACATCTTACGGTTGCATGGCATATTTTGTATAGAGAAACTATGGTTTGAAGTGGACTTAGTATGGAGTTTCTTAGTGAGGATGGAATTTTGTTGATTTAGTCCTTGTATCATGTGTGTGAGCTCAAATTTTTACCTTTAAAAAACAATTTCTTCCTCCATGTTATTTGCACCTACACACAGTGAAAACCATAACCAATTTTTTCTAATTTTTTTAAACTTTGGGAATTATTACGCCACTTAGTTATTTCTTCCACAATCCTACCTAAAAGTGTCTAGTTACGAATGATTCTCAATCGTAACCACTATGTTATTTTCATATTGAATTGTTATGTTGTGTATGGCCCACATGTTATGTTGCCTAAGGGTTTTAAGGATTCTCTCTATTAATTTTTTTGAATGAGTACAACTCACTAGAAAAGTTTGGATCACAAATTTTACCCTAAATTAATTGAGATGGGGTTGTTACCATGGAAAACTCTTGGTTTACCTCACGGGTGGTACACTAGTTAATCAAGATGGGTGGTGCCTTTTTGTTGTCGATCCTCTCAATAGGATGGATACTTTGAGGTTCATGTGGTACTCTTGATAATTATTTTTAGGGTTTATGCCTAAGTACTTACCACAATTATGTAGATGGGTATTTACCCTTATATGAATCTACAAAAAATGCAAATATTTTCTAAAATAGTGTATCTCTTGAGAAGCCTACAAAAAAACAAATCTCCAAAATTTACCCACAAGGCCAAGAAAGTTCTCTGATACGAGATGTGAGGATCCTTCTACACATATTTACAAACTATGTTAAAAATAACAATGAAATAAACTTTGGAAAATAACTTCAATAACTTTTATATCGCAAGCCACTTTGAGGGGAAACCTCCTTTGAGCAAGCTCAATACAATAATATTTTGGATACATTGCTTGGCCTAAGCACTCCTTAATATACTAGTTATATTCTATAAATTACTCCTACCCATACATTTTGGATAATAATTAATAGCTCAATTGATAAATTACCAAGCATATGCATCCATCAAATCTATTACATTACTAATGCAAGGAGAAAGGTAAGACAAAGGGTCTTAACATAGACCTCATTTGTATGTTTTGAGGAGGTTTCTTGTTCATTATAGTGTTAGATCCTATAACAATACAATTATAATTATATGGAGTTAGCTATGAAAGTCCCTAATTTTGAGAGTTATTGTGATTTGGAAAGTATTTTTAAATTGGAGATAAAAATAAAATCCCAAACAATACTCTATGGTGAAGTTAGATTACTTTTAAATACATTACTAGAGAATATTTTTAGATGAGATCAATCATGCAATAAGTTTTCAAAGGGGATTATGGTGTATGGATTGATAGTTCTAGAAGAATTTAGATTTTTCTAATGGAATTGGCCCTTTACTAAATATTTATAAGGGTCGATGAAATCTAGAACACATATTTATGTCTATACTAGAAAATCCATGCAGCTTCTACATGGGTGCCAAAGGCATTTAAAAAGGTAGGAAAAATAAAAAGGAGTGAATCTAACCTATTTTGAGGAAGAGTAAGGTTCACATCAGGTTAAATAAAGTGTGTGATAGTTAAAAAGTTTCCCATTTGGTTTCTAATATATAGGGATCCAATCTAAGATTAGTCACACAATGCAGATAAAAAGGTTCTCAAAGTACTATAGTTGTAAGCACATGATAAGTAGCCCTATCACTAGGATAGTTATATGTTTCTACGGCCTAAACCTAAGATAAAGATAGGTATCCTACTAGGATTTTGAAATAGAAGGGAGAAAATGAAGGGGCATAATAATAATAATGCAAAGCAATAGATCAAATTAAACTTACATCTACTCTAATCTATATCCATGAATGACTAACATACAACGAACACATGTGAAATAAGAGAATAAAATGGTTAGAGATAATTACTTGTAGCATGTGTATGATTAATGATGCATAATCCTCACTAGAGACAATATCATACGGAGATAATCTCTTAGGGTGAAGAAGGGGAAACATAAACAAGAAGATCTTCACTCCGAATCATTATGATGACTCAAATATAAAAGAGATAAACTCCAAGACTCCAAGGTTAGTCAATAAGTGCAAAATAGTGAAAATAAGAGTAGATAAGAAAGTGATAGATAAATCATTATGGTTGTTATTTAAGTGGTGGTAATAATGAGAAAACATGGGTATATATACTCGACACCATCACCCATTAGTGATGGTGTCAACCATGAAAAAACTAAAATAGTTGTTATCTCTCATGGGAAATGGTGTCGGCCTTAGGAAAACCTTAAGGTCAAAGGTTGAAAATATGAGGAGTGGAAACCATGATGCGAAAGGGGGTAAAATAAGAAAGTATAGAGTGATTGAAATTAGACATAATAACATGAAACAAGTAGAATCAAGTGAACATCATGGGATGAATAAACATAATGAGTGTAATATGTGAACAAAAAGAAGAAACGAGGAAACAATGTGGTGATTAAGGATAATAAAAGCATCTCTCAAACGTTTTCATGTATCCCATGTGATCAATCTTGATCACACCTAATCCAAATAGATATTGTATGGCACCTATTTAGGAGGAGAATGCATCTGCAACTCTTGCACAAAATTTTTTTAGCAAGGGTGAAAAATATGGTGTATAAAGATCTTACATCATAAGATGAAGAAATAATATTTTCCCCTAAACTTATCAACAATATTACTAGGATATCCTATGAGGTTAAAAATGTCAAAACATTTTTGGATAAATTAACAAATGTCTATACCAAGGATAGGAAACTACACTATATAATGGATATGTTCATAATAATGATAAATGAACTTAAGGTAAAAATAATACACATCATGACTAGGATGATTAGTAGAAACATAATGCATTTAGGAAGATGGGACAACATTATTCTAGTATTATTATATATGACACATGTGATAGCCATGAAAATATAGAAAAACAATATTACTAATTACATATGTGATGACATGAAATAAGGAGCACATGTGGCAGATAAAGAGTCCCATTAAATTGATTATTTATGTTAATTATAAAAATGGTTCACCAATAAGTAATGTCATTGGGAAAGGTTATTTTAATGAATCCATAATCCCTAGAGTATATATATAACCTACGGCTAAAAGAAATGATAGAGGTGGATCTAAAGGAAAATGAAGGTAGTATTTCCACCAATTTTGTAATTATACACAAAGCATTGAAATATTGAATAGAATGGGATCCACTGAAGAGGTTATCTACCAAGATAACTGAAGCAATAAAATAGGTAAATGTTTTCATGATCAAGTGGAATACTTTGAAGGACAATTATAGCATCAACGGTCATGTAGGTAAATAAATAGTGTCAAATATCTAGGTATGGGAAACCAAGTTGGTCTCGTATTCATGTTCTATTAACCTCAAATCCTTAACAAAATATATAATTATTTCCCTTATTATGGGGCTATTACATATCTCAAAAAACTTCTAAAAATATATGCAAGGGTGACATTCACACACAATGAGTTCCTCTTTCTTAAACTCATTTTGGCTTGGATCTTTCCTTAGATTATTTATCATCATTTTTAGTAACTTAACATCTATAAAATGTGGCATTGAACTTTTCTTTGTAGGAATATTTTTCCTACTTTTCCTATACTTTGGAATTTATTAAAGAATCTTCTTATTGATTCCCATTCGGACTATTCATTAATGGGGCAATCAGAGTTATTATTCTCTATCTACTACTTGGTAAAAGTAAAAACTTAAGGACTACATTTTGGGTTACACTATTCACTTTATAGTAAGGTAAAATTATGAATTCCATGACATACATTATCTTGGGGAAAATTAATTGTAGCCCGCTATCTTAGTGCAACTTTCACAAAGGCAACCTAGTTCCAAAGGACACAATTTCTATCGGACACACACTAGGACTACATTGAGTCTAAAATGTTGCAATACTCAATGAAAATCACATTAGGGTGACGACCAAGTTTATTCGACTCAAGATTTTGCATATTTAATTTAGTCTAATGTGTTTTTTTGAGTCTTATGTATTTATCTAGGTTTGTTTTATAGATACGGGTGCGATAGGAGAACCCTATAACAAAGTGGATATGGAAAAAGTGAAGTGAAGACGATATTATCACCACCTTTGAAAGAAATAGATCTACACACCTTTGTAGGACATTAGCACCCATTGTAGACACTAACACCTAGATGATCATGTCCCCTTGTAGATAGTTATATCTAGAATAACTTTCCAGTCACTAGTTTCTAAACGAAGCACATATAGTCCGGATTGAGTCTTTTCCACCATTTATCCTATAGAGATCTAGTCCAAATAATTAGATACTAGCTAAGTCACTCCTACCTTCTTGTTGGTTGTACTTTCTTATCATTATATGTTAATATATTGCATGTTTATGATTTAATCTATTCCTTTGATTAATATTTATTTTTATTAAATCATTTGGTTAAATTTAATCTTTCATTCTCTTTATCGATCTATTATTTTCCTAGTGGCTATAGGTTTTCATGCCTTCTCTTTAATATCCATAGTGGTCAATTTGGTCTACCAAAACATACTAAGTGCATCCTACCTACTCATAACCATTCCAAAATTATGGCTACATCTACACATGATAATTATCTTCTTAACTCAAATCATATACCCTTAATGAGATCAAAGCTTCGATATTGAACGCTATTAGGATGAATACATTAATGTTGATCACACCCAACTTAGTGATCTCACCAATTTTCATTTTACTTTAGGTGAAAATCCCTCTCATGTGCCATATATTATAGATGCTTTATTGGTTTTCAAGAAAAATCATGACAATGTTTCTCATGTCAATATGATTTGTAACTTAGGTCTCTATTGTTACCACACCTTCTTTTCCACTTTCTTCTCCCACACCAATACAGGGGCATCCACCATATAGAATCATATTCCAACATCTAAAAGTCACTTTTATTACCCTATTGTTTGTCATATCCAACCTAGATCTTATTCAACCACCCACACTTAAGAGTCCCTTTACCATTATTTATAGGTTCAAATTATTCAACTACAACAAAGCTATTCTTTATCTTATCCCTCTAACTATTCTTCACTTCTCCTACATAGTCCTCCCACACTTGAGGTTTTGTATTAATCACTTCCCCCAATTTTTTCACCTAAGTTTAATATTTTTGGTGGTTATGAATATCCATAAGAGCACCTTAGATCATTTCATTTGCATACTTGGACTATTCTTTTGATGATACATTATTGAAAAAGTTGTTTCCTAGGAGCTTACAAGAGTATGATTTATGATGGTTCTATGATTTACCTCTACATTCTATTAGATCTTTCACTCCTCTAGAAAATATATTCTTGGCACATTTTTCTATGAAAATTGGTACTAAAATATAATACACATAAATGGATAAAATGACACAAGGATCTAATGAACATCTTAGTGACTATGTTTTGTGTTATAAGAATAATCTTACCAAATGAACAATGTATTAGATAAATTTTAATTACAAGATCTATTTATCCAAAGCCTCTTGCCTCTTCTATAATAATGTGTGTGTTTTATTCTTCTCATTGTTTTGATCATTTATGTCATAAAATCTTAAAGAACATGAACACAAGTTACTTTCAATGGGTAAGCTTAAGTATGGTGATAACTCTTCATATCAATATAGTACCAAATTCCATTGTAAATATGAATTTTAGAGTAACTTTAATGAGTCTAAGCCTACTCTTAAAGTTTTATCTCAACCCAAAAAATCCAAACCTAAACTACATGATGAATATTTATTATATTACCATATCCACCTCACATTTTGTTGTATAAGCTAATTTAAATCAATTTGATTTCTCCCATACCCTCTTGAACCACATCCTAATCATCCTTATGGTAAGAATTTTGATGAAAGAACACATTGTGATTATCATATTTGTAATGGACACTTGGAAATGATAAATGATTTAATCTTAGACATTTGATTTAGGACTTGATTGATACTAAAGATTTTGAATTCCCTAAACCTAATATTTATAAATCGATAAATGACAAAGAAAAACATAGGATTTTTAATGATCCCATACCCAAAAATGAAAAATAAGTTCTGATTCTTCTTTTAATCATAATTATCACGTGGTTCCACCTCCATAATCTTCTAAATAACCCATTTGGTTTCTTGTTAGTACTACTCACATTCCCCCATTTGCTATTACTTTCAATGATATGAATTTTCATGCTTATTTTTAATCACATAGACTACACATCGATGCTTCTATTGGTATTCTTGTTCTTGACCATGTTATGGTGAATCCTATTTTAAAATATAATGTATGTTCATTATCTATCCTATAAGCTACCTGGATTTCCATTATCCCGGATGACATGTAGATCACCTACTTCTTGTCGGCATGTGTTTATCCCAATAACTATTGGTCATCTTATTATCTATATACATTTCTCTATTGGATCTGAGGATACACATTGGGAGATGATATTAAGACTTCCTTGGCTTAAGGATGTTAAAACCATCCCAACCATAATTCATTTATTTCTTAAGTTCGTACATGAGCATCATGTTGTCATTATTTGAGGTATCCCACCATGGATGCCTTTATCTTTAGCACCTACCACCACCACATCTTCAGTTGCTACTAACACTAATGCACCTAATTATGCACTTTTTGATGATAAAACCATGGATTTTCCATACACTACTATGATATCTAGAGATCCTACCACTCCTAGTGCTACTTGTAGATCTTCACGTAGATCTCCCTCGTATGTGATTTTTGCTTCTAGACCATAACATTTTTATCGGTCACATAGCCCACCTTCTAGGAATAGGTCCTTACAAAGGATACATGGTACACATGGTACATATTATCCCTCTTAATAGTCTCATTCTCCACATGCATGACAAAATACTACTTCTCTTTTCATGACACATGTACTTTCACATGACACTAGGTCCTGGATCAAGCTCATGTGCATTATTCTTTCACATTCACAGATAGTGGTCCATCACACTTTTTCATTATTAGATAGATAAATATAGAGTTAAAACTTGATGGCATCTAATTCCCCCTTATTACCTGATAACACACTTTTGTTTTAGGTTCAAAAAGATTGTTGTGGACACAATTACATACATGATCCCGACATTTCACACATGAACATTGGGGAAAACTTGTTTCTCTTCTCTATTCATAGGATATGATAATACAAAAACATTCAAATTATATTAGTAAAATATAAAAAAATTAGCTTAGATCTTAGATGGATGTATATTTCTTTTCTTATACTATTACATGTTGCATTATTAATATCGTGTTAACTTGATTCACAAGTATGTTATGTCATTTCACATATACACATGAGTATTCACATGGTAATTTGAGGTTAGTACATGATATATACTTGTTATTAAAAAATAAATGATGCTTGACCCAGTTCTCTACCAATTCCACCAAGGATCCTGGGGCATTTACCTTCCCTATATTTCCACATTCAAGTGATATCATTGTAGTATTTACTACTTTAATTTATATGTACATTCGGATATGCATGTTTTGGCATACTATTCATTATTCTAACATGTTAATAGTTTCTTCATGTGTAGCATGTTTATCAAAGGCATACTTCTAATCATGGTTACATGCTTATAAAATTTTCTTATGCCTTGTCTTCTATGATTGTGACTTGTTTTCCTTTGTTTTTGCAGGCTATGCCCTATGATTTATTGTTTTATTATATGGTCTTGATAGCCTTAAGTGGTGTCCCATGTTTTCCATCAGCTACCAAACAATCTTATTGTTGTTTTATTATGTGTTTGACTAGTTTCTCTTAAATTATACCATGGTTGGTTATCACTAACACTTCTTTCGAGTTTTATTTTCATTCTTTTATATGTTCCATGGTTGTTACCATGTGAATAACCTACCCACACAACATGAATATTTATTCATATGTGAACATCAGGTTCAGGACCTCTCATTTGGGCTGTTATCATATTTGATCCATCTCACACACCCTAAACGAGGGGCGGAAACATCAACTGATTATTTCACCCTTTATATAGTTCAATAATCAAATATCGAATGGTATAGAGAAGAATTGGACAAGCCATGGAATTAGAAATTGGTTCTGAGTTAGATGTGGACCAAAAATATTATAGGGACATAAGAACCCGGAGTATACAATAATGGTGGGAATTAGTTTCCTCAAGGAGAATGTGAAAATGTGAAGCATGATGATCATAAGAGATGGTGTGAACATTGATCAAGTTGTAATTCGGAAATGTGACCGGGACCCATGAAGGAGTGAGCATCGACCATAACATGCATACAAGGATTCAAAAAAAGGGGTAGAGTATCATTACCATATGATAGATTTAAATGAAGGGTGGTTTACATATAGAGGGTGTTGTGTATCTTCGAGTGTAGTAATTATGAACTCTTAAGTAGAGAAGGGGAGTTACATTCCTAGAATGAAAAGTAACTCCTATGACATATATGATGAATTGACACATTGGCGTGTAAGAAAATCTCATGATGAACCTAAATGATACCTAGACCTATGGCCTCACCTAAGTGAGATGACTTGCCATTTGTCATGGAAAATTATTCACACAAACACCCCTCTTTGTAACTTAGGATGAGGTGGAAAGTAAGAAATGAGAAATGGGTCTTTGAAATGAATCCTGCCAAGATACTAATGAAAATAAGAACCTAAAGCAATGGAGGAAAACCTAGTGGGAAAAACATCCACCAAAAGAGATGAAAAATATCTAATGTAATAAAGATGCCAAGGATGGGTCCCAACCACTAACGATCCTAATAAGGTACCCATGTAAAAAGTTAAATTTCTTGGAAAGAAGAATATGAGAGAAGAAGAGGGAGATGAGAGGAACTTAGAAGATGCCATGGATGGATCTGAACTCTAAAACTTTAGGAAGTCTCCCATAAGAGTGTGGATGATGAGGTCCTCTACCTCTAGACTAAATAAGAGACACCCATACCAAATTTTGTGCCTTCCCTTAGGAATGATAGAATTGGAGTGATGGAAGTTCACCCACTCCACAAAGGAAACTATAGGCAATAACATGAAGAACTCTAAGTCTAGTCCATGAAGTGTGACATGGGTTTGGAAATTAAGTGCACAAGAGATGAAGGTAATTCCATGAGCATCAAACTGTCAAAGTATGAAGGAGTAACATCCGCTAAAAGGATACCCAAGTGATGTGAAGGAAATGAAACAACCCCATAGAAAAGGGTCCATTAAAAAGGGTGGATCAATGAAGATATCTTGAAAATTGGAAGTGATAAGAGACCTAGAAGGCGCCCCCAATAAATAATATTAAGGAATCCTCCGAAACACCTGTAGAAGGATGAGGAACCTGTATTACATCACAAGTGGACACTACGAAAAGAAAGCCCAAGGTCAAGAAGATACTCATCCCAATGAGGGGGCTTGACAAACAAAAGAGTGATTTCAGACATGTATAAGTAATCCATGAATGAAAGAATAGGAATGGAAAGGGCCTCGCTAACTAGAATTGGAAAGGAGGTGGGTGCAATGATTGTATGAGGCTGATAAGGAGACTACTCGATGTCTGATGGGATAAGAGGGGTGTCAAAATACACTAGAATAGGGGGAAAAGGAGGAGAGGATTCCTCTGTAGTACTCTTAGCATCAAAACAAGAAGCAAAAACCTTGTCATCAAAAGGAAAACCAAATGGGTATGTTTCGGTGAAACTTTCATCACATAAAGAAAAGAGAAGATAACTACATAAAAAACAACGATGAAAGTATTTGAATGATCTCCAAATAAATATTGAAAGATGCTTGAGATACGGTGGGGAGGATTTGAGTCTACCACATGAATGTAGAGAGGTGTGGTGATAGAAAGCATTAAGTGACCAATAATATGGTTACAAGTGTCGAGAAAGTCCTCAAGATGATTGGAATTAGTGGGTATAGAAAGTGGCCTAAGAAATAAGTGTAAAAAAACATCATAGGTGAAGTAGCATTCCATGGAAGAACAACATGATGTATAGTTCTTTCTTCTAAGAAGAAGTGGTGAAGGTTGTAAGGTGATCCTACGATGCTCAAGTATGGATAGAGAATCCTCCATGATGCAAAAAAACTAAGTGAAAGGTGCACAAGAAGAAGAGGGTGTAAGAATGAAAGATGTCACACTCATCCGATAATGCATCTACAAGAAATAAACACTTGAGAAGATCAATGATAACCCCCTATTTGTGGCACTTTATAAGTAGTTTGTGATTATAGTATGGTGTGTTCATGCGACGTAAGATAGTTGACCACTCACCTCACAAAGAGGTGAAGATTCACATGAGAGTGGAGGATAAAAGAATTACTAGTCGGAAGAAGAGGAATGAAATGCAATCAAACACAAAAGGTGAAAGCAAGAACAAGGGTACACTACTCAGTGTGAGAGAAAATGACATATCACATTGTAAAAGTAAGGCTCTTTTCCCCCAAGGCTATGATGGATGTTCTCATTAACAACAAGTGAAGAGGAACACTACAATTTAATGAAGTAGAAAAAGTGGCCCAAAAAAACATTTCCCATTATTTCAATGAATTTTTATTAAGTTTCCCTTTATATTACACTTAAAATGTTTAAAATTTGAGAAAATGTGGAAAACCCAAGAGAGAGATGGTGGGAAGGGTCTTGAAGGATTGAACTAGGGTGACCTAGAAGCATCTAGCGTGAGCTTTGTAGGTAACTTGGAGAGTTGGGTGAGTTGTCTCAATGGGTGAGATGACAAGGTGGATCAAAGAGCTTGAGAGAGAGTTGTGTACTTGAGTGAGGTGGTGAGGTGGTGATGTGTATTGAGCTATGTAATGGGAACATAAAGTTTGTTGTGGAGGGAGCTGAGTTATACAAAAGGAGTGAGCAGACATCACACAACAAGTGGGGAAAGCTTAGCATTGTGCCGGCAAGATAGACAAAGATTTAGTGAGTTAAGAAAATATAACGAGTTGTCGGTGAGGTCAACACCAAAAGTATAAATTCAATTCGAGGACCAAAGAGAATTTTGAGCTACCATGAATTAGGTTTTGAGGTTTGCTACATGGAGGTTGGTGATTCATGTGAAGTTAGAGTGTGTGGAACTTGATTATTGATCTCTAAGATAGATACAAGGTCGAGATATCTTGATGGAGGTTATCTTAAGTTCAATGGATGCAACAAGATGTGCACAAGGTCCTTTCATCACCAATCCAACACTATGATAATTCTTTACCGGGAACTCCTCGTGCTATGATTATTTACTAATGCACATGACTTTTAGTTTGGTGGATGGAATCGGAAATACAACAACAAACATAAGTGTAAATTATAATATCAACATGAAATTGTTACAATCTCACCCATGAGGTACTTCAAGTGTTACTGACTTCACTTGCCTTCCAATAATAACTATGAGAGAAACTTCACAATTACACCTCTTAATGGCTTCTTTAACACACCTTCAAAATGATGGCTTCCTTTACACACTTACTCATACAATATTTCTCACTACTTCCTTCTATGCTAAATGAGGGGGTGGCCTCTCTATTTATAGAACTTCCAGGCTTATCCATCTTATCTCTAAGATAGGATAAGAAATCTACTCTGATAAATCATATTCCATACCTTAACTCCTATCTCGTACATGCAAGCTTATATTTTAAGATATAAGATAAACCTTATCACTTCACATGGGTTCCACATTTTTAGACTTTTTACAAATAAAATACACAAAATATTTATGACCAATATAATATTTCTAATTCCTAATCATGTAGACCCTACTTCTCTACTTACCCTAACTTTGACATTTTAACATTACCGAACCACTTACGACAAATATTTACTTTTTACCACAACATTCCTATTGTACTTTTGACTATTACCATACTATACATTATTGGCGGTGTATACCAGCAACACCATTATCTTCTATCAGACGCTACTACTAATTATACTTAACAACATCCTATTCCTAATACACACATTAATGAAATAGAAATTACGGAGGAAAATTTTAGTGTCAACATCTTCACCCTTCCTAGCTTCTACTCCGTCCTCAGAGTAGACTATTTTGGTGCTTGGAAAATATTTAACTTATCGTGGTTGACCCATTTCATAATGGGAGTGTCATCCAATTCCCCTAGTTGGTATGTACCATTTTCATGCACAACTACTATTTTGTAGGGTCCCATCCATTTTGAAAGAAATTTTCTACATCTTCTTTTTTTTGCATCTAGAATCATATACTAGAACCAAGTCATTCACATGAAATGGAGACCAATGGATATTTTGATCAAAATTTTCCTTCTACTTCATTTTCTTCTTATAACTTGTATCCTTCACTATTTCTCTCATTTCCTCTAGCAAATGAAGATGTACCAACCTTTCTTTTATTGAATCACTTTCATCCATCCTTTCATTTTTCATAACTCTCATAGTGGGAATATCAAACTCAATAGAAGAACTGGATCAATGCCATAAGCCAAATAAAATGGGGAGTATCATGTTTCGACTTTGATGTTGTCCTATATGCCCACAATGCTGCATGAATCCTTTTTCCCACTTATGTACCTAAAAGGCTGTATCTTTTGCTAGAATTTGACACAACACAAAATTTGTTCACTCCACTGTCCATTTGTGATTGGCTTGTATGTTGTTGCCTTCTTCCGTGTTAATAGAAAACTTGTTGACTAGGGCTTCTACCACCTCATTAATGAAGTGGCTTCCTTGATCTGTTATAATTTCTAATGGGCAACCAAATCTGGTGACAATGCGTTCATTTATGAACTTTTCCACTTCATCCATGGAAGCTATTTTCAATGGCCTACCTTCAACGCACTTGGTTAAATAATATGTGGTAACTACAATATACTTATTTTGGCATGGGGTAGTTAGAAGTGAACCTACAATATCTATTCCCATTTTTCAAAGGGACCAAGTGGAAGAATAGGGAATAATGGAGCTGATGAAGTCTTACGGTTACCATGTGTTTGACAAATATCACATGTCTTACAATAATTATAACAATCTCTAAAAAAATTGGGCGGTGATAACTCGCATCCAAGGTCCTTCTTGTTGTAAGCTATCCAGAGAGAAGTGTCCTCCACATGTACCATTGTAGAATTCTTCTATCATCTCATTCCTTTGATCATGTCTAACTGCTCTCTTATACTATCCATCGAGATCCTATTCGAAATAATACTCCATGCAAAATAGAATATGGCCGTTTGGCTTGAGTAATCTTCCTCTTAGTCTTTGCATTGGAACCATCAGGAAACTTGAATTCATTCAAATAATTTCAAATATCTATGTATTCACTAGGGATTGTGTCAAGGGATAACAATGCTACATCTGGGAAATCATCATCATCACAAGATGAACCTAAACCATCATAGGCTCGAGAGAGTGCATCTGCATTGACACGCTTCTTTCCTAGCCTATCTATAATATCAAATTGAAATTCTTGTAGCAAAATTATCCATATTGCTATCCTCCCTGATGGGTTAGGCTTATTTACAATATATTTTAGAGCCTGATGATCTATTACAACTATAAATTTCTTCCCTAGCAAGTAATTTCTAAACTTCTTTACAAAAAAAATGATAGCTAGAGCCTCTTTTTCAGTTACAAGATAATTTATCTCAAGACCTTTGCTCATTTGTCTACTCCCAAAGTAAACTAGATGATCATTCCCATTTTCATCCTCTTGGCTTAGAGTACTTCCTAGTGCTGCATCTGAGGCATCAGTATACATAATGAATGGCTTGCTCCAATCTGGATACTTAAAAACGGTGAAGACACCGGGGCTTCCTTAGGTTGTTTAAAAACTTCATGCACCTTATTTCGGTTCATAAGTAACATCCTTCTTCAAGAATGGGTTAGTGGTTGTGCAATCTTTAAGAAATTCTTGATGAACCTTCTATAGATTTCCATTGTAAAGAACGCACATGGCCTATAAATGATCTCAACTTACTTCTATTCATAGGAAATGGTAACTCTTTGATTTTTGAAACTTTATCGGGATCAGTACAATACCATCTCTTGATACAACATGCCCTAACAAACACCTTTAGAACATCCAAAGACACACTTTGTAGGGTTTAGTGAGGCTTGATCGCTTGTGCTTCATCTAACCTTTGAAATGGTGTCTCCATCTCAAGTGCAGGTGGTCCATCTTGTTCCCATAGATGAAAAAATCATCCGAAAAATACTCGATGAAGTTCATAATGTAGGGTTCAAACACCCTATTCATTAAATGCTAGAACGTTTACAGAGCATTACACAACCCAAAAGCATAACTCTATAAGTAAACATTCCCAAGGAGTGTTGAACATGGTCTTCACTGATCTTTTCTGCTATATGAACTTGGTTGTATCTCGCTATATCCATAAGCAAAACTATAGAACTCTAGCTAGCTACTTCATCCAAGATCTAATCTAAGAATGGAAGAGGGTAATGATCCTTCTTTTTGCCTTATTAAGATTCCTATAATCAACACAAATGTGTAGCTTCCCATTCTTTTTATTGAGATCACAATGGGAGAAACCCATTCTCAATTCTCCACAAGTAAATATGAATCTTGCATCAAGCAAATTATATCTATTTCTTCTTTTACTGAGGTCTTGGAAAAATTAGGATTCATTCTATATGGCATTTGATTTATGGGCTTAACACCATGTACCAGCTCAATAGAATGTTCTACCCAACTTACTTGAGGAAGTTCCTTGTAATCAAAAGTGAATAGGTTTATGTACCTTTTAAAAGAGTGGAGGTAGGATTCCTTCTCACTCTCCATCACAACATCACCAATCTTTATTTTTGAGACAATCATCAATTTATTCTTTAGATAATTTTATGGGTTCATGAGTCGGTGTGACTAGAAGGATATCCATGACCGAAACATCAACCTCACTTTCTTCATCTTCTGTGTCCACTTCACTAGTACTAGAGTAATCAAAGGATGTCCAATCATTAGTTTCATCACTTGAATCCACAGGTTCTACCTTATGATGCCGAGGGATCACATTTATCTTCACCCTATGTCTTTCACATCCAAGTGTCATGAAGCCTTCATTCCAGTAGTTTCTTGTATGAACTCTCCTTAGCCATGGTCTTCCCAACAACATTGGAGTACGCAATGATTACTATTTTTCATCACCTGAAATTCTACCACACATACAACACCTATAATGAGATATAACCACATTTGAAATAACACCTTATGGTTTAGTTTTTCCCTTATTTAATGACCTTAACATAAGTGTTGAGGGGCGATCAATTTTTAACGCCAACATATTCATTACATACTTGATCATTACATTAACTATAACACCTCCATCAACTAAGACATCATGAATTGAAATACCATTACATAATACCTCATCTTGTGGAGCGCGAGGATCTGCCTCTACCTCTAAAACAGGGACCTCAACCTCCTTCCTTCGTCGAGTATTGAGTCCACTTTGCAGCTTCTCAGAAGACATAGCCAGAAGTTGACCATATGTAATATTTGCAGGCCTTTTGGATAGATATTTTAAGATGGAGTATGGTCCTTGTCCCTGTGAAATCAAAAAATCCTGCACACCCAACTTTCTTCTCCTATGTTTCTTACTAGTTTCTCCTTTCATCTTCTTAGGATCATTTCCATCTTGGTTATCTTTTTCTTTCTTTATTTTTGTTACAAACACATCTACTTCATTATTTATGCTCTTATCTACTACATCAAAAGAATTCACAAGTGCTTTTCCTTTATCATTATCTCTTGTACCGGATGTAGAATCTCTGTCTCAGACAATTATACTTATAATGACCCTCTTTATGAAAACCATAACATATGACTTCAGAAATATTTCTTTTTGGACCTCTATCTCCTCCCTGAGAACAAAATTATTTTCCTTGAAGAAGATTAAAAGTTAGTTGGCCCATCTTCCTGAGCAGATCTTCATACTCAGTAGATGTACTAGGAGAAAGATTTGTGCTCACCGAGAGTGGTTGCGGATTTTGGACCAAAGGTGTTGGTGTAGGCTCTACTTTAGCAACAATTTCTTTGGGCTCTTCTTCCATGCTTTCTTCTTACCTTCTTGTAATCTCCTTTGCTTGTTTGAGGGTCGTTGGGTGGTCATACTTCACTCGTTGTCTGATATCTGGCTTCATCCTAAGAATGAAGTGCTTACAAAGGATATTATCCATGCCATTCATCAACCCATCCACTAATCCTTCCTTCTAGATCTAGGCATCGATCTTTCTCCTTAGCTCTAGAACATGAGCATGATAATCCCGTATCTTCTCCTTCTCTCCTTGGGATAGCTTTGTGATATCGATCATGAGATCTGCATATTTTTTTTGTTCCCCAAATTCTTCAAGAAAACTTTTAGTTAATAAATCCCATGAGTTTTTCACATTATCACCTAGTGTTTCAAACCACCTCGGGGCTAAACCATCCAAAAAGGTAGGAAAAAATTCAGTCCATTGTTCCCTTCTTATAAGGCCATTACAAATACAAGATCATTTAAACTCTTGAATGAAAGATGAAGCATCTTCATTAGATTAGGCTGAAAAAATAGGAATCTTCCCCATTTTTAAAAGTAACAACAGTGATAAACTAACTCACAAGTACAATCAGTAAGATTTATGTGCACAAATAATTGGACTCACTACAATAGAAAGTGAATTTACACCTTTCTAAAATAAAATAGGAATGACCATGGTAAAACTTGACTTACTGTACTAAAAATTGACTTTACTGTGGTAAACACTATTCATGGTAAAAAGTAAAGTTACTGTGGTAAATACTATTCACGGTAAAAAGTGACTTTACCATGGTAACTACTATGCACTAGTAAAAACAAGGTTACCCTCCAAATGATTTCACACTAAGTGGGAATATTTCTCCACAAAATCCACCAATGGGGAATGGTCTCGTAATGGAATCAAAATATCATCACCAACTGGCACTATGATAATTCTTTACCAAGAACTCCTCGTGCTAAGATTATTTACTAATACACGACTTTTAGTTTGGTGGATCGACTATGAAAACACAACAACAAACATAAGTGTAAATTATAATATCAACATGAAATTGTTACAATCTCACCTATGAGGTACTTCAAGTGTTACTGACTTCACTTGCCTTCCAACAATAACTATGGGAGAAACTTCACAATTACACCTCTTAATGGCTTCTTTAATACACCTTCAAAATGATCACTTCCTTTACACACTTACTCATACAATATTTCTCACTACTTCCTTCTATGCTAAATGAGGGGGGTGGCCTCTCTATTTATAGAACTTCAGGCTTATCCATCTTATCTCTAAGATAGGATAAGAAATATACTCTGACGAATCATATTCCATACCTTAACTCTTATCTGTACATGTAAGCTTATCTTTTAAGATAAGATAAACCTTATCATTTCACATGGGTTCCACATTTTTAGACTTTTTACAAATAAAATACACAAAATATTTATGACCAATATAATATTTCTAATTCATAATCATGTAAAGCCTACTTCTCTACTTACCCTAACTTTGACATTTTAACATTACCGAACCACTTACGACAAATATTTACTTTTGACTATTATCATACCAAGCGCTATTATCTTCTAACGAACGCTACTACTAATTATACTTAACAAAATCCTATTCCTAATACACACATTAATGAAATAGAAATTACAGAGGAAAATTTTAGTGTCAGCAGTCTACACTTTGAAGAATACTAAGAGGGATGTTACAAGAGTTGTAGATGAGTTCCCATGTGGTGATATGCTGTTGAATGGTGAGCTAGAAAGCTGATTGTCAAATGGTGTGCGAGATAATGTAATGCACGTAATCTCGATGCAGGACGAGGGGAAGACCTAAGCTTTGAGACCGGTGGGAGTATGTATAAATGGTGGGACACATAGTTCAAGTGAGGATTATCAATACGGGAGCACAATAAAAAAATTAGAACCAAGAGGCTAGACTAAACACATGCAAAGGGTCGGATTACTTGAGTAAGAGGCGGATTAAAAGCATAGAGTAAAAATAAACCAGAGAGTTTTACACGAGCCTATAGAACGAGAGAAAAATCAACAATGCGGGAGCCAAGGTCAAAAGGTGAGGCATTGAGTGAGTTACAAATGGTAGAGGTGCTAACGAGGGTATGATATTTTGAGCAAACCACTACAAAACCTAGGTGCAAGTTGTAATTCAAAGATGGATCATGAACCAAGGGAAGAGAATGAGTGGTTGATGACTCATAGAAATACCTCATGCAAAGTAGAAGTGGGTGAGGTAGAACCATAAATAGGCCGAGTTTTGAGTGGAAGAGGGCAAGGCTGGGGAGCCGACTCATTTCCCAACTTGGTGAGCTAGGGCCGAGTTAGGCTGTAACATCTCTAAGAAACCCTAAAAAATCTCAAAACCAACACTAAAAAACTTTAAATTGCATGGAACCTTTGAACTTCATACAAAACCAAAAAACCTTGAACATAGGAAAAATAAGCCATGAACATGAACAAACACCAATGGAAGAGATGAAAAACCCAAACCAGTTTTAGTAGAGCACGAGATGAAATATCCATTACGATGCCTGCATGTGAAACTTGCATTTCTTGAATGGAAAGCCAAAATATCAAAAATCGAGAGAGTTACACAGATCCCAAATATGTGTGCTCACGATACCATGAAGGAGAATGTGAAAATGTAAAGTGTGAGGATCATCTTTGGATAGCATGAAAATTGACCAGATTGTAATCTAGTAGCGTGACGAGGTCCCATGAAGGAGCGAGTATCAACCATAATGTGCATGCAAGGATTAGAAAAGGGGAAAAATCTCATTACCATCTTATAGATCTTAATGAAGGGTAGTGTACATATAGAGGGTGGTGTGTAACCCCCAGTGTTGTAATCATTACCTATCAACTGGAGAAGAGGAGTTACATTCCTGGAATGGAAAGTAACTCCCTATGACACATGACGCATTGATGTGTAAGGGAATCTCATGATGACCCTAAATGACACCTAGAACTATGACCTAAGCTAAGTGAGATGGCATGCCATGTGGCATGGAAAATGACTCACACCAACATGTCCCACCTTTGTGGTTATTTTCTGGGAAAATACATGTATTTTATAGATGTGAAAATTTATCAATCATAGTTTTGCACATAATCTAGCAATGAACATTCACCTCCAGTTTACTATCCAAAACTAAGAAAAAAATAATGGCATGTTTCGTACTTTGGGAAAAGCAACTAACTACTTTTCTTTCTCAATTCTCATTTTTCCTACTAGTACTTAATAATGAGTGGAACCTAGGTATATGTAAGGAAATGATATATATGAAACAAATTTTCATATGTGGCTAGTTAATATTGGGTTTATGATCATATGTAGTGACACTTATACATGGGGAAGTGTCGTGGATGGAGGGAAAAGCTGATTGCTCTCTCAAAACTCTTCCTCTAGCAGTAGTACACCTAAATCCTAAGAGTATTCATATACCAATTGAGGATTGATCACCTCAACCCATCCAACCATCCCCAAGAAAAAAATACACATGAAAATACTATCCTTTCTCTATCGGTATTCAAGTGTACTCTATTCTTGATTCACTTGTTTATCTTACACATTTCTATTATGATTTATCTAAGTTAAAGTTTAATTTCATATACTATGAGAATTAACTACACTTTTCTTCTTTTTAGGTCCTTCCTTATCCAAATAACAGGAAAAAAATGGGACAAGAAGCAATGTCAAGCATAAGATGCTTAGGTAAAGGCAATACTTAGTTGCAAACATAGACCTCATTTTCAGCATGAATACAAGTCATCCCTAGGGGTTTTTATCCCCTCTTAGACTCCATGATACACATCCTACAATTTCCCTTTAGAATGTTATTGGTTACATAAAGTGGGAAAAATTTAGACAAAAAATCATGCACTTATTACTATTACATTACGCCTCTGATACATTTGTTATATGCATGATTCCCAAGGAATAAAACTATACATTGATAACACTTGTTTTACTTTATATTAACATTGTTTTATGTTTCCATTCTACCATTGTCTACTTATTTTGGAATTATCCCTTTACTTTTGTATAACACATAATGTGCTACTAAGCCAAGAATTTTATGATTTATCCTTAGAGAATTTTGGAAATAAGCATCCACTAAAGGGACAGGGGGCTGATGCTTTGTCCCCCTATGGGTGCTTCTTTCCATTTTGTTGGTTATTTTATTTTAAAAAGACTCATCAATTGTTTATCTTTTTCTCAATTTATCTTAATAACATTGGGTGAATTACAATGTTGATAATGAAAAATTGAAGAATAGAATTCATATATACAAACAATCTACTAACTATTCTAAGGGGCAATTGGGTATTACTCTCTAGAACTACTTCTTGGGTAAAATGAAAAAATTAAGGATTGCATTTGGACTGTATTATTCAGTGTATCAAAAGGAAAAACTTTAAATTTTATGACACACATTATCTTGGGGGAAAATTATTTATATCCCACTATATTGGTGTAACTTGCATAATGGAAACCTAGTTTCAAGGGATAAAATTTCTATCACACACACACATGAACTACATTGAGTCTGAAACGTAGTACAATTCTCAATGAAAATCACATTGGGGTTACCTCTAAGGACAATTTGATTTAGGCATTTGCATATTTTATTTATTCTAACGTGTGCTTGAGTCTTATATAGGTAGCTAGGGTTTATTTTGCAAGTATAAGTGAAATAAGAGAAACCTATAATGAAGTGGATATGACACAAAGTAAATTGAAGAAAACATTATCGAGACATTGAAAGAGATAGGCTGCACACCTTTCCAGGATACTAGATACTAGTTCAAAAACCAAAGTGCCTTGGTGATCATGTCCCCTTCTAGGAGGTTTTGTATGCTGATAAATTTTGGGTCACTATTTTCTAGATGAAGCACATATAGTCTATAATGAGATTTTTCCCCATCTATCTAACCCAAATCTACTCTTGATAGTTGGATATCAAATAAGTCACTCCTATCCTCTTTTTGTTGTACTTTCTTATAATTTTATACTGATATATTACATGTCTCTAATGTTTTTGATTTAGTGTAGTCCTTTGATTAAGATTTAATTTTTATTTAGATCATGGTATACTATCAAACAAACTTACATCCTAGTTATTGGGAATCACCACCAAGAAGATAAAGGGCCCACCCACAATTCTTACTAAAGAGGAAGAGATTGAGATGATGCATTAGTGTGATGAAATGGATTATATGGTTCAAGGGTTAGAAATCTCATAACTTAAAGAATATTTGGCATAAATATGTTAATCTAGGTCCACCCCAATCATAGATAATATCCTTGGAATAAGGACAAAATAACTTCTTGATAGAGATAAGTCGGTAAGTCTCGACCAACTATTATTAATTTCTATTTGAATTTGTCCACAATTTATAAATATAACACATGTGGGAAAAGAAAATACGGATTTATGATGAAATTGGATTACAGGTAGGAAGAAATTATGGTATGAGAGTTCTTACTTTAAGGGGAGTAGAAGTGTCCCATATATAATCCTAAAAATCACATAATGGATGCCATATTATATTGAGCAAATTTTGTTGGACAAAGCATCCCTAGTATCTATCTTTTCAAAGGGAAGACACAATTGTAAATACATGGTAGGTTGTCAACCTAGTGCTTCCATTACATCACAACCTCATGCATGGATGACACATGATTTATTCATGACATGGCTACTTCATTTTACAATATGTGTAACTAGTGGTGTATTTTCAACCAATAGGAATTTATTGATTTTTGATGTTCATGATTCTCATATGGGTCTAGGAAAATTCAAGAGGGAAGGAGTTTGGGGATATCTTTAGTTACAATACCAATACACACTTATCAAAAATTAGAACCATTAGATGAAATTTTATTTTCTCCATTGAAAATTTAATTCAAAGAGGATGGACATAAATTTCTATTTTAGAAACATGGGATAGATGTCAATATGCCGACTTAGCTACATTATGGAGTAGGGTTTTCCAAATATACTATTTCACCTAAAATTAGGAAATCAAGTTTCAAGAGGATATTTATATGGCATCTTAATGTAAATTCCTTGGATGAGGAAATGACACCTAGAAAAAAAATTGACACATATAATCAAGACGAATCATATGTAGTAGAAAACATATTAAGGATAGCTAAATCTAACTTAGAGGTGCTAAGAAGTGAGAAGTGTAGCGAAGATGTTGAGATTGTAATAAAAAAAAGGAAATTAAATAATGTGATGCTCAATAGATTGAAAAAAACAATTGAATCTGGTCACCAACAAGAAACAACTCGGGATAGAGGGATTCAATTTGATGATTCACTAATATTGCCTCTAGGGAAGTTAGTTGTCCTACATGGATGAAATAAGTTTCTCTTAATCCTAGTGTCAATTTTAACTTCAATAATAAAGAAGACACCCTATCTATTCCCTCACAACCACCACTACTTCATGAGCTAGATGTGGTCCACTAATTTTCAACACTCTAGATGAGGAATAAATTAATTTAGTAGAGTTAGAGGAAGTAAATATTAATGAAGAAAATTGTAAAGAAAATCTTGATGAAAACGATGGAAAAAGTTCAATTTCTAATTTTTTAAAACTTAATATAGATAAGGTGAAGAATTCGCTAAGGTCAAATTGTAATGATGAAATAAGATTGAGTAGGGAATCTCAACTCATCACTATTGATCAATATATGGAGATGCTCATGGAAAAAGAGAAAAAAGAAAGCTGATTAAAGATTTGAAGAAAACAAAAAGGGTACAAGTGAAAGAGAAAAAGGAAGATAGAATTACTAGAAGGGAATGAAAGGAACAAGATAACATTGAAAATTAAATTAGAAGGAAATAGAAAGAGAACCATAAGCCAATGCAAAGGAAAAAAATAGCTGAATAAAAATCATAAAAGGATCAAAAAGAAAAGGAGAAAGAGTTTGAGAAGGTGAGAAGGGAGGTTGAGAAGGAAAAAGGAGATTAAGTACTCAAAAAAATCCTTTTCTTGAAGAACACCAATTTTAGGGAAATAGTTTCTCCATGCATTGCCCCAATTTGAAGTCAATATGTATAGTGTTAAACTTAGGTAAGTGGTCCTTCATGTCTCAATCCATTTTCAACTACACCTACACGGGAAGATAACATTGGAACTCACCTACCGACATGTAGCATCTCAACTTCAAGTATGATTATGAACTCACCACTACCATTTCTTTGTTTTTGGAAGCATGAGCCATATACTGATTTAAGATTGTTTGGAGGCTTGCTATGGCCATTTTATTATTAAATAAAAGATATATATTTTGATAAATTTTTGGGACAAGCATATTTTTTATCGTTGTAAGGCCATGGCTATTTTTTTATTTTTTACTCATGATCATATATAACATAAGTTATGCCATTTATATACTTTTGTTTGTATATATGTTTCAAATATGTAATGAAAAACAAATGTGCATGCCATGATTTAGAACAATATTTATATAAATTGAATTTAATTCTGATATTACTCAGCTAAATCCTATGATAGAAGTGAGATAAGTGGGTTACTTAGATTTCAACTTCCTTACGAGAGAATGAGTTTGTAGAAGAAAGCTGTTAAGATGGAATTGGGTAAATCAAAATAGTGCATTTCTCTTCCACCATTTTAATTTCCTACTTAAAAATTGTAAGTCTCTGGACTTCTATTGTCTATTCTTAATCGTATAAAATTTCCTCACTATTGAACTTTGTTGATTCTTTGCTGAAACATCTAAGGGTATGCCATCCAAGTTTTAATTTTTTTACTTATCACAACTTGTGATTACAATCCAAGTTGTTTCTGATTTACCTAACATACTTGAAGATTTGGATCCTCATGCTGATTTTGGGTGAGAGCATTAGAAAAAATAGTAAGTATTAGATTCACTTTTATTGGGGTGTAGTGAAGAGAAAGAAACTTGTAGGATATAGAGATTTGATTATTAGAAAAAGGATCTGTATCTATTAAAGATAACAATTTTGATTCATTATTCTCTTGTCAAGAAAAATATGCAATGATGAGATAAGTATCATCACCAAATTTTTCATAGAAAATAATTGTTCATCCACATCTTTGCAAAAGAAATAAAAAGGATTCCAAACCACAAAATTTATGATCAAATAGTATTATTTTCTCCCATATAAATCACAGAAACATAGTGAAGGTGCTTGGTTATTTCCCTCAAACACAATACCCATTTCCCAATGGAAAACTATTTGAGCATATACAAAAGGAAGATAAGCACTTCCCCAAGAAATGTGCATGTTTATCACCATAGAGGTGGCTAATGCATCTCGATAAATGTGTCTGCGGATCATGACATAAAATCATCAAATATTTTTCTATACTACACATTCACTCTTAAAATATCATATTTTTGTATTTCTCATCTACAACATAGTTAGGTGTGAGAAGAAAGAAATTACAACAAGATGGGAGTACATAGGGGAGTTGATGGGTGATCAAACATGTTATGCGAGAGAAGATAACAATATCCCCATTCACGAAGGTAGTGTAAATAAAACCATCACCACTCCCATTTTGGTAAAATCTATCAACCTCTTAGAAATATTAGCATGATATTTATTTTTAATTCCAAATGCTATTATTAAAATTAGTTTCAATATTAAATGTAATATTATTAAAATTGAATATTATTACATTTATTTTGTATCAATTATTGGGTGGTACAATATTGATAGGTAGTTCACATTTTTAGCATTTAATTTTAACACCTTCAAAAAAATTCCTTAGAAAATAGGTGTGTGGTGATTGTGATAGAACTAAAACAAAATTCATAAGTTGAAGACATGTCAATGTATAAAATGGTATTTTTAAAATTAAAATTTAATGTATATGTATGTGATTATGAACTATAAATTCATGTTCACAATAATTACCTCATCTCCCCTATGCATTTATTAAAAGTTACCATTCAAAAAAAAATTCTAAATTGAAAATAAATTGTAGCCATGTTAGATTGAAAAACACATTACTCTCAATTCATAATTACCAATTTCAACTATTCATAAACAAGCACAAAGACCAAGCACCGATAACACTTAAATAGTTTTAAATATTCATTTCATTGTTTAAGTATATAATTTCACAATTTATCCAGTTGAATTCACCATCAAACCAAAGTTGTGGTCAACGGTTTTTTCTAATAAGTGTTTGGAATATTATATTCATATACTCATTTTTTGTATTCGTATATGAAATTGAATTATAAAATAAAAATATTTTTCTTGCTTATAAATTATGTATTTTTAAACACACAACAATATGATTATCATTATCTAGTTAATAAAATTATATAAATGTAAAAATAAGAAGGCAAGTTACACACACACACACACACACACACACACACACACACACACACACACACACACACACACACACACACACACACACACAGAGAGAGAGAGAGAGAGAGAGAGAGAGAGAGAGAGAGAGAGAGAGAGAGATTTCACCTTCCCATTTTTTTGTATATGAATCTGAACTAGATAATGAATATCATGTTGTTGGTAGTCACTCATATTTATGTATATTTTTAAAATATTATTTTCCATTACTTATTTAACAATTTATTATTGAATTTGAAAACTTTCCTTTTTCACATCTTGTTTTTTAACATACATTTTTCTTTTCATATTACTTTAAATTCTGTTGATTATATTAATTTCTTATTGTGTTTATATAGGTGATAATTGTTAATATAAGTATAACATGATCACTCAAGAGAGTATACCTCGCTAGTGCCAAAACAAGGGAGATATATTTCCACCACGTGAACCAAAGGAAGACAAGATGCCAACAATGGTACAAAATTTTAAGGTGGATCTATCCATGCCATGGTAGGGGCATCAACAAAAACTAGAATATGTGGGGATTGGTATGAGACCAAAATGAATAATTCCATCAAATAAGATAAAGAAAATTAATCTTCGACATATGGTGGTAAAATAAAGTGAGGTATGCCACTTTGAGTGCACTTACTTCCTGGTTATTGGGTGTCACCACAAAGAAGACAAAGCACCCACCGAAAATTATTAAGAAAGAATAAACATTTGATTTGGTGCAATGGTATCATATAATGGTTCATATTGGTCATGGTTTAGAAATATCTCAACTTAAAGCATATGTGCCACAAATATTTCAATTTAGGTCCACCACATCCAAATATGGTACTTTTGTTGAAATTTTTATTGGGTTGGTTTTAAAAGAAGACACCTTGATTTGAAATTGAAGATATGAAAATTCATTGATAGAGATAGGGAAATATGTCTAAGGAAAACAATTTTCAATTATTTCTATATGAATTTATCCATTGTTTATAAAGATAACACATATGGGATAAGAAAACTTTGGAATCATGATTAAACTTGATTACATGTAGGAAGAAATTTTGGTATGAGCTTTATTATTATAAGGGGGATTAGAAGTTTCCCATACATTATCCCAAAAATAATAGGAATTATTACCATATTATGTTGTGTGAATGTTTTGAAAAATTAAGCTTGGCTTTTATCTTTTCAAAGTGAACACACAATTATAAAATTACATAGTAGCTTGTGATCCGTATATTTACATGGCAGAAAAACCTCACACATGGATGAAAAAGTAGATGTGGAAAAACTAATTCACTCATATGAAATATTCTAGAAAAAATGGGACACATTCACGTATCAAAAGGGCATAAAACATTAATACATGGTGCAAATACGAGTCGAAATAAGAGTTTGAAAAAGTGAAAAATAAGAATACCTATACTTTTCTTTGAAGATTTTGACAACCTTCTCCAAATTATTTTCCATAAAAATATATTGAACCAACCAACAAAGTTCCATCTATTTTCCCTATTATGTAGGAGCCTTCAATGAACATACTCATCCCCTAGTGAATGTTATCTATGAAGAAAACCTTGCTCACACAAACATGCCATAAGAATCCTATTTTAGAAATAATTTTCTTGTTAAGAACACATGTTAGATGAAAACCTCCATAATAGGACACATATCTACTAATTTTAATGCCAAGATCAACACGATAGGTGTGATGGGAAAAAAACTACAAGAATCTAGGAGTACAATGGAAATTTAATGGGTGAAGAAACACATGATGTCAGAGAAGATCTAACATCCCCCTTCAGAAAGATGATGTAAATGCAAACCATCAACACTCTCATTTTGGTAAACTATATCAACCTCTTAACATTAAAAGGATGATATTGATTTTTTAATTCCAAATACAATATTTAAAATGATTTTTAATATTAAATCTAATAGCAATACAATTGAATATTATTACATTTATTTTGTATCGATTATTGGGTGATAAAATATCTATAGGTAGTTCACACTTTTTTAACATGTAATTTTAACAGCTTAAAAACAATGCCTAAAAAAATAGGTGTGGGGTGATTGTGCTATAACTCAAAATTGAATTCAAAATTTGAAGACATGTAAATTAATAAGAGGGTATTTAAAAATATTAAAAATTAATGTATATGTATGTAATTATGAACTTTAAAGTACATTTCAAGATAACTATCTCATCTCCTTTATGCATTAATTAAAATTTACTATTCAAAAATATATATCTAAATTGAAAATCAAATTTAGAAATTAGATTTAAAATCTCATTAATCTCAATCGATAATTACCAATTTCAACTAGACACAAACAAACACAAAGATCAAACACCAATAACACTTAAACAATGTCCATAGAATCACAAGTTATTATTAAATGTGAAAATTTTCCTTTTTCACATCTTGTTTTTAAGAAAAAAATATTTTCATATTACTTTAAATTCCATTGATTATATATATTTATTATTTTATTTATGTAGGTGATAATTGTTAATATGAATAGAAAATGATCACCCAAGGAGTTTACCCTACTAGTACCAAAACAAGGGGAGTTATATTTCCACCAAGTGAACCAAAGGAGGCCAAGATGCCAACAATGGTCTAGAATTGCAAGCTGTAACTATCCAAGTAATGAGAGGGAGATCAACAAAAAATAGAATATGTGGTGATTGGGATGAGACCAACATGACTAATTTCATCAAAGAAGTTGAATAAAATAGATCTTCAACATATGGTGGTAAAAAAAAAATGGGGTATGCCACGAGTACACTTGCTTCTTGATTTTGGGTGTCACCACCAAGAAGATAAAAGACCCACCCATGATTAATAATAAAGAGGAAAGGATGTAGTTGGTACAATGATATCATAAACTGGTTGATATGGGTCATGGGTTAGAAATATCACAACTTACAACATATGTGGCACAAATATTTCAATCTAGGTCCACCCCATTAAAATATGGTATCCTTGAAAAAAATTTGTGGGTTGGTTTAAAAAGATGACACCTTGATTTGAAATTAATGATAGAAAAAGACCTTAATAGAGATATGGAATTATGCATGATGGAAACGATTGTCCATTCTTCCTAATATTATTTTTTCTACTAATTGTAAATAAAAAACATGTGGAATAAGAAAAATCTGGAATTAGGATGAAATTTGATTACATGTAGGAATAAATTGTGCTATGAGAGTGATTGCTATAAGAGGGAGTAGAAGTGTCACATATATAAAGAAAATAAGAAGAGAATTGATTACCATGTTATATTGTGTGAATGTTGTTGA
Organism: Taxus wallichiana var. yunnanensis; assembly: GCA_018340775.1. Classification (NCBI taxonomy): domain Eukaryota; kingdom Viridiplantae; phylum Streptophyta; class Pinopsida; order Cupressales; family Taxaceae; genus Taxus; species Taxus wallichiana. The sequence continues at coordinate 680,868,127 of CM031234.1, read as the reverse complement.
AAAATAAGGCTTGGTTTTTATATTTTCAAAAACAATGACAATTGCAAAATTACATAGCGAGGTTATGATCCATATTCTTGCATGGAAATATAACCTCATGTATGGATGAAAAAGGATTTATTTATCAAATGGTTACATAATTTTACTACATCTATCCTTGGTGTTGTGTCTTCAACCAATAGGAATTTGTGGATTTTATATGGTCCTTGTTCTCATGTAGCTTTAATGTGATTCAAGAGGCAACAAGTTTGGGGATAAATTTACCTACATTACTAGCACATACTTATCACAAACTAAAACCCTTAGATGATAGTTTATTTTCTCCCATTCAAAAGGTACTTAAAATAAGAGAGGAAAAAAAAAGATATATGAGAAACATGGGATATATATCAACGTGGAAGAATTAGCCAAATCGGGAGTAGGGCATTAGAAATGGATATTTTATTTGAAAATATCAAAGCAGATTTCAAGTAGACATGCATATGGCGTCTAAATCCAAATGCATTGGATGAATAAATGGAACTAAGAAAAACATTTTACGCATCTAATAAATATGAATCATGTGCATTATAAAACATGATAGGGCTATCTAATGTTAATTTAGAGGTGCTCGATACCAATTATTGAGTTGTGGAGCTCAATTACTTCATATTAGCATGTTATATTAAACTTTCTAGAAAAAAAAGTAACCAACATCAGTTATGAAGGGACCAACATTGGTCACCTATGATGAGACATTGGTCGGGAAGCGAGGAACCGACATTGGTTAGGGCTAACCAATGTCAGTTACCTATGTGTGAGTGTTTTATTTAACTCATGGGAATTAGATCTATTTTTAGTATTAAAGCATATATATTGATTGTAATTGTATGGCTAAGTGCCCTAAGTTTTTATATGCCTATATAAGCATGAAAGCTAGGGTTTAGAAGTAAGAATTAAAGGAGTTGATGATTATTGTGAAAATAATTGTGAGAGAGAGAATTCTTGGAGAAGAAGGAAAAGCTTGAGAGAAAGAAAGTACATGTACATATGAGAGGTGTGGAAAATTGTAAATATTCATTGTATATCTTCTAAAAGCTTTGGATAATAGATTGGCTTGTTTCTTGGTGGATGTAGCCCACATTGGGTGAACCACGTTAAATCTGGTGTTGATTTATATCTCTTGTTTTGTATATTTATTCTGGTAGAATATCCACTTTTATTGCATGTATGCTTAGATATGATATATTATTTGTACAACCTTGTGCTAACCCAACAACTAGTATCAAAGCTTTTTTGAGGATTTTTATGTTGATATATTTATTCACAGAGGGTTTTTGATTGAGTGGGAGCTACAACAATGGCGAGAAGAAAAAAATACAAGGTAGTGACGTTTGATGACCGAAATTATCAATTATGGAATATGCGGATTGAGGATTATCTGTATCAAATAGATTTGTACTTACCATTGGATGAAAAGTCTAGACCTATGAAGATTACTAATGAAGAATGGAAGATTCTTGACATAAAGGATTTGAGATCTATATCATTGAGCCTGACAGCATCCATGGCTTCCAATTTTATAGAAGCAACATCTATGGTAGAGTTAATGAAACCTCTTGCTAATTTATAAGAAAAACCTAGTGCTTCAAATAAAGTTTATTTTATGAAGAAACTATTTATTTCTAAGATACATGAAGGTGGATATGTATCTAGTCATTTGAATTATTTCTAATCTATTGTAAATCAGTTAAAATCGGTTGATATTTCATTTGATGATGAAGTGAAAGCACTTTTATTCTTATGTTATTTTCCGATAGTTGTGAGAACTTGGTAATGGTTGTTAGTAATAAAACATCTAGTAATAATATTCTGAAGTTTGATGATGTGGTTGGTATAATATTGAATTAGGAATTTCACAAGAAAATTAAAGAAGAATCATCATCTAGAAATGCTTTGAATGTAGAAAGAAGAGGCGGGAAAAATGAGAGATCCAAGAGTAATAATAATGTGAAATCAAAGTCAAGGGATGGAATATCTAAATCTAGAGGTAAGGAATTACTTGCTGGAAATGTGGAAAGAAACGACATGAAAAGAAAGATTGTTGGTCAAAGGATAAAGAGAACCAACACCCAGAAAAAAATAAAGAGGGAAACATTACAACAGAGGTAATGCAAGATGCTCTTATTCTTTCTTTGGACAATAAAATATAATTATGGGTTTTAGATTTAGGAGTTTCTTTCCATGCAACACCTAATAAGGGTTATTTCAAAAATTATGTCTAGGGAAATTTTGGGCATGTTTATTTGAGTGATGATGAACCTTGTAGTATTAGTGGTAAAGGTGAAGTTCATCTAAAATTATATAATGGAAATACATGGGTATTGAAAGATTTGAGGTATGTGCCAATCCTTGGGAGAAATATTATTTCTGCAAGAAAACTAGGTGAAGTGGTTACATGGTTACATTCACAACAGACTCTTAGAAAGTCACCAAGGGTGCTTTTTTTGTGGAAAAAGGTAAGAAGGCAGGAACATTATATTTATCTACATGTGTTACTGATTTCTTTTCTTCATTATCAACTTGATTGAGATGCATGCATGTGGCATAAACGAGATGGGCCATTTGAGTAAAAAAGGAATACAAATCTTAAAGGCTAAGGGTAAGTTATCAGATTTGAAAGATTTAGATCTTGATTTCTATGAGCATTGTATCTTTGGAAAACAAAGGAGAGTGAGATTTATAAAAGTTTGGACAACTCGAAATTGGAGCTTGTACACTCGGATGTGCGGGGACGGCCTAGGTAGCTTCTCATGGAGGATCTCGGTATTATATTACTTTTATTAATGATGCTACAAGAAAGGTATGGGTTTTTTTGTATTAAACAAAAATATGATGTTTGTGAGACTTTAAAAGATGGAAATCCCTTGTCGAGAATGAATCAAATTCAAAGCTAAAGTGCCTTAGATATGACAATGGTGGTGAATATTGTAGTAAGGCTTTCAATTATAATTGTTTAGAGAATGGAATACATAGATAAAGAACGGTTCCAAGAACACTACAAGAGAATGGTGTTGCAAAAATAATGAACATGGCAGTCATGGAACTTGCTAGAAGTATGAGGATACATGATGGATTTCCCTTTAATTTTTAGGCAGAAGTAGTTAATATGACGGTTTATTTGATTAATTGTGGGCCTTTAAGTTCACTAGATGGAGGAATGCTAGAGGAAGCTTGGGTGGAAAAGAGATAGATATTTCTTTTCTTAAAGTTTTTGGTTCATAGGCTTTTGTGCATATTGATAAGAAAAATAGGAAAAAATTGGATGAAAAATACAAGAGATGCACTTTCATTGGTTATGGATCTGGTGATTTCGGATTCCATTTTTGGGATTTAGAGAATTCTAAAATTATTAGGATTCGTGATATTAAACAAAATGAAAAGAGAATGTACAGAGATCAAATTTTGGTACCCAAGGATGAATTGGTTAATAATTTTGTGAATGAAAATGAACTCTTAGATTTAAAATTCATACCTATAAGGTTACACGATGTCGATGTTGGTTGACCCGTGACCGACATCGATAAGATAAATTGGTATTGATTAATGAAGAGCCAAACATGCATCAATTAGTAGAATTGGCATCAATTATAGGTGACCGGCATTGGTCACATCGAAAGTAGATATAAATTTTTAGGAGGTACAAAATTAGCCTCTAGTACCCTAAAATCCTATGATAAGGTCTCAAAGGATAAGTAAACATCCAAAAATATTTATAATTTCTCTATTTTTTTATTATTGAATGATAATGGTGAACTAGAAAGTCTTGAAGAAGTTATGCAGGATAAGACCCACGTCTAGTGGGAGCATGACATGGATGAGGAGATGGACTCCTTAGAACAGAACTAGACTTGGGATTTAATTAAGTTGTCAGCAGGTAAGAGGACATTACAGAACAAGTGGGTTTAAAGGATCAAGGAAGAAGAGGGTGGACAAAAAAGGTACAAGGCAAGGATTTTAGTAAATTGATTTACACAGAAATCAGGTATTGAATTTGGCAAAATATTTTCTCTAGTTATAAAGATGAATCTTATTAGTAATGTATCGAGCTTAGTTACAGATACATGATTTGTATTTAGAGAAAATATACGTGAAGACGAATTTGCTTTATGGTGATTTGGATGAAGAGATTTATATGTAGCATCCGCTAGGTATGAAGTCAAGGGAAAGGAGAAATTAGTGTGTAGGTTGAAAATGAGTCTATATGGGATCAAACAAGCTCCAAGGAAATGGTACATGAGGTTTGATAGTTTAATGCATGAGAATGGTTATTTGAGATATCAATCTGATCATTTTGTTTATTTTAATAAGATTTAAAATGGGAGCTATATTATTTTGCTACTATATGTGGATGATATACTTATTGTAGGATCTAGTATGCAGGACATTGGTGAGCTTAAGGGAAAGATATCTCACACATTTTCTATGAAGGATTTAGGAGCTACAAAAATAATCCTTGGCATGAAAATACACAGAGACAGGAAGAACAAGAAATTGTATTTGTCTCGGGAGGCTTATATCAAGAAGGTGTTAGAAATATTTAACATGCAATATTCAAAACCTACAAGTACACCTATGGCATGACACTTCAAATTGAGAAAAGACTAGTGTCCTTCATCACATGATGAGTTTAAATACATGGCATGAGTACCATATACTTCAGCGGTTGGGAGTCTCATGTATGTTATGGTTTTACCATACCGGACATTACACAGGTAGTGGAATTTTTGAGTACATTTATGGAAAATCTAGGTAAAGAACATTTGAAAGAAGTCTAATGGATACTCGGGTATTTGAAAGGGACATCTAGCATGTAGTTATGCTATAGAGGTTTGAATATTTATTTATGTGGATATGTTGATTTGAATATCCTTTGGATATATGCATAGTAGAGAGTAACTGCTTTGGATATATTTTCATAGTAGGTGGGATGATAGTTAGCTAGATTTTGATATTGTAAAATATTATGGCTTTGTCTACTACGAGAGATAGAGTATGTTGCAGCTACGAGAAGATAGGAAAGATATGATATGGATGAAAAAGTTCATGGAAGAGTTGGGAAAGGAGAAAGATGATTGTAAATTGTTCACTAACAATTAAAGTGCAATTCATTTGGTAAAGAACTCAACATTTTATTCAATAACAAAACACATTTAGTTGAGGTATCACTTCATAGTGTAGGTATTGGAGGATGGGAATATGAAACTTGAGAAGATTCATACAAGTGATAACCACTGTGGATATACTAATGAAGCCATTAGTAAAAGAGAAGATGAAGCTACACTCCACTTATGTTGGTCTTGAGTTTGAGACTTGAAGAGGAGGAAAATAAAGCTATGGAAAGGATCCAAGAATGATGATGAACAATTATAATGTTGTAATCTATCGCGAAGTGGGAGATTATTGAGTTGTGGAGCTCAATTACTACATATTAGCATGCTATATTAAACTTACTAGAAAATACAGTAACTGACATCGGTTATGAAGTGACCGAAATCAATCACCTATGACTGACATTGGTCAGGAAAGGAGGAACCAACAATGGTTAGGGCTAACCGGTGTTTGTTACCTATGTGTGAGTGTTTTATTTAACTCACGGGAATTAGATCTATTTTTACTATTAAAGAAGATCTATTGATTTTGATTATATGGCTAAGTGCCCTAAGTTTTTATATTCCTATATAAATATTAAATCTAGGGTTTAGAAGTAAGAATTAAAGGAGTTGATGCTTATTATTAAAATAATTGTGAGAGAGAATTTTTGGAGAAGAATGAAAAGCTTGAGAGAAAGAAAGTCTTGTACATCGAGAGGTGTGGAAGATTGTAAATCTTCATTGTATATCTTTTAAAAGCTTTGGATGATCGATTGGATTATTTCTTGGTGAATGTAGCCCACACTAGGTGAACTGCGTTAAAATTGGTGTTTATTTATATCTCTTGTTTTGCATATTTCTTACGGTAGATTATCCACTTTTATTGCATGTATTCTTAGATCTCGATATATTATCTATACAAAATTGTGCTAACCCAAACAACTAAAATGTTTCACTAGATTGTTGTAGATAACGAAATAGATAAAGATAAAAGGCCAAGAGGAATAATTGCTTATCTTTGGTTGAAAGTTAAGTGTGCGTGTTTCTGATTTCTAATCCAAACTGATTATTTGAGCTTCAGTTTGGCTAGGAGGAACTACCATGTCTGAGAGAAAAACCACAAGATATAGTTAATAGCAAAGGTTAGTGGACTTTACGGTGTGAGCTATATCTAGGAATTGTGATACTTCCTCAACGGTTTTCAATCCACTAATATATAACTCAATATAAAATAACTAAACATGCAAATAAAAGAATCTAATGCTAGTATTTCAATTTAGGTGTCTCAGACTATTATCAATGTCAATCCAATTAAATGCTTAGTAATTAAACTGGTGAAGGTCTCGGGTCAGGTTACAGGTTGGGTAGGTGGTTTGAGGGTCACAAATAGGGTCTGGGTAAGATTTGGTGAAGTTTGGGTTGATTTTGGGTGATTAGGAAGCTTGTTGGTCTAAGGCAGTTTTATCGGACACAAATGCGACGCTAGTCGAGGTATATTTGATGATGGTTTAGGATGACCTATATTCGTTATTGTGGATAATGCAATAATGTCAAAAGTGGGTGTCTAGGCTCTCTCGTATCGCATGAGAGAGTTGGGAAGGTTTGTGGTGAGGTTGTAGGTGATCAATTTTGGGTGAGGTTTTTGAGTTTTGGAGGTTATTAGGGGAGGTTTAGTGAATGTTGACAAGAGACAAAGTAAGCGACATTGGTCAGTGACCGATACCGGTGAAGAGGAGATCTTGATGGTAGTTAAGGTAACTAGAATCTGGTAAGGGAGAAATGGTTGTAATTAAATAAAATTAATTTTTGAATTTCTCTCGTGATTGCACAGAGAATTGAGGGAGGATGGTTGGGTTCATAAAAATGCCAGGAAGGCCCAAGAATTCCTAAAAGTTAGCTATGGAGAGGTAGAAGGTGGTGGGTGGTAGGTTGGGTAGATTGGTAGGAAAGTGGGGATGGAGGAATGCAGGAAAGAACAAGATCTAATAACAAAATATAAAGAACCTATTAAGTAAGTATATAAATGATGCAAATCAAATACACTTACTTGTATTTGCAGGCCTGGTTGGTGAAGGATGGCAGTGGTTGATCCATGAAGAAATTCATGGTTAGTGTCATGGTAATAATTCTCGGAGTGCTCCCATGAATGTTAATGCCTCGGGAGGAGTATCGGTTCTTTCTTAAGCTTTTGATTAAGTGTATTCCATCATTTTGATCTTGAGAAGTCTCTCGTTCATTCTTGGGTGCAAAAGATAACTCAAATTACAAAATGACCAGCCCAGGTAAAAGGTTACAAAATTGTATATAAGGTAACTGAAAATGGTTAGGGTGACCGGTGTCGATTGAGGGTTAACCGACATCATTTAGGGAGGGAAATCATAGGTTTTCCAAAAATAGGTAACTCCTTACTATTTTTGGCATGCTCTGATTGTCATTTTGGGTCTCAAGTGAGGGTTATCATTTAGATAAGTGGGAGTATTGTTGGAGAAGGAATATTACTTTAATTTTAGGGTTAGAATAAGTCCCAGTTGGTTAAGATAAGTGGAGACTCAGTCTTAGTTAATTAATAGACTAAGAATAAGTCCATGATGAGGTGTCTAGGTGATGTGGCTAGGTGAGGTGTAAATTAATTTAATTTAAGTAATTAAATTAGTTAATAGTGTGAGGATGAGCATTAATTCTATTCTAAGTAATTAAATTAATATGAATGTGGGGTAAGGGGTTATGGTTAGGTGAACACATTACACTAATTGGTTAAAGGGGACCAAGGGGAGTGTGACCAAAATTTGGTGTCTAGATTTTCCCCTTTTTATTGCATAGCTTGTATTGGTAAGCGATGCTAATAAAAACATGAATTCGTTGCCCCAAATATAGGTGAGAAATGGGTTTCCCAAGTAGGGTTAATGGTGAGATTTCCCTAAGTGTGGGTGGAAGTGATCCCCCTCAAATCAAGAGCTGATGAGGTGTTAGATGGATTCAGTGAGTGGTTTGATAAATGGGTAAGAGATGAAAATGAGGGTAGGTGGGTAAGGGATGGTTATGTAGGTAATGGGTAAGGGACAGATTGGGTAACGGGTAATGGAAATTGAATGCATGCACATGTATAAATTGTAAAATTGTACCACATGGAAGAGCTTGCAAACTCTACGTTGTCCAAGGTTGATAGGTTTATCCAAACAAGATAGAAGTGTTTGGGTATCAGTGGTACAAGATATGGTATGGAAACACAACTTAGGTTAGGTGCGGGAATGTTTAGGTAAGATCCGGTACACCAAAGGTTTGGTTGGGATAAACAACACGACAATAGGAAAGGTAAGGTCATTAGGATAAACAACATGAGTAAAAAATCATAAGTTATAGTGAGTACACAAATTCCAATATCACGAGAATGTGGTTCGGGTTAGGGTATGTGGGTCATGACATGGGTAACGATGGGGTACAGGTAAAAAAACATGTCGCTAAACACAATTAAGGAAATGTATAGGTAATTTATTATTTTGGGTAGGGTTTAATAGGTGTTGGTAAGGTAAAAAGTGGTTAAAGAAATATTGTGTTAGGAATTAGTGATTAAATAAGAGGAAAAATTCCTCAAATCTGTGATAGGGAAACTATTTAGTAGAATTATACTTGCATGAATAAATAATGCACAAGAGAAGACAAGACAAGATTTAACGTGGTTCACCCAATGTGGGCTACGTCCACCAAGAACTTGCTTAGATTTTATTATCAACAAGAGTAAAACAACTCTCACATTCTTCTCTTAGTTATGAACTCACAACAAAATTCCAAAGATGCTAAACCACATCTAAACCACAATTGATACCTCAATTGCTCAACCTTGATCACCTCTTGATCACTAAGAATAAAGACCTCTTGAACACTCAAGATACCTTCAAGATACCCTAACACATCTATTTATAGCATTATAATCCTTTTAAGAAGTCCAAAATCTGACCCTATAAGTTTGAAAGTCATAACCTTTCAACTTCCCACGGATGGAAAAATTGTTCAGGATGTTGACAACTAATTAACAACAACGTGACAACAAAATCACAACATGAAAACAATAAATGACTATGGAATGCTCCTGAAGTATCCAAACTTAACCATTCAAACTCCAACACATCAATACTAATTTTAGAAGACAAAAAAATAGGCTGCACACCCCAACAATTTCCCACTTCGAGATTCTTTCCACTGAGAAAAGTTTTCAACCCTTCATTATCAACCATGAAGGCCAATAAAGTTGAACACAACTTTAAATTATCCCCTTATGACAACCTTATTCATCATATTCATAGGATTTTGAATGGTATGAATCTTTTTCAGCTTCAACTTATCTTCTTCCAAAGCACGTGATGAAATGATATCTCATTTGAATGTACTTTTTCTTAGAGTAGAAAGTGGAGTTCTTCACCAAATGAATAACACTTTGACTATCACATGTAGTATCCCAACTTCCTACTTATGACCCAGCTCATTAAGCAACTTTTGTAGCCAAATCATCTCCTTGTTTTCCTCTATCGAAGAAACATACTCAACCTCTGCCGTGGTTGATAAAGCCACAAACTTTTGTAACCATGAAATCTAACTCACCATTATATCACCAACCATAAATACATAACCTATCGTGCTCCTCCTGTTGTACAAATATCATGTCATGTCTAAATCTACATAGCCATGAAATGTAGTGTATGATCTATAGAAACACAATGTTACTCCCATGGTCCCTCTCAAATACTAAAGGATCCACTTCACTACCTACCAATGCTCTATACTTGGATCACTCAGAAATGTGCTCACTACTCCCACTACATGGGCAATGTCGGGCCTAGTGTATACCATATCATACATCAAGCTACCAATTGTTGATGACTACGGTACCCTATAAATTTGGATCCTATCCTCCCAAGTCTTGGGACTCTACTCCTTTGATAATTTAAAGTGACCTGCCAAAGGAGTACCAACCGGTTTAGCATCCTGCATACTAAACCTCTCCAAGACCTTATTTATGTACTCTTCTTGAGATAATACTAGCTTCCTCTCCTTCATGTTTTGAGTTATTCTCATACCAAGGATTTTTTTTTCTACCCCCAAATCCTTCATAGCAAAGGAGTCACCTAGCTGCTTCTTGAGTACCTTTATTTCCTACATGTTCCTCCCCCAGCAACAAGCATATCATCCACATAAAGACATAGAATAATATAACTACCATCAAGAAACTTCTTAATGTACACGCAATGATAGTGCAGTGACACTTGGAGTAACCCGTCTCCTACATAAAGCTGTCCATCGGACTTATTGTATCACTTTGTCATGGAGGTTGTTTCAAGCCATACAAGCTCTTCTTCAATTTGCACACTAAGCTCACCTTGACTTTGAACTCATAACCCTTGATGGCTGCTGCATATATAATTTCTCCTGAAACTCACCATGAAGGAATGTAATTTTCACATCCAACTGCTCTAAGTGCAGGTCTTCTACTACTACTAAACCAAGAACAGTCCTAATAGAATTCATTTTAACAACACGAGAAAAAAATCATCAAATTATATACCTTTCTTACGTGCAAATCCCTTGAACACCAACCGGGCCTTGTATCTTTTCTTGCCTCCATCTTCCTCTTTGATTCTATAAACCCACTTGTTACGTAATGCTCTCTTGCCCTTGGGTATCTCCACCAGATGCCAAGTCGGTTCTCCATAAGAGATCTATGATCTTCATCCATGACCTACTCCCACTTCTTCCTGGCATCTATGTGCATTGCTTCCTCAAATCAATATAGCTCTCCATTATTAGTTAGTAATAAATAATTCAAAGATGGAGTAAATTGTTGAGTTCCCTCCTTACCCTAGAATACCTTCTCACCTCGGGAGTTTAGGGTTCTTGATGAGTAGGTTCTGAACTAGATGTGCCAGAACATGTTGTACCTAAACTAACCCCTTGGACACCTTGTTGTCCAAAATGTCCTCTAAAGCTGTATATTCTTTCTTTAAATCCTCTTTAAATCAATGTGAAAAAATACCTCACATCTAAATACTCAAAGAAATGAGTAATCAGATTTCTTACCAGACCAAGCCTCCTCAAGCATTCCTCCATCTAAGGCCATAGAGGGTCCTCTGTTAATAAGATAAACAATTGTGCTCACCACTTCCACCCAAAACATGAGTGCAAGCCTTACATGTAACCTCATGCACCTAGCACACTCCATGATTGTCCTATTCATTCTCTCCTCGACACTCCATTTTCTTGTGGTGTCTTTAGAACCATTCTTTGCCTATAGATCCCATTTATCGAAAATTAATCAAGAAATTCATTACTGCAATACTCCCCTCCATTATCCAACCTGAGACATTTCAACATGAGACCTATTTAATTTTCGACAAAGGATTTCCATATTTTGAAAGTTATAAATAGATCAAATTTATTTCTAATGTAATATACCCAAAAATTTCTAGTTACATCATCAATGAAAGTGACATAATAATATGAACCACCAATAGAGTTTACCTTTGTTGGCCCCCATATATCTGTATGCACTAAATCCAACTTACACTCCTTCATAGTATGTCAACCTTAAGAAATCTCACATGTTTTTGTTTCCCATAAACACAGTCCTCATAAACATACAAATCTAACTCCTTTAATCGAGAAACCCGTCCTTTATAATCTACATGCCCTTTTAAATCATATGACCAATTCTTTGGTGCCACAAAGTTACATTCCATCTGCAACAACTAAATTATAATAATCATCACCACTTTGGTTAAATACAAAGTACCCATTTTCTTACTTCTTGCAACTACAAGAGCTCCTTGATAACCTTCCAAGAATCCACTATAAAAATGATTGTACAGCCATCACTACCCATTTGACTCGTTGAAATCAAGTTCCAACTCAACTTAGGCATGTGCATGTCATCCTTAAGTAGCCATGTGTTCCCATGCTGCATTTTCACCCAAACATAACCTTTCCCTACTATGTTGCACGGTTCATCATCACCAAGATATACATTTCCAAAATCTCCGTGAAAAAAATCGGTAAAGTAATGTCTATGTGGGGTGGCATGGAAATAAGCCCCCTGAATCTAACACCCAAGACTCATTAATATTATCTAAAGAAAGAATTAAGGCATACTAACAAACATCACCTCGCTACCACATTTACCTTTTTAGTTTCCTCCTTATTGTTCTTCTTATCCTAAAGAGCCCAATAATATTTATTAACATGACCAAACTTCCCACAATGCCAACATTCTAACTTGGTCTTAGACTTTGACCTTCTGCAATCATTCAACTTTCCATGGTTACCTTTCACTTTTTCTTTTATCTCCCTCTGTTCTCCACCATCAAAGCATTTCGAAGTAGAAGAATCTCAGTGCTCTTCCTTTGCATTTCCTTGCTTAGGATCACACCTATTACATCCTCAAACTTCAACTTTGAATTATTAGAGATTGAATTACTTAAACCCATAACCAAGTTGTCCTAGCTATCGGAAAGGAGAAAAAAATCAACAAAGCCATGATCTCATCATCAAAGTCAATTTTTACTGAGTTTAGCATACTCACAACTATATTAAATTCATTCAAATGATCACCAAAATAACCATTCTCATACATCTTCATATTAAATAACTTTTTCATCAAAAATATTTTATTAAAGGCATAGTGTTTTTCATATAACTTCTCCAGCGCACTCATGAGACCTTTTGTGGTATTCCCCTACGATATGTTGAAAGTAACTAAAGATGAAAGGCATAACTGAATTACCCGAGCACCTTTCTATCCAACAACTCCCAATCCTCATTTGACATTGTTGTAGGTTTCTTTGCTTTTCTAGCCAAAGGAAAATGGAGGTCCTTACGATACAAGTAATCCTCCATTTACATCTTCCACAAACCAAAGTTCTACCCATTGAACTTCTCAACCCTTGATCTGCTGCATCCACCATAGCTCCCACTCAAGACAAATTTCCCTGTGATTTACCACTTTAGAAAAAAACCACCAAATCTCGATACGGTTGTTAAGAGTTAGTGAACAAATATGTGGAAACAATTCGTCGGATCACAAAGCAATAGGAAACTATTTAGTAGAATTGTACTTATAGAAATATAACATCATAAATAAATAATGCACAATAGAAGACAAGACAAGATTTAATGTGCTTCACCCAATGTGGGCTACTTCCACCAAGAACTTGCTCAGATTTTATTATCAAAAAGAGTAAAACAAATCTCACTGGTATTCTCTTAGTTATGAACTCACAACAAAATTCCAAAGATGCTAAACCACATCTAAACCACAACTGATACCTCAATTTCTCAACTTTGATCACATCTTGATCACTAAGACTCAAGACCTCTTTAACACACAAGATACCTTCAAGATACACTAACACCTCTATTTATAGGATTACAATCCTTTTAAGAAGTCCTAAAGACAACCCTAGAATTTTGAAATTCATAACCTTTCAACTTCCCACGGTTGGAAAACATTGTCACAACGTTGATAGCCAATTAACAAAAACTTAACTACAATGTAACAACAACGTCACAACATGAAAATAGCAAATGAATGCGAGAATGCTCATGAAGTCTCAAAATTAACTATTTGAACTCCAACACATCAATACTAATTCCAGAAGACCAAAAAAATAGGCTCAATGCCCTAACATATAGTTTTGTGGTAAAATGGGAATTAGGTGGGTCAAAAGGTAATGAAAGGTGAGTGATGCCAGCTATGGTGTAACCAACATTAGTTGGCTAGGGAATGATATGACCGATGTCGGTCATGTCGATTTGGGTATAAAAAAGAAAAATCTGTGTTTCACTGGATTCATTTTTACATGCCACTTTTAGAAAATGACATAGTAGAAAGTGAGGCCTAGAAAATGACGATGCGTGGTGTTGAGTTGAGTGAGTAAGCCACGTAGTGGGTGATTGGCATTCAATTGGTGGCTCCATGAGATCGATATGATTGTTTTGATTTTTTGGAGGTGAGGGAATAATTTTGGCATGGCGAGATGATGAGGTCGAATATATGCGATTAATGTATAGTATATGATCTCATCATACTCTCCTTTTGATTAAGTTGATTGCATTGTGTGACTTTTAGTTGATCGATATGAGTTAGGATGTAGCGTCAGTATTTTTATTGATTGTGATCCTAATGTTAAAGACTCTAAAATTCCTAACATAATATGTGTTTAAATTCAGTTTTGTAATAAAGCAGGTCTAATTAGTCAAGGAAATGAAGCAGGTGGTGTTCAGTATGTTTTTGATAGCATTTGTTCCTACACAGCTTAGTTCCGAGAACTTCCAAGCTAGTTCTAGAACTCCATCACACAGTCATCATTTAGTTCTGGAACTTTCGGACTTAGTTCGAAACTCCATAATTTAGTTCCAAAATTTTGGACTTAGTTCCGAGAACTCCTAGGGATGGCTCAGAACTCTCATAGGTTTTGGTTCTTAACAATTTCCTATGGTTCTAGAACTTCTCCAAAGTTATAGAACTAATGGGAGTTATCTATTTTAAACCACATCCAGATATTTTGCATCTACAATCATGAAGGATGAGAAGATTTCTGAACACAAATCTAGGAAGAGTTATCCTACAGCTATCTAATCAACCACCATCTGACTCAAAGCATCTATTCTAGGCATGATTCGATTTCATCAAAATCATTAAGACAACTGTGATTGTAAAATTTATATAAAGTAGACCTGCATTAGATAGAGGAGGAATTAGAGATACGAGAATGAGATAGATATAGAACATAGAAAAGAAATAGATTACGTATCTAGATCCAATACATTTTGTAATACTGAATGTTTTCATCAATAAAATGCCATTCGATTTGAGAGAATTCGAGTTGTTAAAATCTGATTCAAGGAGGAGCAAGGGCCCACTCCCCCAAGGACCAGGATATTTGTTTATTTGGTATTTATATTTCTTCAGCAAATAGCTTAGATTTGTTAATTTTGTATTGCTTTAGTTATTTGAGTTAAATTTTGTTGTATACTTGTTCTATGGGTGTTTAGATGAATCTTTATATTTCTTGCAATTGTTTTCAAGAATTTCAATCCAAGTGTGTTTATTTCCAAAAGCAAGAGTGTTTACTTTCAAAAGCAAATGTGTTTCCATTCTGCACGGTGTGTTTCCTTTCAGCAAACTTTCAGTGTGTTTTACTTTAGCACGTTTTCATAGTTTGATTTGAATAAGGTTTTACCAAGAAGTCCTTAAGACATTGAAGAGATGCACCATAAAATATAAAAATAGTTACAGCCAACTACTAGATCAATTAAAGTACTCTTGTTGCATATAACTTTAGACACACCCCTAGTTTGATATGACATCAACAAGAAGTTGATTAAATGAAGGGAATGATGACACCCATCATTTTTGGCACCGTTGTCGGGGACCACCAATTGGAACTTTCTAATTAAGTGTTAGTAAGAGCAACAAAACATACATCTAGTAGTTGAAGAATCTTCCCTACTATATCACAAAATATATGAGTAGACCAAGAGACTCACAGGGTAGATTCCTTCCAAAAATCTTCACAAGAATTCATAACATCCTCTAGTCAAAGTAAGGAAATTGATCAAGAATTGGAGGCACCACCATCCCCTGTCAGACAAGAAACAAAATTGCCATTTTTGGAATTCTTAGATCAGTCACCTGAAGGGAGTAGAACTTTTAGGAGAAGGCTTATTACCCAAGATCCATTGAGGGTAAGTTTTGATTCTCAATTGAGTAGTCAACCTCCTACTCAGATTTTTCACCTTCCCCAAAGCATACAACTTACCACATTGATTGGGAGGAAAATTCAGAAAATATTTTTGAAATGGCACGAGAAGCTGAGGGAGTACTTGATAGGACCTTTACTTATCCAATCCAATTGGGAGATGATGACACATTAATGAAAAATATCTCACCTGCACATTTACCCACCTTCAGAGGGATGTCATCTGAAGATCTTGACTAATTTCTATTTGAATTCAAGGTACTATGTCAGACCTATGATTATAAAATAGATAATCAAAAACTCAAGTTGTTTCCATCCACTTTGAAGGATGTAGCAATGAGGTGGTTCATGGGATTAACATCCAACTCTATTAGCACTTGGGCACAAATGGAGACTACCTTCCTAGATAAATACCAAGATTATTACAGAGGGAGAAATAGGAAGGAATAATTCTTCAAAATCAAGCAGGAAGAGGACGAAAACATAGAAGACTATTTAGACAGATTCCTCTTTGTTAGCAAAAGATGTGGATTTGTGCTTATAGAGGAATTAAGTAAAACCATTTTTCTCAAAGGTTTGGATGATGAATCTAGAGAATCCCTTAACTTGATAGGAGGGGGAGACATTGATCAGATAAGAATGAATGGAATTAAAGAGATTTGTAGAAGTTATTCCAGAATAAGAGGTGGACCTAGAAAAGGAAAATCAATAAAAATTCTGAATCCAGATATGAACAAACTAATGGATGAATTAGAAAACTTTAAAATAGACATTTTAATGTAATTAACCTCTACTTATGGATGGAGTACAAGCTAAAGAAAATCCAAAAACTGAACCGTTGGCTATGTATTGTCCTAGATGTAGGAAGAAGCATACGATAACAAATTGTCCTTTGGATAAAATAGAAATATGTCTTATCTGTGAATCTAAAGAACATGATATTGATGTTTGTTCTTTACTTCCTGTCATTAAAAACCAACTTAAACAAACCAGTTCCTCATCTATAATTGAAGAATTGAATTTTGTTTAGAGACAACCTAACCAAAGCGATTTATGCTAAGATCAACTCCTAATCCATGGACAATGCCATGGGCTGCTTAGGCAGTACCACAAAATTGGGGACAACCACCTTGGGTACCTCAACCAACTTGGAACCCTCAAGATTGGGCAAATCAAGCTTGGTATGCTTAGGGACATTAAAAACCATGGGCTGGTCAAGGAAATCCTTATGCTTGGTCACAACTTAGATGGAACCCTAATTATTCCCAAGGAAGAACATATCCAAATCAAAATCAATAGGCCATCATGGGATCCCCTACATAGAATTCACAAACTGAGAATGTAGTCCAAACACAAATGCTAGCACAACCAGTAGCAAACCCCAGAAACAAACAAACAACTCCTGTTTATGGAACAGAACCAAAAAAATTAGTTGATTTACATGCTATGGATTGTAAGGATATTCAAACTAGATCTGGGAAAATCATTAACAGTCCACCCCTTATAATCACTGAAATGACAGAAGAAAATGAAAACCCTAGTATTGTTGTTCCAAAAGAGGATATAAAAAGAAAATAAAAGGAGCTAGATAGCAACACTATTGAGACTCCATTTCCTGAGAGATTCAAAGAAGATATAGAAATCAAGGAGTCTGAATTAGTTTAGGAATTAAGGAAATTGAATATTGAAATTCCCATTATTACAAGTAATTAAATATATTCAGAATTGAATAGATTGATCAAAATGTTATGCATAAAAAATCTGGAAGAAAAAAGCGAGTATCCCAAGACTATCAAAGTAGATGGGAAACTTGTTGATTTATTAGTAGGAAAACTATTACTTCCCAAATATGGAGATCCTGGAAGTCTTGTTATTTCTGTCTCTATAGGAAATAAGGATGTACATAATGTTTTGATAGATTTGGGAGCTGCTATCAATGTAATGATAGTGGAAACTCGAAATAATTACCATCAGCGGGTATACTGACCTACTAATACCATATTACATATGGTAGATCGATCTGTAGCAAAACCAGAAGGAATTATTGAAGACATGGTGGTTATGGTAGAGTCATGGGAATATCCAGTTGACTTTCTTATATTGTAGCCAAAAGGTAAAACATTGGGTTATCCCATTATTTTGGGCAGACCATGGTTAGCTACAGTTGTTGCTTTGATAGATTGTAGGTCAAGTGATATAACAATCTCAAATGGTAAGAACTCTAAAAAAATTTCCATATATCCCTCTTGCACTGACCTTTTCTTGTGAGTCATGAACAATTGTGGGTTGATTCTCCTTAAACTAATAAGCAAAATTTGTCTTCTTTGGCTATGATCACATTGCAGGATCATGTAAGAGAAGTAGAAGAGATGATTAATCCACCATTGGATGAGAACCTATTGTCTTCAGTGTAATCAAAAATAGTTTGGAACCCATGAACTTAGTTCCAGAAACCCGTGAACTTAGTTCTAGAACCTACGTTTATAGTTCCGAAACCACCACAGTTAGTTCTAGAACCACGACAACAACAATTCTCTTTGATTGAAAATGATTTCTCTCTGGAGGAATGATATTTATCATGGGGAGAGGATGAATCAATAGCTTCAGTTTCAAGTACATCAAAAAGTGATGAACAATTTCTAGAAAGTAGTGATGATGAGAAATTTGGCTGCTTGAGAGATAAGTATCATAATTATCATTATTGTCCTTTTACAGATTTTCTCAAGGAACTTTTGGAGATGTTGTTACCACATGCATGTCCATTAAATAATTTAATGAAACCATTTCCACAAATAAATTCATCACATATCGGAACCAAACATGTTGAAATTCAACTAGGTAAAACATTAAACATTACAATTTGGTTGAAGGAGGATGAAGAAGCTAAATTATTTGATGTTCTAAAGAATCACACTAAAGATTTTGCTTGGGATTACAAAGATATGAAGGGGATTCATCAAATTATCTACACTCATCACATCTATACGAGAACACTAAACCGGTTAGGTAACCTCAAAGAAGGATTAACCTAGCTTTAAGGGATATAGTCAAACAAGAAATTGAAAAACTATTACAAGTAGGTTTCATCTACCCTATCTCAGATAGCCAGTGGGTATCTCCTCTTGTAATTATTCCCAAAAAGAATGGAAAATGGAGAATATGTGTTGACTATAGGGAACTAAACAAATCCATAATGAGAGATTATTTTCCCTTACCATTCATAGATCAAGTCCTAGATAACCTTTCAGGTAAACAATACTTTTCTTTCTTGGATGACTTTAGTGGGTACAATCAGATCAGAGTTGCTACTAAGGATTAGGAAAAACTACATTTACTTGTCCATGGGGAACCTTTGCCTATAGAGTGTTACCATTCGGTTTATGCAATGCTCTGCTATGACTTTCAGAGAGTTGTTCTTGTAATCTTTGCTGATCTAACAAATGATTGTGTTGAAGTATATATGGATGACTTCACTATAAATGGAGATACATTAGAAGATGTTTTGAGAAATCTGGACAGAGTGTTAACAAGATGTGAACAACATAACCTATCTCTTAGTGATGAAAAATGTTTGATGATGGTGGATGAGGGAATTGTATTAGGACACCATATTTCACAAAAAAGAATTCAGGTGGATCAAAACAAAATTAGGATCATTTCAGATTTACCTATCCCTTAGACTCCCACAAATATCAAATCATTTCTAGGACATCTTTGGGTACTATAGATGCTTTATAAAATATTTCAGTAAAATAGTTGCCCCCATGTTTAATTTGCTAACCAAGGACTGTGAATTTCTTTGGGATGAAAAGTGCCAACATGCTTTTGAAGAAATTAAAAACAAATTAATCAGTGCCCCAATATTGAGAGGTCTAACTGGGAAAATCCATTTCATATCCAAATATATGCCTCAAATTATTCCATTGGTGCAGTATTGGGACAAAAAGATGAAGAAGGAAAGATGTATGCCATTTACTATCTTAGCAAGAATCTTACTCCCACTGAAAAGAATTACACCACCATTGAAAAGGAATTTCTTCTTTGTAATTTATGCAATCAATAAATTCAGACATTATATTACAAGGTACAAGATATTTGTATACACAAATCATTCAAAAATTAAGTATTTAATGAACAAACCAGTGGTTGGAGGAAGAGTCATTAGATGGTTATTAATTTTGCAAGAATTTGATATTACCATTGTGGACAATCCAGGTAAATCTAATGTGGTAGCTGATTTTTTTCAAGACTAACCACCACAGGGGAACAAGATCCAATCGAGAATAACTTTCCAGATGAACAACTTTTTGCAATCTCAACAAGTACACCATGGTTTGCTGATATGGAAAATTATCTTGTAATAGGGAAGTTCCCTCCTTCTTTCACTAAGAAACAAATAAATAAGTTAATTAAAACTAGTGCACAATTCAAATGGTTAAATGGAATTCTATTTAAGTGTGATCTGATTTTGTCTTACGCGGTGTGTAAGAGGATGAAATCTTTGACATCCTCGAGCATGTCATGATGAACCAAGTGGATGAAACTATTCGGTAAAAAGAACAACTCATAAGATACTTGCATTGGTTATTATTGGCCATCTATGTACAAGGGCGTGAAAAGATATATCAAGAGGTGTGATCCTTATCAAAGGATGGGACAACCAACTTTCACCAATGAAATGCCTCTTGACCTCAAGTTGTGGTTGAACCATTTGAGAGATGGGGATTGGATTTTTTGGTCCCTTTAATCCTCCTTCACAAGGAAAAGAATATATTCTTGTATGTGCGACTATGTTACAAAATGGGAAGAAGTGCGAGGAATTGAAAAATTCCACTAAGGAAGCGATTGCTGATTTACTTTGGAACATAATTATGATCAAGTTTGGGGCACCAAGGAGCATATTTTTAGATCAGGGACCACAATTCATGTCTAATATGATACAAGCTTTAACAAGGTATTACCAAATCAATCATAGGAAGTCATCTCCTTACCATCCACAATCAAATGGACAAGTTGAAGTAACAAATAGAGAATTAGAGAACATCCTTACCAAAGCGGTTGAATGCGGGAGAAAAGATTGAGTAAAGAGACTACTTGAAAGCTGTCTTGGCATATAATACAACTTGGAAAACTATAACAGTGTTTTTACCATATGAATTAGTCTATGGAAAAAATCCCTTGTTACCTATAGAATTTGAACTTGGACATCGAGGACAATAATGAAGGTGGGAATTGAATTTAATGTAGCTCAAAAGAAAGAATCCTTCAACTTAATGAGTTGGATGAATTAAGGTTGGAAGCACTTTAACAGACATAGATGATTCAAGAGCAAAGGAAGCAATGACATGACATGCATATCAAGAAAAGGAAATTCAAAGTAGAAGATTAGAAATTACTGTTAGACTCTAAGTACCAATAGTTCAAGGGAAAATTGAGAACCAGATGGTTGGGACCTTATCAGATTGATCAAATTTTTGACAATGGTTCCATTCAATTACTTCCCATTAATGGCAACAATAGAATACTCTTGGTTAATGGACATAGGTTGAAACTCTATAGGAGGCCTCCCATTAAGAATGTATTTTTGAGGAAGATTGAAGTAGATAAAGAATTTGATCATATGGAAGAAGCGAGTTCTTCCAAAATGATCAAATAATCGATGATAGATCCGAGAATAAAGGGAATAAGATGAAAACCAACAAATGGTGTCTTCTTCCCCAAAAAAATAAAAAAAAAAAAAAAATATATATATAGTTTTTTTTTCTCTCAAGGTCAATTGAAAACGTGCAAATGGCGGTTGACCTCTTTTTGGCTAGTTAAAATAAAGGAATTATTTTGAATTCCGATTGTCTTATCTAAGCATTTTTGTTCCACTTATAGGAATGAAAAGTCATCATAGCAAAAGAATTACATCATCGAGGATGGTAATTATGTCTTTTAACTTATTTATACATTATGATTACAAGTGTGTAATCATGATATTGATTTGGATGGAATAAGTGGCAGCATGGTTATCATTAGTAATCATTATTGCAAACATCAAGTGAGATAAATATTGCAGAAGTATCTTGAGGAAGGAGAAGCGAATTGAGTTTGTATTCCACAAAGCAAAGAACAGAGAATTCAGACATTTCATAGCTAAGAACTAAGGTTCCATAACTAAAAACAGAGGTTCTATAGCCAAGCCATTAGTTCCGTAGCTAAGGAGAAGGCCTACAACCAATTCGCACAAAATCAAGGGAGACAAAACTCAAGCCGATATGGGGATTAAGAAGAAATTAGAACTAGAGGATGATTCCCAACTGCTTACGCAGATGAAGAAGTAGCATCCATCTTTGAGCATGTAGGATGGCTTGAATTCTGAAGAAATTTTCAAGGCATAATGACAAATTGGTAAGAGAATTTGTCATAAATATAGAACAGTCTAGAACAAAAGTAAGAAATGTCTTTATTAATTTTTTTATAAATCGTAAGTAATGTGTCTGCAGAGTACCCATTATTCATGTCCCTGACCTGCAAATGGGACTTTGAAAGAACTAGTTGAAGTCTTACTGCAAGAAGAAGAAGTGAACCCCAGTATATCTATAATATAAAGAAAATCATAAAAGGGGTCAGAAGGGCTAGTTTTCCCAAACCCTTTGATAGGGTTTCATTATGGATAGTAAAATATTTAACCTGTGTGATCAATTTGGGTTTGTGGGAAAAGAAGTCTTAAAAATGCTCATATATCTGAAGTATGGAGCCACCAAGCCTGAATACATAATAAACCTCCCAGGGTTTCTTTTTGATTCCATTCAAACCATGGCTCAGAGATATTCCTGGGGTGTTGGAAAAATTAGGCATCATGGTCTAATTCATTTGATATGCCAGCACCATTTCCTATTAAAAATGAATCGAGAAGAAATTTGGGACAAGTTCCTTAGCAAGTTCAAGAAAAACCCTAATATTATCAGAAGGAAAATTCCAGCCCCATTCTCTCCTTCAACTAATCTGGAAATTGATGCCCTGTAGAAGGACAGAGGGAAATGGAAAGAGAAAACATACCAAGGAAAAGAAGGTTAGTGAGGAAGATAAAAATAGCAAAGCCTTCTGTACCTATGAAGGAAATTCCTTCTTCCACAGCAGCTTTAGAAGAGCCAATATCTATCTCTGACGGTGATAGCTCACCCACACAAGAACCAGAAAGAATAGTAAGAAGAATTTCTAGAGGGAAATTCACTACTGGGCATGTTGAACTTCCCCAGATAAGAAAAAGTCATAAGAGGTCAAGGGGAACTCCAGAAGGAAGGATTGAGCAGGAAAGGTTGGAAAAAGAAGCTATTGACATTTTGGGCAGCATGGCCATGACTCCACCTAAGCCAAGTCATGTTGAAATGGATAGAGGAGAAGAGATATTTGATGATCAAGATTTTCAGGAGTTGGTTGAACCTTCAAGCCAGTGCCACATGAAGAAGAAGAGTTGGCATCTAGGATAAGAAAAGGAAAATTTCCTTTAATAGAGGAAGAATGCCAAACTCCTCAAATAATTTCAGAGGAAGAGGAAAGACAACAAGTTAAATAGGCTCTATTATTTTTTAGAGCAGATCTCATTATCAAAGAAAAAGATGAGGAATTGGACTTCCTCAAACTTAAATTGGAACAAAGGAAACACTCATTAATGAGCTAACAACTCAGCTTATAGCCAAAACTGAGGAATTATTAGCAACCAAGAAGTAGCTGATAGAAAAGAGGAAGAGTTTCAGACTTCTAGAAAACATAGTGTTGTGTCCATAGCCTTTGCATAGAATGAGTTGACCTATTTGCCACTGAAACAACAATGGGATGATATTTGCGAGAGATCTCAAAGAAGCCAAAACATCAAATAAGGAATTAAAGACCAAGATGGAGGAAGAGATGAAGGCAAGAAAGGAATGGGAAGAAAAATTTTATAAGGAGGAAGGAAATAAATATAAATGTCTTGCCAAAATTCATATGGTTTGTATTATGAGTGAGAAATTGCTTTCTGCAGGAGGCCTTCTCCTGCATATAGTGTGTTTTTGGAAGAGCATTTCATTCGCTGGTAGCTATCAAGAATTGCATGTGGGCTTCCACATGAACTACAAGATGAATCTGAATTCATGGCAGCTTACTCTCTATCCAACCCTGAGCAGAAAAATCTCCTATGTGAATTTTATCTTTGCAATTATATGCTCTGAGAAAAATATAGGATTTATGATTAACTTATATGTAGGGGAGAGCCAGCTCAATGCATTTGTCTCTCTTTTGCAAAACCAAATTGCATGGAAGGAAAGAGAATCTGAATTTTTATTGAAAGCCAGCTCAACAAGCCTCTGCATGAGAGCTCATTATGGTAAACCTTCTACCTTCCTCACACATTTTAGAACTCATGCCTTTGATAGGAGATTCAAGACACATTACCTTGCCATTTTGTAAAAGAGTATTGATGCCTTCACCTCCTATGAGGAGGAAAAATTTGAAGATATTTATGAAGGATGCTCAAAAAGGTGGGAACTCCTTACTATTGCTTTGAAAATAAGGGAAGTAATTTCCCCTACAAATCTGATATGGAGTTTAGAGAGGGCCAAAGCATTATGCACAATAATTCCCCAAGTCAATTATACCTACGGCCAAATATGGATGGGAATACGAATGTGGCCACCTCTGCTTCTCACCCCCATGTCTCCTTGGCAAAACAGAGAACCTCAAGACCCTGCTGAATTTGAAAAGTGGGAGAGGAAAATAGAAAGAGGAGCTAGGTACAGTACATCTGAGCTTAAGCATTGGAAAATCCAATTTCATCCATTTGATTTGAGCAATCAAATGGAATGCAGAACATATGATCCCACTTTTGAAAAATGATTTTGTAAAGGGACTTATAAACAAGTAAGTTTGGGGAAATGATGAGGCTAGAATATGTCTAATTAATGTATAATATATGATCTCATCATACTCTCCTTTTGATTAAGTTGATTGCATTGTGTGACTTTTAGTTGATATGATATGAGTTAGGATGTAACTATTTGTCTTTTGATTGATTGTGATCCTAATGTTAAAAAATTTGAAATTCCTAACATAGTGTGTGTTTAAATTCAGTTTTGTAATAAAGCAAGTCTAATCAGTCAAGGAAATGAAGCAGGTGGCATTCAGTATGTTTTTGATAGCATCTGTTCCTACACAGCTTAGTTCTAGAACTTCTAAGCTAGTTCAAGAACTTCTAAGCTAGTTCCAGAACTCCATCACACAGTCATCATTTAGTTCTGGAACTTTTAGACTTAGTTCCAAAACTCCAGTATTTAGTTCTAGAATTTTGGACTTAGTTCCAAAACTCCTGGGGACAACTCGAAACTCTCACAAGTTTTGGTTCTTAACAATTTCCTATGGTTCTGGAACTTCTCCAAAGTTCCGAGAACCGATGGGAGTTATCTATTTTAAACCACATCCGGAAATTTTACATCTAAAATCATGAAGGACGAGAAGATTTCTGAACACAGATCCAGGAAGAGTTATCCTACAGCTATCTGATCAACCGCCATCCAACTTAACATCTATTTTGGGCATGATTTGATTTCATCAGAATCATTGAGATAGTTGTGATTGTAAAATGTATATAAAGCAGACCTACATTAGATAGAATATAGAATGAGAGATATAGAATAGAGAAAAGAAATAGATTAAGTATCCAAATCTAGTACATTTTGTAATATTGAATGTTTTCATCAATAAAATAGCCATTCTGATTTGAGATAATTTTGAGTTGTTAAAATCCTGATTCAAGGAGGAGCAAGGGCCCACTCCCCAAGGACCAAGATATTCATTTATTTGGTATTTATATTTCTTTAGAAAATAGCTTAGATCTATTAATTTTGTATTGCTTTAGTTCTTTCAGTTAAATTCTGTTGTATACTTGTTCTATGGTGTTAAGATAAATCTTTATATTTCTTGCAATTGTTTTCAAGCGTTTTAATCCGAGTGTGTTTATTTCCAAAAGCAATAGTTTTTACTTTCAAAAGCAAATGTGTTTCCATTACGCACGGTGTGTTTCCTTTCAGCAATCTTTAATGTGTTTTACTTGATAGGTTTTCAAAGTTTGATTTGAATAAGGTTTTACCAAGAAGTCCTTAAGACATTGAAGAGATCCCCATAAAATATAAAAATAATTCTGACCGACTACTAGATCGGTTAAAGTACTCTTGTTGCATATAGATTTGGAAACACCCCTGGTTTGATATGACATCAACAAGAAGTTTATTAAATGAAAGGAATGATGACACCCATCGGTAGAGGTGGGAGGTCCATCAACATAGAGACTAGAGGTGCCACCACATAGACATCATCAAGCGAGAGGTAGGGGCATTCCTTTACTTGTTATTTGATTAAATTATGGTTTTAAAATGAAGAAATTTGGGTGGGAATATGGATTTTAAAATGGGGGTGAAAATTGGTGAAATCAAGGTAGGTAAAGGAAAATTTAAGTGAAATTGGGTGATAAATAAATTTAATATGGGAATGGGGGTGGGTTACATTTGACATAGGATTTAGGTTAATTTTAGGTGAAATGGGATATGGGGGATGGGTTTTTAGTTTCATTTTATGTGATAGAGACCGACGTCGGTCAAGGTTTGGCTGACATCGATTGGCTTTGGCCGAGCGTTGAGACAGGTATTAGATGTCGAGACCGGTTAAATGGAACCGATGACGGTCAAGAAAATTGGTGACGATTAAAGAGACCGGTGTCGATTAAGGCTCGAGTAAATAGGGGTAAGAAGGTCTAGGTAGGAGAGTCAAATATGTGAAGAATGGGTAGGGGAATATGAATGTAGGTAGAAGAGGGTAAAATATGATTGTGGCGATATGGGATAGGTAAGTAGGTGAAGTGAACTAAGAGAATGGGTAATAATGATAAGGGTTAGTAGGCTTGTAGGTGAATTAGGTAAAGGGGGTAGGCACGATTGATGTGGTTGGGTATGGTTTGGTGGGTAATATGTGATTTGAGGTAGTCAAGTCTTGACATGGTTGTGTTAGATGATGTAGGTGAGAGACTAGTTAAGGATGCAGGACAGAGTACCACCCCTATTGGTACAAATGTAACCTAGTGTGATTTGTAGAGGAGTGGGAACACATGATCGAGGTTAGACTTATTGATGTTCATCACTATAGGTGGATAGTTTGAGATCATAGTATGATGGCTTCTCTCATCACAGATGGGATTTCACGACCAATACCTTCCACTTACTAACGGACGAGATATTTGTCACCCTAGAGGACATCTACGAGGATCCTATGGCTTCCTATTATTGGGAATTCAATTTATTGTATTTATTTTGAGGCATTAATGGAGCTGATAGTGGTTGTATTTGGGGAGGTGATGGGTGAGATGATGTATCACAGTGCGAGTTTGAGCTATGGAGATATGTACACTGACCTATCCATGAGAAGACTAGGCTATCTGTACTAATGATGAAGGCAATAGTTTTTTTTGCTCTGCCAGATTCTGAGGGTGGGAGATTCCTATGAGAAATAATGAGAGTGATTCAAGATATGATAGAGGAGTGGGTCTACTTTTCTGGGGCATCAACTTTCCTAGTTTAACTATATAGGGATCTATGGGCTTATTGGAGATTGTGTTGATTCAAGATGTGGTGTACCTTTTTACTACACTATTGGGCATATGAGCACATCGTATGTGTCTAGCTAGTTGGTTTTCCATGATATGATTGGTTCGAGGGTGTTCCACTCGAGTTGGTTTCGGGCATTGGGTACCGATTGCTAGAAATTTAATGGTGGTGAGAGACACCTATGATGTGTCATAATACGAGGCGGTGGTTAGAGGGCCTTTCGGCCATGAATATTGTGTGGAGGCCTTATGTTTGATGTAAATATTGTAGGAATCTCCAGCTATTGAGATGGATACATGGGCGAGAGGTCGGGGAGCATGAGATGATTCCTATGGAAAGGGTTAGACGATAGTTTGGGCTGCCACAGGATGTACCCCCAGCTTTCCCACATTACCACTGAGATAACATGGAGAGACCCATGTCTCCACCACATCCAAGTGTTCTGCAAGATAGGAGGAGTAGGAATGAGATAAGAGGATTGATGGTGCTAGAGTCACTAATTGATACGAGCGGTGTTGGGCGGTATAATTATGGGTGACAGCGATGAGTTTAGGAAGCTAAATTTAGCTACAATCATAGTGCGAGAAGGGTACTTTATAGGGTTAGGTGGCGATTTACAGAGACATAGATCATAGGTTTACGAGGTCGTTAACAGGTCACATGCACGAGGAGAGGCCACCGTGTAGTTTTAGGTGGCGGCCTTACAAGCTCGGTTAGCATAGGTATATGTGCT
Source organism: Taxus wallichiana var. yunnanensis (assembly GCA_018340775.1). Lineage (NCBI taxonomy): Eukaryota > Viridiplantae > Streptophyta > Pinopsida > Cupressales > Taxaceae > Taxus > Taxus wallichiana. Next base: position 680,839,902 of record CM031234.1, on the reverse strand, counting down.
GCACACAAGGTGGTGATGGTGATGGAGTAAAGATGGCCACCTTGACCACATGTGACATGTTTGCAGGGTCAGCTAGCCACTACATAAGCATACATTATGGCCTTATAAGCCCATGTTTCATCATAGGGATAGGTACCCCCTACAAGCCCGGGGCAAGGTCCCTTATTACGGGGACCTACACAAGTAGGAGGACATGCATCGGGGAAGGGTCGAGGCTAGTTTTTGCAAGGCGGGGCTCACAAGTTACATTGAGACCCATGGAACAACCTCAGACAGTGTCGATGGTGAGGTTCAGGGATGCCCTAAATAAGGCTCATTACTATCGGGATCTCAAATGCTGCCGGGATAGATGTTCCCTCATATGCCGAGTATAAATCTCATCGGGAAGCTAGTGAGTGGATGAGATCCAGGACTCATAGTTCAGGGAGTACAGGGGGCCGTCGAGCCCATGGACAAGGCTAGGGTGAGCTTATGATTTCTTAGAGGCTAGGCCCAAGTGAGGGCTAGGAGGAGATTATACCAAGATGCATGGAGGGTGTAGAGATCCTAGTAGGATGGAAGATAGGTAGGGAGGAGGAGACATGTGAGACTGGCCTAGAGGATATCTGGTGGGGTGATGATTAGTCATTGGATATGATCATTGTTTTTTTATATTTTTATATTTTTGATAATTGTTTTGATATATATCTTGACATGCATGTCAAAGATAGTGAGGTTATACATGAGAGTTTTTGATTTTGATATTTATCTTGACTTGTGTGCCAAAAATAGTGAAGATGTATCGAGTGATTTGAGATACTTGTATTTATTTGTATCTATGTATATATGTAGTGATACACAGACTCTATCATTTATATATTTGATATTCATCGGATGAATGATGTATGTGCTTTAATTTCCATTGTTTATTATGTATTGATGGAAATGAGGTGAATTAGGCATGATTAAGTTTAGGTTAGTTAGGAATGATGGAGTTTAGGTCAGTTAGGCTTGATGGAGTCGGTATAGGCATGGTGGAGTCGGGTATTGGCATGATGGAGTCAGGTATAGGTATGATGGAGTCTAGGTGAGTTAGGAATGTGTTGGTCATGTTTTTTTTTTTGGATTAACTTAATTTTAAAGTTAGTGGTAGTATGGAAAATAAATGATGATTTATATGTATGTTGTGGTGTAAATTTCCAAATATTTGATATCATGGAAATGCAAAATGATCGAGGTATGATATGATGATGTGATAAAATTGTAGGTATGTATGTTTATATGTTTGTTTAATTTACAAGTGTTATGTAAAATGGAAACTAATTAAGGTAGAATGTGAATAGAAAAAGAGGAAAATTTGTTAGATTAAAAAGTGGTCGAGCTAACCTCCAAGGGCCCCATGCCCTTGGAGTGCTACCTACATACCTCGACGAAAAGGGACCTCAAGCTGATGTATTTCTCCCATAAGTTAGGGAAGAATATGATGAGGTAGAGGAATAGGTTAGTAGGTTTTAGGTAGAATTGAGTTTAGGTCATTTAGGCATGTTTGTGTTTAGGTCATTTAGGCATGGTTGAGTCTAGGTCATTTAGGTATGGTTCATTTTAGTGAAAGATGAATTTTGATGGTCTAGTCCTGTAAAGGAGGATCAAGAAGTAAGAAAAGAGGTGAATGCTTAGAAGGAGATGAAAGTGCCACCTAATTGATAAGAACCACGACAAGTTGATCATACCAAATATTGGCATATGAATGAAAGAATCTAAATGGCGTTGCATGATTGAATGTTCTATGGGTGAAGAAGGTCACATGATCATGAAATGTCACATTTTGGCAAGTCCTTGAGAAGGTAGAAGATTAGAGATTAAACACGGTGAGGTGAAAGAAGGTTGGTTTAGCATAACTGGTGTGTGACAACATGCCTACTTGGCAAGAGACCCAAGATCAAAATAGGTAAGTCCATGACGAAAAATGTTAGCTTTTTCTTTTTGATTTTTTTCAAAAAACTGCTAGATGTGGGAATTCTATGTGGGATGAGTAGAATATCTCCTTGAGGTCTTTGTGAAGTTGATCAATGCAAGAATCTTCATAATATTTTTATTTTATTTTTGCAAGAATGGTATTCTTTTTTTATAGCCTATATACAGTATGGTTAGCATAGTATAGTTGTCCTTTGAGGATAATTCTATTTATAGCAATAAGATAAAAATATCAGATGTACTTTTGAGGGAGTCATCTTTTTGAGAGAAGTTTGAGTCAAGGATTTTTAACTTTGAGAATCCCATATATTGCTTTTTGAAGTTTTTTGGACTTTTAGATCATGGAAAAGACTACGAGAGAAGGATATGCTCTTATTGTGGAGAAAAAACTATAGTATAAAGAGGTTAGCTATGAAAGATGGGTTTTTAAGTGATGAACAACCATGGGATTCCATGTTGCAACAGAAAAACATATCCATGAGAATCATGCCATGAGTAGAGTCATGGTACTCATATTTAAGATAAGGCTAAAAAATGACGGTTAAACACATGAAACCTGTTTAGTCGTTGATCCTTAAAATAGGTAAATTGAAGGTGAATGATGCTCAAGGACGAGCATTTTTAATAGACAAAAGGTGATATAGGACTTACTTCAGCAATAGAATGGTCGAAGATGCAAGGCATTAAGGGGCTCGAGGTTTGGGTTTACCTTCGAGTGAAGACAAGCGATAAACACTTGATCCATAGGTATGAGTAACAATATTGGATCAAGCTAATTATAAGCAAATTCACCTATTTAATTTTCTCCTCTTACGTTATATGTTGATTTTCCTTCAAGATGAGGTCACCAACCAAGAAGGTTCATTCATGGACACGTTTGCCATAGAAATGTTTGATATGTTTTTGGTATATTTTAAGGTGGTCATGAGCATTGAGATGATGTTCATCTAATAACTCGAGCTTTGCCAAACGGTCCTAGAAAAAGTAATCATCATTGAGCATCTCCTTGGTGAGATACGAAGAGATGGAATCTGGACTTCAAGAGGTAGGAAAACCTCTATACCATAGACTAGAGAGAAGGCTGTGGTAGTAGTTGAGGTATGAATACTAGTGCGATGAGCCCATAAGGAAAAAATTAATGTGTGTAGGCCAATCCTTTCCAAAGATATCGTCATTACTTTCATAATAATTTTGTTTAAGGTTTTGTTTGTTGATTCTACTTGGCCATTAGTTTGAGGGTAGTAAGGTGAAGAAAAAATGTGTTGAATGTCAAAGGCATCACAAAGTTTTGTAAAGCTTTGTTTTTGAACTAATTTCCATTATCATTCTTTGAGGCAAATGAGGAACACCAAAGTGACAAATGATGTGATGGTTGATGAAATAACATATTTTCTCAAATTTTCTAGAAATGAGAGGCATGGTGTCTACCCATTTAGTGTAGTATTTAGTAACAATAATAATCCATTGATGACGTTGGGAAGAATGAGGATTGATCTCGATGACAAGACCCAAACCCCATTGAGAGAAATGCCAAAGGTCTCGTGTGACCTGTAAGGCATGACTAGGGGTGTGATGATGATTAGCATGTTGTTGAAACTTCACACAATGCTTGACATAGTCAATACAATCATGGTTTAGGGTTTGTCGGTAATAGGCCGGGAAAAGAATGTGTTTATTAATAGCTAAACCCCTTTGAAGTGACCCCAAAAATTCCATTGTGAACTTCCTTTATGGTATAGAGAATTTTAGAACTTGTAAGGCATTGGAAGAGGATACCATCAAAGCCACGATTATAAGCAAGACCACAAATGATGGCATATCAAGAGATAGTTTTGAGAAAGGATTGTTGTCCATTGTGAGTAAGATCTCGTATGAAAAATGGAAAGGGAAGGGTAGTCAGACAAATTACTTATACCAAAGGTCATATGGGTTAGGTTCAATGGTTACGACAAGATTTACGTCTCAAAATAGATAAGAAGGTGATTGTAGCCTATGTCTGTGTTGTGACAAATATTTTCAAGTCGAGAGGGTGAAGTGGGGATTTGAGAAGCAAGACATGCCATGGTATCTGTAAAATTATTAGTGGAATGCAAGGTGGTTTGAAGTTAATAACGCTCAAAGGTAGTCAAAAGTATGTCAACATGATGCTTATACTTTTGAAGTATCTCGTTACGATAGTGGTATATAACATTAACTTGGTTTATAACCAATTAGGAATCACCAAAGGTATTAATTGATTTAATGTCTAAGGAAATGGCGGTTTGAAGGCCTAATATGAGTGCTTCATATTCGGTGATATTGTTAGTAAAATAAAAATCTATTTTGAAAGATAATGGCATATGATCACCATCAAGAGGAATGAGGATAACTCTAACACCACCCCAATGTGGACATTTGGAACCATCAAAAAATAAGGTCATCTAGTAAATAGTATCATCAAAGAGAGGGTAGGGATGGATTCATCCGGTAAATCGAAGTTAGATGGTTGATTTCTTGAGAGATGTGTGTCTACTGAGCTGGTCAATGATAGTTTATTTGTTGACATATTTTTGATGGATGAATTTGAGTTCTAGGTCTGTAAAAATCATGCACCAATGTGCAACACATTGATGTTAAGAGGGTTTGTCGTACATGTAATGTAAGGGTCGATATTGGTGACGACAAAGGTTTTGTGGTAAAGTAGATAATAGCGAAGTTTAGTTGCGAAACAAACTAAGGCTAAGTAGAGTTTTTGGTGTGAGTGTACCTAGTTTCATAGTCTAAAAGTGTATGGCTTATATAATAAACCACTTGCTCCCTATGTTCTCGTCATAATGAGCGAGCGGGGCACCCGAGGAATGATAAGTGATAGAAATGTAAAGGTAAAATAGTTTTTCATCCTTAGAAAAACAACCACAAGTGGTTGGAGGAGGTATTGTTTTAAAGCATCAAAGGCTTTGTGGCATTCATCATCCCATTTGAAGGTGACATCCTTTTGAGGAGATGATGAAATGGGTGGCGATGGTTAAAAAGTTGCGAAATAAAGCGATGAATAAATTTCAACTTGCCTTGTAAATTATGAAGTTGACGAAGGTTAGTAGGTGGATGAAATTTGAGAATATCCTTGATTTTAGTGGGGTCAACTTATATGCCATGCAAAGAAATGATAAAACTAAGGATCTTTCCGAAAAGAATAGTGAAGACATACTTCTTGGGTTGAAGCCGAACACAATATTTGATGAGATGGTCAAAGATGACCTTGTGGACTATAAGGTGTTTGGCCCAATGTTTGGATTTGAGAGAAGATCATCAACATAATCTGCTGATATGCGATGCATAATTTCATGAAAGATATAATTCATAACATGTTGATATGTGGCACCAACATTTTTAAGGCCAAAGGGCATGACTCGATAGCAGAAAGTCCCCAAAAGAGTGATGAAGGTGGTTTTGTGTTTATCTTATGTGGCAAGTAATATTTGGTTATAACTTGAGAAACCATCCATTAGTTATAACATCTCATGGCTGATGGTGAGATCAACTAGTTGGTCAATACTAGGTATAGGAAAGTTGTCTTTGGGGAAAGATAAATTATGGTCATAGAAATACGTGTAAATACGGAGTCCCCCTGTCACTTTTGTGATAGGAATTATGTTAGAGATCCATTGAGGGTAATCAATGGGTAGGATTAAGAAACCAAAACAAGGCATTGGAGTTCTTATTTGTGAAGAAGGGCAATGCGAAGATGTATTTTCTGCATCTTCTATTTCATGGGGTTAGCTTTAGAAATAGTGATGATATTGTGGACCACAATTATTGTGTTAATACCAGGCATATCAGCACAAGACCAAGAAAAATCATTGCTATGATCTTGAAGAAAATAATTAAAATCTTCTTATTCAACAACATTTAAATATTGGCCTATCTTTAGAATGTGCGAATTAAGTCGTCTAAGTGTTAATATTGATTTGAATGGTCAATTCATTTAACATGGTTTTTGTCTCGAAGGTAATGAATAATGAATATATGAATCTTCTACACTAAGGTAGGTGAGAATAGAATCATCATCTTGAGATTGAATGAGCGTTAATAGAATTTTTATCATCATTGATCATGTCGGGATACGGGAAGGGAATGGAATAGGGATCCTCACCATCTCATTGATAAGTTAGAGGTCCTAAGGAAATAATGTTCATAGAAAAAATGAGGAATAGATTTTGGATCCATAGAAACCATAGGTGAAGGTAGAAACATTGGTGAATAGGGTGGAGAAGGTGTATCATCCTCAATGAGTTTGACTTGGGAAATCTTGGGAGATGGTTCAACTAATCCAATACCACTATGGTCTTAATGTTTACAATTGGTGCATGGGATGATAGTATGATGGCCATGTTCAAAGAAACCAAAACCAAAGCCCTTCCATGCACATCGATGGAGGAAGGTGTGGGAAAAATGGAATTTTGTGAGAAATTGAAGGTTAGATAAGAATGGTCATGTTTTGGAAGGAGGTTCGGGTTAGTAGGTAGAAGAATCAAGTCCCCATATGTTAAGTTGGTGCAAAGGTGGGGAGGACCATAAGGGAAAACCTCACCTATGTGGTGATCATAGTAGGGATGTTGGAGAAGGTTACCATACTCTTTAGGGGTAAGGAATGTGTCTATGTTGTACAGGTGTTACTCCTCCAAAGTGAGATGTTTAAAAACACCTTCTAAGGGATCAATAGTTGATTTGTGGGTAGCCAAAATGAAGGAACTACTAGAAAATAGGGAAACATAAGTATGGTTTGGTTGAGAAGTAGATTGGTTATCTCTGAGAGGCTATGGCAGCAGTGGGAATAAAGGAGTTAGGTTTGGGAGAGGTAGTAGCAACATTGGTGCATGGGGATGTGGGTGAAGGAGAGGTAGCGGTGGTGGTAGATGCATTAATTGTCAAAGGAAATCATTAGGTATATATAACATGTTACATGTTTTGAATGGTGAAGGTCAGCTCGAATGGTATAGTTATGTCCTTCATGTTCAAATTTTACATAGCGATGTAAGGTTGAAGGAACAAAACCCATGATGCAGATCAAGGCCATCCCAACAACCGAGTTGTAATAGAATTCTTTGTCTAAGACATAGAATAATTCAGTGGAGAATGATAATGCCAAGGGTCAAAGTTATGGCATCATTGAATGAACACAACATAATTGGGTTATTATACATGCTATTGGAAGGGATATGTATTCATTTGTATGAATGGGAGGAAATAATGTTGATGTTGGCACCACCATCGATCATAACGCATATATTATTAATATAGAGGAAGATGAATAGCGCGGGATAAGGATCATCTAATTGGAGAGGTATGATCTCACCATCGAGAGAAATTGATAGTGGTTACGTGATGAGTGGTAGTAGGTATAGAGGAAGGGGATGAAGTGGTGAGATAGGCCACATGGTGAGGAGTGATCATAGAGGCCACGGGTGTAGGGTCATTAGGTAAAACCTTGATGGATTGCGAGAACCTCCATGAAGTCCTATCGACAAGACTCAAAGGTTTGGACAAGGTCGTACAATGAAATTTTGAGAGAATATTTGTGCAATTATTTAAACATTTTACGATGGGTGAAACCGTCAAAAATAGGGTATGTGGGTCCCGAATGGTGATTCTTTGTGAGGGTGCGAGATGACATAATGGGCACAGTATTGGCGAGATGGGCTGGTTGTTTTCTCCCTTTCCATTGCCTTTCTAATTACGAGTGGTGATGTTAACCATATTAATATGGGGTAAGGAAGCAACTCAATCATGATAGTTGTAGTGACGAGGATGGGAAAATGTATGGTGAGGGCATATCTTTGGTGTTGTGCAAAGAAGGTAGTGCATTGACATTAGGGAGGAGACTTGGTTAGCTCTATTATGCGGACAATATTGATCTCGAATGTTGGAGGTGGATAAAAGGGCTATGGATGTGGAGATGCAAGATCATTGAATAGGTAAGGGGTGAGGATGTGTGGTGATAGGTGAAGGTGGAATAGGTTTGTCATCTAAAATATCATCGTAATCAAAGTTTTCTTTAGGAGGACATAGTTAAAAAGAACGATCTTTAGAGCCTTACAATTTTTCTACATCATACCATAGCACACGATGGTAGGTACAAATTGTATCATCAAACCCTCTTGGTTTAGGTTTAAGTGGGTGGTAAGGTATAAGTGGTGGTAATGTGATGATAGAGGTATCTATAAGATTTACTAAAATGTTGGCGTAGGATCCTACCAATGGATTACAATGCGAAGTAAAATTGGGTCAAGATAGAGGTGTGAGTGATTTTGGTGGGAGAGGTGCCACAAGAGGTGGAATCGGAGGTGGAATAGGTTTGACCACTATTTTGGTAGGTATTACTATTTTAGCTTTGGATTGCACCTTCTTGGGTAAAGTTGTAGCAAATGAGCTAGTAATTGAAGGTGTTGTAGGTCTAACTACCTCTTTGGAGGGTAGTGGGCTCTTGGATTTTTGTTACACCTTCTTGGGTAAAGGTGAAGAAGGAGTGCATGATGTAGAAGGAAAGGCAGATGGTGGAAGAGGATGGGTTAGCCATGGTGATAATGGAGGTGTGGTGAAAGCTATGGAAAGTGGCAAGGTTGAAGGTATTGGTTGAAGAGTTAGAAATATCATGGGTAGTGATGAGGCTATTAGAAGTGGTGCAGGCATAGGTGGTGAGGAGGAAAAAGGTGATGATGAAGGCATACACTATGTAGGAAAGTTAGGTATAACGAGAGGCTCGTGATGAGGTGGAAGGCTACTATGTTTTTATTTCACCTTGGGTAGGAGGTTGTTTGGCCAAGGTGGATGGGTGAGGTCTTAGGATGGAAGGAAGTGGTATTTGTGAAAGAGGGGTAGTTGGAAAAACTAGTTTATGTGCCCTAAAAGGTTGGGTTTTCCTCTAAGGTGGGGGGATAGTTTTTGTGGGGGCTTGCGAGGACATGGCTAAGTCCGGTTTGATAAGAGGATGGACTAGGCTTGATGTCAGCATGACTCCCAATGTGGTAGCAGTTCTAGATACGGGGAGGGCATAGGTGTAGGTAAGGTTTTATACATAAGAACAAGTTTGGTTGTTAGTAAAGGTTTAAGTATGGGTGAGGGTGATGAAGAAGAGGCTGCTCCAACTAACATGGTCATGGTTGGTTTGGTTTTCGAAATACCTTTAAATAGATCCTAGAGGTATCAAGCAGATGAGAAGGGTAGCCAAAGGAATCCACAAAGCATGAAATTATCAATATAATCCAAATGGTCAGCTAGATGTGAAAAAAATTGTTGTAGGAGGAGATGATGTTGATTTAGTAGTAATTTTTGTAAAGAATGTCTATGAGATAGGAAATGGTTGGCTTTAGAATACATGGGTACAAAAGTCGAGAGTAAATCAACAGGATCTTTAAAGGATGATGGAAAGTTTTCACCAATAGGAAGAGGTGATTCTAATGGATCTCTTATGGGTATAGGATATGAAGAGGAGGTCAATGTAGGTTCCTCTTCTGGTGGAGAGGAATGTGAGCATGACTCTACCGTGAGTAGGAGAGTTAATATTGTGGGTTGTTCATCAGGTTGAGAGGTATGAGGGGAAACTACATCACATGAGATATGGTGGATGAAGGGGAGATGAAGGATACTCCCTCGTGGGTAAAGGAGTAGATGAAATAGTTTCCTCCATGGATGAAGGAGCTCGCACAGAATCTCCTTGATAGAAGGAATAAGAGGAAATTGAGGAAGTACGGTATGATGTCAAACACAACATGAACCTTGTGGATATTACGTTATTGGCCAAGGAATCACATGTTTGGTTGGATGAGAGAGTATGATTCGGGAATGAATTATTGAAGATATGAATGTTTTGGATAGTCGGTGCTTTAGGGTTATCCAAGATGATATCTCCATTATCTAACATTTCTTGGACGATGATTTTGAAGGTGATACAATTACCATTAGTATGACCTTTAACACGATGATAGTTGCGATAATCATGTTCCATGTGCCATGTTGGCATAGGGCGAGAGGGTCAAAACTAGTATGTGGTTTAATAGGTGGAGCGAAAATGGCTCCAGATTTCAAGATTTTTATAAAATGACAGAGTAGGGCTCTCTATCGGGGCATACTTGCATTGATCTCTTCTAAACTAAAATGTCTAGATGGGGGAAATGTTAGACAAAGGTTTTGCTTGGTTGGATGGATGAGGCAGGATGGATTTTAACACAACTACGTTGGTAGACCCTTTTGTTTTACAATAGGTATTTTGGGGTTTTGAAGAAGAAAATTATCATTTTATTGGAATTCCTCATTTTTGTTACGTGATTTGTAGCTTATTTTCTTCAAAGGAAAGTATTTCCAACTTTTGGGCCATGGTAAATGTCTCATCAAAGGTGCGGAAGGTTTGGACCTAGAGAGTTGGTGACATATTTGTAGCAAAATCCTTGGTAAATAATTCTATTAACTTTTTACGAGTTATTTGGAATGTAATTTGGGTAATGAGGCTTCACCAATGAGTGATGAAATCTGTGATAGATTCATCTTTGTATTGGCATGAATATACACACCCAAAATTACACATGCTACATTAATCGGGAGAACAATTACGAAATTCCCCAATGATGATTCAACATCCTTTTGAAAAGGTATTCGAGTTCCAAAACCCATTCATAATGTATATTTGTAGCCTAGATGGACTTACTCAACTTTTCCATTCATTTTTCCATCTCCCGACTCTTTCGTGCTTGTTTTGGCCTTGGTGCTAGGACCACCACCCGGGAAGGGTGGCGATCCTCACCACTTTTTCTAAATTCTTTAAGCATATTTTAAACATGTGACGATTCACTAAAATTATCTTTTTGCATTAAAAATAGCTTGGTTTTCTTGGTTCTCCATGCTCCTTTTATTTTTAATAAGATTTAATTAGTTATATGACCTCTTCTTGTCTTGTGCATCAAGTAACCTCCTAGCCTCCATTCTTATATATTCCATTCTTGTATTCAAGCAAAAGGCCTCGAGTTTTTCTATCTTGCATTGTTGTGGTACCATAATCTCGCTAGGAATTGCATAGCCAAGTTCAGATCTCTTTTGCTATCTCTCTTCTATGTGTATTGCGTAAATATTGCTTCAAAGATGCCATTGTTCAAGTACCATCCTCTTGTTGTTGTTCTTTACATTCTCAATCCCTTGGAATCACATGAAAACTTAGAGAAATAAAGGAAATAAGAGGGAACAAATACGATACTCTTGGATTTGTCAAGATTTTTCTCTTCCGGGGTGGAGTTGTGTATTTTTCACTTTATCTATCAAATTTTCAATTACGAATTGTTAATTTCAATTATATATCAAATAGAGTAGAAACCAATTTCTTTTATACACAAGTAATTAATTATTTTCCACGAGGGTTTAAATCTTTCATAGCAATCTCTGGTGATAGATCCTCTTCTTCACATCCTTGTGGATCATAAAGAAAAATACGTAGGAGGATGTCTACACACATCATAGATCATTTGGAAAATCTCTTGTTTTAAGTTAGTTTAGATTCAACATGCTCGGCCACAAGACAGGTGAATAACCATGCGGAGTTATCTCACTTGTTTAGTTTTAGTGTAGAAGTAGATTTAATTATTTAGAATAGAAGAAAATTGTTGTTTTTGATTGTAATATTTCAGTTTTGTGATTTTTTAGATTAGTAATTTCATTGAGTTTACATGAACACTTCAAACTAGTTTTGCACTTAGATCCAATTTAGCTAAATAACCATAGGGAATTTACACTACCGATTCATAGCCTCTAAATCTCCCCTTTATCAACTTATTTACTAGGAGATCACCTCACCGAGATCTTAGTCACTGATCCTCCTATGGTTAACCACACACATTCAACATTGGCTGCTGTTCGACACGACCTCGGGGTGTGAGAGTGCGATTGAAGATCACATGTTCATTTTCATCCATACAAAATTGGTGAACCCAACGTGAAATATTAATTCCTTCTTGTTTCCTATTCTTTCATTGCTATAACCTCACCTATCCATTTCTTCCCCTATTTTGGTAAGTATTTTATACTCTCTAAAATATATGCGGGAGAGAGTTTGGTGGGCCATTTGGCTTTGATGGATATTACACCAACGTGTAACCACAAAATCCCCTTCTCTTTCAAGGTGGGGTGAAAATTACACAAGAAACATCCAAGCCTCCCATAGTTACACTTCAAACCCCATTAGCTATGTTAGGATGGAGGAGGTTGATCAACAATTCAACATTCAAAACAATCAACCTAATGCAAACCATGTGGTAATCAAAATGAAACGGAGTTCTTACCATGAGGTCTTGTCAAAACCTCACGTTGTCATCTTGTTATCCAAAATTCACCTGGAAAATTTGATCAAAACAACCCCGCACATAGAGAAAATATGAAGGGAAAACGTTTTGGACCTACGAGCTTGCATTCTAGAACAAGGCAAAGGAAAAATTCAAAGTTTGAACCCGAGTCAAAGCCAAAGTAGGGAGGCGGAGGAAAAGGTGAAAATTTTCCTTTTCTCAAAAGGCACAGAGACAAAAGGTGAAGCGCATCCCCAGCCAACCAAAGGGTGCCATGTATCCAAGTGGAGCTTCGGGGCTGTGGGATTTTTTTGAGTTTTGCGTTTTTCACGCAAAAGGGAAAAAGATAAATTGCAGACCCGCGAGTCCAATTTTTGCTCTAAAAGGGGTGCCACATGTCCCATCTCAAAAGGGGGACCCATCTTTCAAACTGTTTTCATGCCCATTTGTATGGAATCGATACAAACTTCAAAAGGGGCATATATTTTGACTCAGGGCTCAAAATATTGCAAATATGACACCGTTGGAAGCGTCTCGACGTCTTCTACACCATGGAAATATAAAACATCATTTTTAGGCAACTGCTAGGTGAACCATGGAGAAAAATCTTTAGGTCTTTAATATAGAATCTGATTTTCTTAGCTACTAGATCTAATTCGGTCCGTAATTCTTCTTCAACACACCAGATAGATAGAGGGCGCTAGAATTGATAGATTTCTAGAAAATTTGAAAGGGGGTATTGATTGATGGTGTTTGAATCTTCAAGGCATGATTGAATGCATATCCTAGGGTGGTTGAAACAAGATTTGACTTTTCCATCTTCCCCCTCTCTTATTCTTTCTATATATTGTAACACTTCTCGTTTGAGAGGGAGACACATTCTGGGCATAGAGAAACTCTTTCAAATTTGTTTCTCCATGCCATTTTGAGTAGGGAACCTTCTCCTATGCCGGAAAATGTATTTGTGCCTCTATTCTAGAAAGGTAATGGTACATGCACCTTATACAACAATAAAAACATGTTTTTGTGGTGTTCTTCAACCCTTTTCATCATTTTCTTGTTTCTCCGTGCCTCTCCCTTCTAGATTTGTTTTTCTCTGTGCATGTATTTCACATTTAAAGGTGTTGGATTTTGTGTTTCATGGAGTTTAATGGATAATTTGAAGATCTGTGATGTGTTACTACATCGACCTCCCTCATCTCCATTTTTTTGTTTCTTTCTCCCTCAATAGAATATTTCACTTCCTTTCTTTGGTGTATCATCTCTTTAGTGTAGGACAATATTTTTTCCCTCTTTATCCATCCTTGGTTCCTTGGAATGGTTAGATTAGGTTATATTTAGCTTTCCTGCCTTTGAGTAGCTTGTTGCGGAGTAGTTTAGGAAAGAGGAACCTTCCTTCTCTGGAGGATCATTCCCATTTGCAAGTCTCACGGCTTGGGGAATGATCTAATGTTATACAAATCACAAGAAATGACCTTTCCTTAGAAAATTATATCCATAACTCATTTTGGGGTGCTTTGTGATTTCACACTAATAGTTTAGCATGCCCGGTGGGGACAGTCGAAGAACCTTACCACTTCACTTCATTAGGTTTGATGTGCTCTTGGTGAAGGTTTCAGCCTTTGGAGGCACTTTCAAGCACATCTGGCGACTCCATCTAGTCAACAACCCATCCTCTGAGTTGCAAACCTTCTTCCCATCCATTTCCACCCATTATTTCTTCCATCTCTTTCATTTTTTCCCATTCCATGAGGTTGTGCAATCATGACTTCATTCCCTTCATGGAACTCACACTTACAACAATGCAGTCCACCTCTAATGCATTTCCAAACTCCTCGAATCAACATTATAATTAGATCCAGAACCATTATGCTTACCCATATGAGTAGAGTCAAAATTAGTTTGGCCATGGAGCTTATCAAGAACAAGGGGACACATATAATGGTGATAGTTACGCAGAGAATGCTGGTTTCTTGGAAAGATCCAAAAGATGGAGGCTAACATGGTGCAATCAAGGGAAACAACTCAAATGAAAGCTTTTAGAATTGGTTACAGGGCACCTTGTCCATGGGAAGGCCCTTTTCCAAGACATTATAGCCCTCAAGAGAAGCTTGACTTCATGGTTGAAGTGTTGCCTCAACTTACATAGTGGATTGAGGACATTGGGGCTTATGAGAAAAGTGCGGGAAAACCTTGTCAATGGGTAAGTCAATCACCAGCTCCCTGCCTTTCATTTTCTCTCCCTTAATCTTTATCATTTCAGCAGAGGCAAGAGTCAAGCCCCTCACTTGCTGCCCCAAGTGTTGATTTCATTTCTCCATCTTCTAGTCTTCCATCTCATTTCCTTTCCTCTTCCCTTTTCCCTTCGAATCTGTGTCCCCCCCACAAGAGCCAAAAGAAATTCCTTCCCCTCCGCCACAAACAAGGAAACAACTAGTGGAGACCCCACCCACCACTCCTCTTGCCTTCCCAATTCCATGTTGGGAAGAGACTCCAAAAACCAGCCAAGGAGAACATCAAACAGAGGAACCCAACAGAGAAGAAATGATAGAAAATCTGAAGAGTTGGGCTGCTAAATTTGAGTTTTCAAAGGTTCCCTTATTGGTTAAGCCTATGGAGGAGGCTGAGGTCAAGCTGCAAGTGGTGGAAGATCCAACTACATCCCAAGAAAGGGAAGAAAGAGCTACTCCTAATCCAAAAGAAGAGGAGTACATTCTGGCTGTGGAGGAGGACCATATAGTTTCAGAGGCTCCAAGTGCGGAGTAGGCCACAGAAGAACCTTCAGTTATTCCTCCCACTTCATCCCCTTCAAGCTCTGATGTTGAGGAAGAGTTTGACCTTTCAAACTTCATGTTTGAGGATGAAGGGAACCATGGTAAGTCAATTGTAGACCAGGAGGACACCATGAAGGAGGTTGAGCACCTGCAGTAGGAAAACAAGGAGGAAGATTACCTATCTGACTTGGAGGATTTCCTTGATGAACGGGAACCCATGGAGATCACATAATTTTTTCCTCCATCTCTCACATCCCAAGCACATGAGCCTACTACCATGGAGGAGAACATTCAAGAACAACAACTTGTACTTCATAACAGCCCTCTGGAACCAAGATTGGAAGACATGACTCTCCCATGTTCTTCACAGGAGAAGGAAGAGAAAAAGTAGGAAGATGTCGTCATCCCTCTCACACCATCCATCCATGAGAGTCAGAAAGAAGGCTCCATTCTTGGAGTTAGAGTTCAGAACCATGGGTAGATTCAAAGGACCATACCTTGCCCAATCAGATACTTGGCTTCATTAGAGCCAAGGAGAAGCCAAAACTAGTCATGCCTACTCCAGGGCATGAGGATGAGCATCAAAGTACCAAGGGTCATCATCAACACCTCCAGAAGTTTGATGCAAGTCAGCTTGAGGAGGTATTTTCCATTAATGTTGATACCTTGATGATTTGGGTGGAGGACCGGCTTATTGTTAGTTTTTCACTCATCTAACCAGCCATGTTCAGTGCCAAATCAGTTACATGGCTGCCATTTTTGAGGAAGGGAACCTATTTCTCTCTCTGCGGTTGTGGGCTTTGTTTGAGATCCCTTTGTTCTTGGTTAGAGTAGTGTAGGTAGGTTTGTTTTCAGCGAGAAGAAGTGCTTTTGCACATTACGCATGTTCCATTTGGAGCATGCATGATTTTTAGTTTGTATATAGTTTATGGTGCTATTGCTCTTGCACAGTGCATTCAATTAGATTTTGGTGAAGTCCAACTTCAAGTTTCAGTGTGTTTCAAGAGGCTCGAGAGGTTATAATTTCAGAGTTCAGATCAAAATCAGTTTATAAGGCTAGACTCCATGCCCAATGGATGCAACAAAGGCCACTGGTCTCTTCATCTAGCAGGTAGATGTCCCCATGAGTTACCAAATTGTTATCCCAAATTCACCCCCGACAAATTTGGTCAAGACAACCCGCACATAGAGAAAATATGAAGGGAAAACATTTCGAGACCTATGAGCTTGCATTCTAGAATGAGGTAAAGGAAAAGTCAAAGTTTGAACCCGAGTCAAAGCCAAAGTGGGGAGGTAGAGGAAATGGTGAAAATTTTCCTTTTCTCAAAAATCATAGAGACAAAAGGTGAAGTGCATCCCCTGGCCAACCAAAGGGTGCCACGTATCCAAGCAGAGCTTGGGGCTGTGGGATTTTTTTAATTTTTCGTGCAAAAGGGAAAAAGATAAATTGTGGACCCACAAGTCTGATTTTTTCTCTAAAAGGGGTGCCATGTGTCCCATCTCAAAAGGGGGACCCATCTTTCAAATTATTTTCCTGCCCATTCGTACGGACTTGATACAAACTTTGAAGGGGCATATCTTTCGACTCAGGGCTCAAAATATTGCAAATCTGACACCGTTGGAAGTGTCTCGACATCTTCTATGCCATGGAAAGATAAAAAATCATTTTTAGGCCCTGGTAGGTGAACCATGGAGAAACGTATTCAAGAATTTAATATAGAATCTGATTTCGGTTGAATTGGAAAGGGGAATTGATTGATGGAATTTGAATCTTCAAGGTAGGATTTAATGCATATCCCGGGGTGGTTGAAACAAGATTCGACTTTTCCCTCTTCCCTCTCTCTTATTCTTTCTATATATTGTAACACTTCTCATTTGAGAAGGAGAGACATTTTGGGCATAGAGAAACTCTGTCAAATTTGTTTCTCGATGCCATTTTTGAGCAGCGAACCTTCTCCTATGCTTGGAAAATGTATTTATGCCTCTATTCCAGAAATGTAATGGTCTGTGCACCTTCTAGAGCAATAAAAATGTGTTTTTGTGGTGTTCTTCAACCCTTTGCATTGTTTTTTGTTTCTCGTGCCTCTCCCTTCTAGATTTTTTTCTTGTGTATGTATTTCAAATTTTTAGGTGCAAGATGTTGTGTTTCATGGAGTTTAATGGTGAATTTAAAGATCGGGCAATGTTACTTTTGTCTAACCTCCATCATCTCCATTTTTCTATTTCTTTCTCCCTCAACAAAGATATCTTGCTTCCTTTGCTAGTGTTTCACCACTTTAGTGTAGGCTCTATTTTTTCCTTTTTCTCTCTCCTTGGTTCCTTGGAATGGTTAGATTAGGTTAGATTTAGCTTGCCCTTTGGAGTAGCTTGTGGTAGGTAGTTTAGAAAAGAGGAACCAACCTTCTACAGAGGATCATTCCCATTTGCAAGTCCCACATCTTTGGGAATGATCCAATGCTATGCAAATCATGCCAAATGACCTTTCCTTTGAAAATTAGATCCATAACTCATTTGGGGGTGGTGTGATTTCACACTAACACATGTAATCAATAGAGGATGACCTACTTACATGAATAGTTAATCCTCTTCGAAAGATAGATGAATCTTTGGATAGAATGAAGGCTACAACCTACGAGATTTCAAGTTTCTATCCTAAGATTCTTACTCTGAAGAAGACAAGAAATATAACACTGAACAATTCATAACAATGTATCATGATCATGCTCAATCAAACCCTATGCCTTAGGCACTCCAATAAAGGACTCAATCCTATCTCAACGATCTCATTTCTACTTTAGTGGAGAGGATTAAAGAACTAGAAAGTGCCCATACTTCACAACCAACACATGTAATAGGTCAAAACATGGGGTATCCAGTTGACAACAAAGGATACATCCCTTCTAATGAACAATCAACACAATATCCCGTATAACAAGGTTATCGGGTTCATTCAAATCTAGGTGATCTTCTCTCACGGGGTTAGACACACTAGGGATGGGTCCTCATCCTTCTCAAGCTTATCCTACGCAAGGGATGGCTGGAAGTGCATTCTCAAATGCCACCACAATAGGCAATGCAACGTTCCTTGGGTTTACGCCCACTAGTCCATATCCATGGTACTATCCCACCTTACACGCATATGTATTCGAAACTCCCGAGATGGACCCATATACCATTTTCACTCCCTACATGCCATATCAAGGAACCCCATACATTACGATCAACGCTTACAATGCATCTTATCCAACTCTGCATCCTCCACCTCCTCATCAAGGATCTTTGATGGTGGAATCTTACGCAATGGGTACATATGATGAGTACTTAAAGGATCCTCTTGACTTCACCATACATGGTGTCATGCTTCCACACCCATTCCTGGATCTTCCAAAATTTAAGGGAAAAGGAGGCCGAATGCTTGTATCAAGGTCTACGCTTCTGCTATCGGGAATTGATTCCTTAAAATGTTGTAGTGGCTAAGATATTTCTAAAGACTCTCAAAGGAATCACATTGGATTGGTATTACCGTATTCTAGAAGCTTCTATAAATTCCTTTAAATAGCTTGTTTTTGAGTTCATCAAAGCATTTGACATGAACAAGTTATTGCGTACATGGATTAGGGAGTTCTTGCATATTAGAAAAGAGAAAAATGAATCTGTCACCCATTTCATCCAGAGATGGCACCAAGTTCTTTATTCCTTTGCAAGTGCACCCAACATGGACTAGATGGAACTTTTTGATCTTTTCCTTCACTCGCTCAATTGAGAGACTAAGGAAGAGGTCCAAAATTTTCCTTTCCATAGTTATGAGGAAGTATTGGAAGGAGCACTTCGGATTGATCAAGCCTCTATAGACAGTGGGCGTAAGATCTATGGTCCCAATGGGAAATTGGTATCCCCAAGTCAAAGTAATGCAAATTATCAAAACAATGGTGCCAACAACCAAGGACCTAAGGGTGTGAATCGTAATCATGGTGATACCACAAATGCTATTGATCAAGCCAAGAACATTGGTCTTCCAAACAATGACAACACTAAGAATAATAACAATTTTGGCAATCAAAGAGGACCTAAAACTATGTCATCTGTCAACATAGTTGATGTAAATCATTTTCCAAAAAATAAATATCAAACCCAAGGCCCAAAATAGTATCAAAACTCGCCAAGGGGTAACAAATCATGGTTATAACAATCAATTTCAAAACTACAACCGAGGTTATAATCAACAACAACAAGACACTTATCAAAGGCCAAGAGATTATGACCCTAACCTATACTGTGGTTTTCATAAGGTTTGAGGTCATGATGATAAGACTGTCATGATTGCAACAAGTTTCTGTAAAGACTTCCCAAAAACCAAAGGCAACTCTTTGTAGACATGTTCCTAGCAAATCCTGAAACAAACTCACAATCTAACTATACAAGACCTATAGCTCCTTAGAACGCTAATGTGAGCATATTTCGAGATCCACTCCCTACACATCCTGAAAATTTCAAGGTGAATTCACAAAACAAAAACAAAGGCATTCCTATAGGAAACAATGACCACGAAGCCTCAACTTCCAATAACTCTCGAGTCGCTCCTAACCTTGGTTCAAATGATAACACAAAAATCTTGGGATTAGTTGAGCTAGAGGTTGAGCATGAAATTAATGCAATAACCCGGATGAAGGAGTACGTTTCACAACCCCTACCTGATCTTTCCTTCCCATAGGATGACGTTCCTACAATCACAAAACTAGTAGGAGCCTATGATTTAATATCATATTTGAACAAGACCTTTTCTCACATTTCATTCCTAGATTTTCTGAAGAATTCACCTATGCATCACTCTACATTTCTCAATGCACTAGGTCTTGGTCATCTAATCCATGTTACACCACCTCCTAGCACTCAAATAAATCATATTGACTTTGACATACATCCTCCAAGACAGAATTATAGAGATAATGGGTTTGTTTTTGATATAGAAAAGATGCCATCTGACACTGAAATTTCCTGAAGAGGTGATCCTACCTTATTTTTACAAGTTTGGGTTTATAACAATTTCATTAAGAGAGACATGATTGACGATGGGGCTGCTGTAAATGTGTTTCCTTTCTCTTTCTTGCATAATTTAGGATATGGAGAAACAAATTGTTCCTCTACAAGAAACACTTTATGGGGGTACGACAGTCTTAAAGTGACCTCGATTGGAACCATAGTTCTTCCAGTCACGCTTGGTCCTAAAACCATCTTGATAGAGTTTTAGATCATTTTCAGGGAAAAAAGTTATAACATGATCCTTGGGAGGCCTTGGATTCATCGAATGAAGGCTATCCCTTCTACCTTGTTCTAGGAGATTAGATTCCTCCATTTGGATAAGGTATTCATCACTCAAGGGATCATAAGCCCTTCGATATACACTTAAAAACCTCAATTAGAAGAAAGGAGTCCATACAGAGTATGAAATTCCTATGAATCAATTAAACAAACCACCTCCAACAAAAGAGTTAGTCCCATTCACCCCGGACGTTCCAAAGGTTGAAGTCATTGACCTAAAAACATTTGAGGTGGAAAAAATAGATAAGGGTAAATCAATATTTGTTGAAACAGTGTCCACTAAAACCACAATGGGAATTATGAAACTCTTAGAGAGTGATGATTTGATCTTCCTCCCATTTGAACCATAGGGGATGGGTAGTCTTCTCGGTTTAGCATCTCTTCCCTCCGATGACCTAGGTCTAGGTGTGAACATGATAGAATTAAAAAATGAAGAATGGTGATTTGAGATTGAAACGATGCCCATCAAAACCATCTTCGAGGGTTTTCTATTCTAAACCTTGGTTTCAACCCATGTGCATTTGAAACTAAGCTTGCCATATCCATGGGGCAAGGCCTCATCATTCAACAAGAGTTACAAGTGAACATGACACTCCACATGGGAAACAAGGCCGAGCACCATAGTCATGCTCACCCACACACCATGTCTCAAGAAGATGACAAGAAGGTGCACAAATGCCTCTCTTAGATAAATGAGTTTAATGATTGGACATATACACTTTTGAGAAAGGGTTGTAAGTTTAAACCCAGAATGGTACGCCCTTGTCAAGAGAATAGAAATTTTGAGGATAATGGTTCTCCACTGTGTACTCTTAGGGGTGAAGAATTTGATATTTGTCAACCTTGTTCACCTTATCTATAATGACATGTAGTTTCACATACATTCCCATATGTACATTACTACATCTACATTGTATTTTTATCCACCTGATCATTTTGTAAAATTTGTGATCAAGGGATTTATTCTTATGGAAAATCCTAAAAAATCTGAAAATATTGGCAAAACATTCAAATCATATCTCTACAAATTTTCATGGTATCATCAATTGTTTCATATCATTTCACCGGTTTGAACAAGATAAGCAAAAGTTTTTGTGATCATACCAAGGGCTGCATACTTGGTTCTGCTTATAGTTTCTTTCTAGGTTAGGTGTCTTTGCCTATAGTCTATTCTAGAAGCTTCATGGTGTCACATCTATCCCATGAAAATATCTTTGGAAATAAGAACATACTAAACATTTTGTCTAGATAAGTAAGTCAAATGCAAATCCACACATATTTTTATTTTACGCATTTCTTTGCCCTACCAACCTTTGGTGTTGAGCCTACATCTCCTACTAGTGATGTAGGGTTAGGAAAGGAGAGAAATTCCCTTACTCACATATTCCTTATCCTTGGTGATGAGCCCATGCTTCCTCCTGGTAGCATGGGGCAAGGAGTAGGGGTCTCGTTGATAAACTTAAAGCGTTACAAATAATTATCCCAGATGTCATGACTTCTTAAAAAAAAAAGTGAGTTAGATGTCAAAAATTCCAAAGGAGATTAAAACCTCAAACCCAAATTTTGTCAACCAAGTGGCCATCTATGGATCCAAGTCTAGATAAAGTCCAAAGCAATTAACATTCTAAGCTATGAGGTAACTTTAGTAGGGTGAGGTTGTAATGTCTCAATTTGGTCCCATCAAACCATTGTCTTTCCCTCATCATTACCATTCAAAAAAATTCATAACTTGTGCCCTTTCTAGATCTTGGTGATGAGCCCTCATGTCTTACTGGTTGCATGGAGTTAGGGGCAGGGAAAGTTCATTATTATTATCATATCATTTTATCACCACATTTTTCCAAGACAATATGAGGTATCAAAGGTTGCTTAAAGAAATTAAAGTTTGAATATCACATTGTGTTCTCATTATGATATATAATCATTATGAAATACAAAAAGAAATAATTTTGTTATCATTTCACATCCATTTCATACATTCTGAAAAGCATAGAAAAGCGGAAATTATAAACATCTAGAGTACACATGAGAGATAATCCTCAAAGAAATCAACTTGGATAGGCTGGAATACCGAACCAAAAATAAGAGTATGTATATATCATAATAGATCAAGTTTGTATACAATGTCATCACGCACTAGGCATGGTAAAAATGCTCGTAATGAGCCCGAATGATACAAAAAAGAAGAAGAATCATATGAGTAATAATGGTCTCAAAAGCATTAAAGGCCCATGGCACCTGTCAATCCTTGTGGGATGCCTTGGATGGTGCACGACTGCATTTAGGGCTCTTCTTACGGCTCAATGGTGCCAAGAATGGACTAAATGGTGTGAATGCTCGGGGTGGTGCCCACTTCCCATAGCCTCACTATGAGAGTGGCTCTGTCTCATGAGGTGCTCAGCAATCTCGTCTCTAGATATCTAGGTACCAAGAGAGGTCACTATCTCTGCGACCTTCCAGATAGGATCAAACACATCAGTATGTTGGATGGTGGCTAAGGGATGTCACGAATCAGAAGTCAGTCAACTTGGTCCGGGTCTTCCCTGAGGGGATCAAAAGGGTGTCCATGCACACCCGATGAATGAGTTCTCACCACTCGTGTGTAGACTTTGCAAAAATAAAGAATAAAAAAATGATATAATGAGTTAGAAAATCACGCAGAGTGTAAGACAGAAGGAGAATACAAAGCTAAAATACAAAAATCAATAGACAAAATTGAGAAAGGAGTATCAAACATACTTGGGTCTCTGGGCATCCATGTGGGATCAGTGGTTCTTTGTTGTGAGGCCTTCTTGGAGGATGTAGAGCCTCACCAAATCTAGAGGCATGATGTTTTCTAATCATAAACTCATCATCCTCTCCAAGTGTCTCCTTTGAGACCAGTGTCTCTCTCTCTCTACGCTCACCTCCTTATGCGTTGCTCTAAGGATATCCGAGTGTCATGCCAATTAGGGTTACTCTCTCTGCTCCCACGAAGGTCTTTGCCCCTCATCCTCCTCTTCGACAGACTCCCCCTCTATATCATCTCTAGTATCCTCCTTAGAGTCGGAGTCCAAATCAATTGGCTCATCCTCCTCCCTATTATGAGTAGGAGAAAGCTGCAATCCTAAGTAAAGGTGCTTGAGGGGCACCAACTACCCGCGAGCACTGGACCACATGCCTAACTACAATAGGCACACCAGGAGTAACCACTGTCCAACTAGGATCCCCTCTAGGACCCCTTCGAGCCTCCTGAATAGTCCTATAAACTGGAGCAATAGGAGGGAGCACATCAATGTATGGAGGGGTGAAATGCTGAGGTACCTTGTCAAATGAGTGAGTCTCTAATCTCCTAGTTATTTAAACCAAGTGACTCGTGGAAGAGAAAGCCATCACTATCATAAATTCGACTCCCCATATCCTTGTCATGTCTTGATAGGGTGTGGCGGTCATACTGTCATAGTTAGGGAAGCCACTAGCTGATGTGGCATGCTAAATACCAAGATGCCTATGCATTTAGCTACGAACAGCTCCATGATTTGACACTAGTACTCCCCTACCATAGGGGATGAAACACTCATAAAATAAACTCATAACGAGAGTGGGGTGGGTCAACGACTATCCCTATAAATCCCGAATACCATGTACAAATCATGGTAGGTAGTCCCGAATATATCGCCCCCCCGTATATACTTACGACCAGGACCCTCGATCTGTGTAATGATGGGAGCCCAACAATATAAGAGTGTATCTCCTCCTTTTTCCCTAATCAGTCTCAAGGACAGGATACCCATGATGGCCCTCCAAAGGATAAGAATAAGAGCAGTAGCAATATAACAGACTTTCATTCCCTTCTTTGAGCCAGATGAGACAACAACATCTCCCATATAAGTGGCCCACTATGTCATCACTGTCCTAAACCCATTTTCTCTAAATTAAACCATCTCCCAAGAATCAGGATTCCAAGGATGCGGTATACATCCTCCAGAGTGATAGTCTACTCACCCCTAACACCTAGAAATCGGAAAGTGTTCGGTCTGCATCCCAATAAGACAACAAGTCACACAAAATATGGCTAGCTAGAGTGACATGGGGCACTCGTACAATCCTCAAAATACCTAGCATATGAAGAAGATCAGTCTCATTCGGGTCATCGATCCAAAATCCCAGGAGCTAATCACACTCTCTCTTTGCTCTAGTGTATATATTCCTCCTTCTTCTACATTCACCAAAACATGAGAAAAGAGCAAGTTAGTAATGTACATCACATGATAAGCTCATCAAAAACATAGCAAAATATTGAAAACACAAAAATTCAAGTTAAGGTGCATTTTAGACATTCTGTTCAAAAGCGATGCCGGTGCGGGCGGCGGTGGTTCTAGGACTGCCACCTGTCTTAGGTGGTGGTCCTAACCCGATTTCCCAAAATGTGCCCTTAACCCTAAAAATTCCCAAAAATGAGAAAATTGACCATTTCTAGAAAAATAAAAGAATGCCCTATGCCCCCTAAGGACTCATTTGAAACAATAAAATTTGAAAATGTCCCCCTAGGTGAACTTTTCAACATTTTAACATCTAGGGCACAAAAAGACAAAAGAGGAAATAACTAACCCGAGAACACACTAGCTGATCTCTTGCTCATTGAGCCATGATCACTATCTCGCAATGGTCGTTTTGGCTGTATTCACATTAGAAATGGTCAACGTGGGTCCAAAGCTCCAAATTCACCAAATCAACAATGCACAAATGAATTGAAAAATGAGTTTGTTTTGATATATATTATTTTAAACTCATTTTGAGTGTATGTGTTTATAGGACTAGAGCGTTAGCGCAGGTATATTTCTACATCCCCCACAAATGGTAGGTCCTCTTGTCATTTTGCTCTAGTGTTTATTTTTCGATATTTTATCTATCCGCACTTGAGTTTTCTCTTTCCTCTTGTAGGTAGCATGAATTTGGGCGAGAGAGATTTTGACATACGGGAATGTTAGGTATAGCTTCTAACTCCCCATTTTGGTAACACCATAATTGTACTCTACGTTTACGCCTTTTTATGGCTAAGATTATTCTACGGGGGCAATATGTATGCACCAAAAATTTCACGTGCTACATTGTCGGAGAACTATTACAAAAGCACCCAATGATGATTCAAAATCCTTTCGAGAAGGTGTTCGAACACCAAAACCCATTTGCAATGTATATTTGTAGCCTATATGGCCTTACTCAAATTTTCCATGCATTTTTCAATCTCATCACCTCTTTTTGTGCTTGTTTTAGCCTTGGTGCTAGGATCGTCACCATGCACTCGGGTGGCAATCCTACCCACTTTTCAAGATTCTTTACGTGTGTTTTAAACATGCAACGATTCACCTAAATTTTCTTTTTGCATGCATCGTGAGATGAATTGGTTAAAATAGATTTGTTTGATTGTTTTTCCTTGTTCCTTCTATTTTTAATAAGATTTAATTATTTGGAACTACCTCTTCTTGCCTTGTGCATGACGTAATCTCCTAGCCTCCATTCGGATATATTCCATGCTTGTATTCAAGAAAAGGCCTAAGAATTTTTGTATCTTGTATTGTAGTGCTACCATAATCTCATTAGGAATCACATAGCTAAGTTCGAGATCTATTGTGCTATCTCTCTTCTATGTGTATTGTGTCCAAATTGCTGCCAAGCTGCCATTGCTCAAGTTCCATCCTCTTGTTGCTATTATTTGCATTCCCAATACCTTGGACTCACATGAACACTCGGAGAAAGAAAGGAAATAAGCGGGGATAGAACGATACTCTTTGGATTTTTCAAGATTCTTGCTCTTCCGGGTTAGAGTTGTGTATTTGTTTTCTTTGTCTATCCAATTTTCAATTACGAATTGTTAATTTCAGATTGCGTATCAAATAGAGTAGAAATCAATTTATTTCATTCACGGGTAATTAGTTATTTTCCACGAGGGTTTAAATATTTCATAACAATCCCTAGTGAGTTTGTTTTGTTATATATTATTTTAAACTCATTTTGAGTGTATGTGTTTACAAGACTAGAGTGTTAGCAGGTATATTTCTACATCCCCCCACAAATGGTAGGTCCTCTTGTCGTTTTCTCTAGTGTTTATTTTTTCGATATTTTATCTATCCACACTTGATTTTCTCTTTCCTCTTGTAGGTAGCACGAATTTGGGAGAGAGATTTTGACATACGGGCATGTTAGGTATAGCTTCTAACTCCCCATTTTGGTAACACCATAATTGGACTCTACATTTTACGCCTTTTTTATGGCTAAGATGCTTCTCCGAGGGGGCAATATGTATGCACCAAAAATTTCACGTGCTACATTGTCAGGAGAACTGTTACAAAAGTACCCAATGATGATTCAAAATCCTTTCCAGAAGGTGTTCGAACTCCAAAACCCATTTGCAATGTATATTTGTAGCCTAGATGGCCTTACTCAACTTTTCCATGCATTTTTCAATCTCCTTGACTCTTTTTGTGCTTGTTTTAGCCTTCAGTGCTAGGATCGTCGTCTTGCGTAGGTGGCGGGCCTACCCACTTTTTCAATATTCTTTACGTGTGTTTTAAACATGCAACGGTTCACCTAAATTTTCTTTTGCATGCATCCGTGAGCTGAATTGGTTAAAAATAGATTTTTTGATTGTTTTTCCTTGTTCCTTCTATTTTTAATAAGATTTAATTAGTTGGAACTACCTCTTCTTGCCTTGTGCATGACGTAATCTCCTAGCCTCCATTCAGATATATTCCATGCTTGTATTCAAGAAAAAGTCCTAAGAATTTTTTGTATCTTGTATTGTTGTGCTACCATAATCTCGCTAGGAATCACATAGCTAAGTTCAGATCTATTGTGCTATCTCTCTTCTATGTGTATTGTGTCCAAATTGCTGCCAAGCTGCCATTGCTCAAGTTCCATCCTCTTGTTGCTATTATTTGCATTCCCAATACCTTGGACTCACATGAACACTCAGAGAAAGAAAGGAAATAACTGAGGGGATAGATACTGATACTACTGGATTTGTCAAGATTCTTGCTCTTCCAGGTTAGAGTTGTGTATTTGTTTTCTTTGTCTATCAAATTTTCAATTACGAATTGTTAATTTCAATTACGTATCAAATAGAGTAGAAATCAATTTATTTCATTCACAGGTAATTAGTTATTTTCCACGAGGGTTTAAATCTTTCATAGCAATCCCCAGTGAGAGATCCTCTTCTTCCCATTCTTGTGGATCTAAATGAGATAATATCTATAAGATTTTGTCTACACATCATAGATCATTAGGAAAAGCTCTTGTTTTAAGTTAGTTTATATTAAACACACGAGCACGGGTGAATAACCATACCAGGTTATCTCAGTTGTTTAGTTTTAGTGTAGAAGTAGATTTAATTATTTAGAATAGAAGAAAATTATTGTTTTTGATTGTAATATTTTAGTTTTTTTATTTGTTTAGATTAGTTTTTTTTAAAGTAGTACAAACGATTGTTAATTTCATTCATTCTACATGGACACTTCAAACTAGTTTCGTGCTTGGATCCAAGTTATGTAAAAAAACCATAGGGAATTTACGCTACCATTCATAGCCTCTAAATCTCCCCTTTGTCAACTTGGCTACCAAGAGATCACACTACCAGATCTTAGTCATTGATCCTCCTATAGTTAGCCACACACATTCAACATCGGCTGCTCTAGCATGACCTCGGGGGTCGAGTGTAGTTGAAGATCACGTGTTCATTTCATTAAATGCGGTGACCTTCTTGACGATGGTGATTGAAAAATGATCAAGGAAGGCTTGAGCCACTTGGTTGAATGAGTAAATGGAATGCATGGGTAAACCAATGTACCAATCAACTACTAGTCTGTCAAGTACTTTGGGAATGTCCATAAGAGCAAAGTGTCATCATGAGTGATTCAATAACACCCATGTTTAAAAGAATGGAAGTATTTTTGTGGGTCCTCTTTGTTGTTAAATTGATTGAATTTGGGAATTTCCAAATGCCTAGGGTATGAACGAATGGGAATATATGGATGAATGGGCTCATTACAAATATCATCATAGGTCAAAGAGGTACGTGAGCTGGAAATTGATGCTTCCAATGTCTGCATATTTTCCATAATCATTTTTATAAGGTCATTGGTAGGTTGTGATGATTAGGCACGCCTACAAGTATAAGGAAGAAGATGATGAGTGTATTATGAGGACAACATCCCAATATATTTTGGTTCTAAGTACAAGAATTGGGAGGGGGAATAGATGTTCTTGACAAGTATCCCAAATATGCAACACATGAAATAAGAGGCTGTTGGTGATAGGTATAGGTGAGTGGAGTGGATGTGAGAATTCTCGTGGTAATTGAAGGGAAAGACTGCGAGATGGAAAGGACAATGTTTTTGAAGGGAGTGTGATTTGTTGACATCATGGGTGGATGAGAAGAAATGGTTATATAAGAGGTGGTTAGTGTAGATGGTCCTACACTCAAGGGGGATGATGAAGAAATGGTTAAAACTATGGGAGAAAATGACGTCAAAAGTGTGACAAATGCCATAGATGTAGAAGATAACGATGAGGTGGGGTCAAGTTAGGACACCACAGGTGGTAAGGTGGAAGAAGGTAATGCTTTGAGCTAGTACTAGGTGACACAAAAGTTAGTGCGAGGAAGGAGGAATGGACACATGCATGTTGTATACTAGTTTTCTGATGAATCACGAGAGGATGAATGGGTGAGATAATATTGTAAGGTAGTGGGGTTCTGGTCAAGGAGTCTTGCAAACTCCTCGTCACCAAAGTGTCGATTGGGACGGTTGTGAGGATCCATGGGTGATAGTATGGAAGGTGGCAATGGGCTAGTTGGGAGCAGTGAAGGCTAACGTGGAATATAAGGGTGTTGGATTAGATACGAGTTAAAACCATGTGAGTTAGCATAGAATTGGTAATATGATCTCTGTAAATTACACATTAAAACAAAAGGAATGGAGAAAAACAGTTCCAGAAGGTGAAAACTGGTGTTGTCTTGATTGAAAAATTAAAGCACAAGAATTGGTGATGGTGATAGAGGGTAACTAATGATGGTTAGGGTTACCAATACCGGTTCTTATGGAATAATCAAAACTTTTATAAATGAAGTAATAACTAATGAAAATGAAGAAAAATATTGATTTGATAGTGATTTCATAGACCCATAGGTATGATGATGTATCTAAGAAATCCCAAAAAGAATAGAAAAGTGATGAGTGTTGTTTTTGGTAAAATAACCCAAAAAAGTAGGAAACCGAAACAATGATTAGGTAAAGCTGGTGACGGTCAATGAGTAAATTGATGATGGTCACTGGACCATATGGTTACTACGAAATTTGACAATATGGAGAAAAAATGATATTATGACTTAGATTAGATAGAATACAAACCCGAAACCTAAGTATGGTAATGATGAACCTTGACACAATCTAAAATAGTCATAATATATACCTATGATTGTGGAGTGTGGAAAGAAAAAAATAACGGAGAATATGACCTCACAAATCAAAACAAAAATCAAGTAAAAATTGAGAAACACAAAATCCTATTGGTGAATTTTATGTTTCATTTTATCCTATTTAGGACTCGACTTGTGAATATAATAGATTTTTGGTTTGATAGAAGGTGTCCTATGAAAATACAAGATCTAAGGATGGTTTAAGGTAAAGTTTTGGTGGGGGTGGTCCTTTCTCTGAGATAATGACTAGACAGAGAAACCATCTTGGTGTCTACTTTCAATCCTCTGATCATGTGATCCTTAACAACTTCTTCCGAGTAGGATGATGTTTAAGAAGATGTGTAAATTGTTTAAGTGGTTTGGTATAGAGAATTTAGACAGTGCACTACAATTGAATTAGTCAACCATCAGTTGGGCATGACTTCTAGCATATAGGTTGCCCTCAAATTAATGTGAGCTAAAATGCGACATACCAAAATGAAATGCAACTAGTTTAAGCCCAAATCCACAATTATGTTTGATGTAGAAAATTGAGAACAAGAACAGAGGAATGCTCTTTCACTGAAAAATACAATACAGTAGAAAGGAAGACATGTTCTTTTTAGAGCACCAAAAACACAATTTATTTTAGACAATAGAAAGAAGGAGAAGATTCTAGAGAAGAAAATTTAATGTGAATACTTTTAAAGGGAAATAAACACATAATTTTTTTACCTAGGAATGAACAATGCAAAATAACCCCGATGGGTCCCACTGGGCATGCCAAAATGTTTCACTGGATTGTTGTAGATAATGAAACTAGATAAAGGTAAAAGGCTAAGGAGGAATACATGTTGTCACGTTGGTTGAAGGTTGAGTGCGTGCATTTCTGATTTCTGATCCAAACTGATTGTGTGAGATTCCTTTTGGCTAGGAGGAACTACCTGTAATATAAATCAAGACCACAAGATACAATTAATAACAAAGGTTAGTGGATTGCCTAGTATGAGCTAGATCTAGGAAGTGTGATACTTCCTCGATGGTTGTCAATCCACTGATATATAACTCAATATAAAATAACTGAACATGCAAATAAAATAATCTAATGCTAGTGTTCTAATTTAGGTGTCTCAAACTACTATTAGTGTCAATCTAATTAAATGCTTAATAATTAAACTGGTGAAGGTCCTGTCAGGTTGTAGGTTGGGTAGGTGGTCTGAGGGTCACAGACAGGGTCTAGGTAAGATTTGGTGAAGTTTAGGTTGATTTTGGGTGATTAGGAAGTTTTCTAGTCTAAGGAAGTTTTACCAGGCACAGAGATCGACGTCGGTCAAGGTATGACCGATGATGGTTCAGTGACCGATATTAGTTACTGTGGATAGTGGCGAATGTCAAAAGTGGGTGTCTAGGCTCTCTCTGTGTCTACACAAAGAGTTGGGAAGGTCTGTGGTGAGGTTGTAGGTGGGGTATCAAGTTTGGGTGAGGTTTTGTGAGTTTTGGAGGTTGTTAGGGGAGGTTTAGTGAAATTTTGTAGGAGACATAAGTAATCGACATCATTCAGTGACCGATTGGGGTGAAGAGGAGATATTGATGACAGTTAAGGTAAGCGGCATTGAAGTACGGACAAAATGGTGGTAATTAAATAAAATTAGTTTTGGACTTCTCTATGATTGCATAGATAATGGAGGTGGGATGATTAGGTTCATAAAAATGCCGGGAAGGCCCAAAAATGCCTAAAAGTTAGCTATGGAGAGGCAAATGGTGGTGGGTTGTAGTTTGGGTAAATTTTTAGAAAAGTGGGGATGGAGGAATGCAGGAATGAACAAGATCTAATAAAAAGATAAAGAACCAATTAAGTAAGTATAGAAATGATGCAAATCAAACACAATTACTTGTATTTTTGGCCTAGTTGGTGAAGGATGGTAGTGGTTGATCTATGAATAAATTCATGGTTATTTCCATAAAAATACTTCCCAGAGTGCTCCCATTAATGCTAATGCCTCGGATGAGTACCAGTGCTTGTTTGAGCCCGTGATTGAGTGTATTCCATCATTTTGATGCTGAGAAGTCTCTGGTTCATGCTTGGGTGGAAAAGATCTCTCAAAACTAACAATGACCAACCTGAGTAAAAGGTTATAATACTATATATAAGGTAATTGATGGCGTTAGGGTGACCGGAGTTGGTTGAGAGTTAATCGGTGTCGATTAGGGAGGGAAATCCTAGGTTTGCCAAAAATAGATGACTCCTTGCTATTTTAGGCATGCTTTGATTGTCGATCTGGGTCTCGGTGAGGGTTATCATTTAGATAAGCGGGAGTATTGTTGGAGAAGAAATAAAACTTTAATTTTAGGTTTATACTAAGTCTCGGTTGGTTTAAATAAGTGGAAACTCAATCTTAGTTAATTAATAGACTAAGAATAAGTCCATGATGAGGTGTCTTGGTTATGTGGCTAGGTGCGGTGTAAATTAATTTAATTAAAGTAATTAAATTAGGAAGTTTAGGCTGATTTTGGGTGATTAGGAAGTTTTCGGTCTAAGGAAGTTTTACGGACACGAGAGACCGACGTTGGTCAAGGTATGACCGATGATGGTTCAGGATGACCGATATTAGTTATTGTGGATAATGGCAGAATGTCAAAAGTGGGTGTCTAGGCTCTCTCTATGTCTACACAAAGAGTTGGGAAGGTATGTGGTGAGGTTGTAGGTGGGGTATCAAGTTTGGGTGAGGTTTTGTGAGTTTTAGAGGCTGTTAGAGGAGGTTTAGTGAAATTTTGTAGGAGACATAGTAACTGACATCATTCTGGTGACCGATTGTGGTGAAGAAGAGATATTGATGACATGATTAAGGTAAGCGGCATTGTACGGACAAAATGGTTGTAATTAAATACAATTAATTTTTGGACTTCTCTATGATTGCATAGAAAATGGAGGTGGGATGATTAGGTTCATAAAAATGCCGGAAGGCCCGAAATGCCTTAAAGTCGGCTATGGAGAGGCAAAGGGTGGTGGGTGGTAGTTTGGGTAAATTTTCAGAAAAGTGGGGATGGAGGAATGTAGGAATGAACAAGATCTAATAAAAAGATAAAGAACCAATTAAGTAAGTATAGAAATGATGCAAATCAAACACAATTACTTGTATTTTGGCTTTGGTTGGTGAAGGATGGTAGTGGTTGATCTATGAATAAATTCATGGTTATTTCCATAAAAATACTTCCCGAGTGCTCCCATTAATGCTAATGCCTCACGGATGAGTACCAGTGCTTGTTTGAGCCCGTGATTGAGTGTATTCCATCATTTTGATGGTGAGAAGTCTCTGGTTCATGCTTGGGTGGAAAAGATCTCTCAAAACTAACAATGACCAACTTTGAGTAAAAGGTTACAATATATATATAAGGTAAGCGATGGAAGTTAGGGTGACCGGAGTTTGTTGAGGGTTAACCGATGTCAATTAGGGAGGGAAATCCTAGGTTTGCCAAAAATAGATGACTCCTTGCTATTTTAGGCATGCTTTGATTGTCGATTTGGGTCTCGGTGAGGGTTATCATTTAGATAAGCGGGAGTATTGTTGGAGAAGAAATAAAACTTTAATTTTAGGTTTATAATAAGTCCCAGTTGGTTTAAATAAGTGGAAACTCAGTCTTAGTTAATTAATAGACTAAGAATAAGTCCATGATGAGGTGTCTTGGTTATGTGGCTAGGTGCGGTGTAAATTAATTTAATTAAAGTAATTAAATTAATTAATAGTGTGATGATGAGATTAATTCAATTGAATGTAATTAAATTAATATGAATGTGGGTAAGGGGTTGTGGTTATGTGAATATGTTATGTTAATTAGTTAAAGGGGACCAAGGGCGGTGTGACCCAAATTTGGTGTCTACAATCAAAGTAGGTTTCAAGAAGACATGTATATGGCCTCTAAATCTAGATGCCTTAGATGAAGAAATTAAACCTAGAAAAATGTTTGATGCATCTAATAAAGATGAATCATGTGCGGTATAAAACATGATAGGGCTATCTAGTGCTAATTTAGAGGTGCCAAGTAGTGAGAAACATAACAAATATTTTGAGATTGTAGTCAAAACATAGGAAAGTAAAAATGTGATGCTAAATAAATTGAAGAAAAATGTTAGTGTTTTTTTCCATCGAAACAAAAACAATAGGATGGAGGAAGACCATTTGATGAGTCACTAACACTTTATACTTCAGCTAGTCCTCATACTTGGATAAAATAAGTTGCTCTTAATCTTGGTGTCAATTTGAACTTCAATAATGAATAAGAGAACTTATCTATTCTCTCACATCCACCACTACATTACACTTCATATTTTTTTAGTAATTTGTTGAGACTCGAGATGAGGAACAAAAGGATGTAGCAAATTCATAAGAAGCATAGATTAGAGAAAAATTGCGATGAATTTTTAAATGAAAACCAAGGAAAAAGATCTATTTCTAAATTTTTGAAAATTCCATTGTAAACATTTGAATCATCAAAGTTAAATTTTAATTATAGAATAATATTGATTAAGGAATCTCATATCATTAGTAGTTATCAATACATGGAGTTTCTCATAGGAAAAAAGAAAAGAAAGAAAGAAATTAAAGACATTAATAAAAGGAAAAATTTACAGATGTAGGAGAAGAAGGAAGAGAGAACTGATGGAAGAGAACAAAAAAATGTAATAGTAGATTGAAAAGTAGATTAGAAGGAAATGAAAAGAGAAACATAAGCTAATACAAAGGTAATAAAATTAATTATGAATAATAAGCAAGAAAGGATCCACAAAGATAAGGAAAAATGAGAAATATCTTTAGAAGGTGAGAAGTGAGTTGGAAAGAAAAAGATACTAAATACTTGTACAAAATACTTTGTTTGTGTAGAAACAAAATCTATGCACTTGGGTATATTTCTAGGTCATAAAAGGACACTAGCATTTAAATGATTCCTAAGCAAGAAAACTAGAAGTTTACAACTTCGTTTATCCTTTGTTTTTTCTTCTACACTTTTATTGGCTTGCGCTCTTATTGGTATTTGAATATTTTTTTCTATGGCTTACGACGCCTAGTTCCTAGCAAGGACACTCGGCGCAAGGTTCTCCTATCCACTAGGGATACCCTATCCTTATTTACCTTTTACTTATCCTTTTGGACCCCTTTCACTTATTGATTACTTTTTACTATTTCGGGTTGGCCTTCTAGTTGTCAATTATGAAATTTAAATAAGGGAATCATATAAATACATATTTATACTTTAAAAGTAAAGGAAAAAGAAATAAGCATTACATACTATTACCTAAGCTTGCATCAAAAGGCACAAGATCATAAAAATCATCCATCTAGCACATTCAAAGGGAAAAGGTCTGCATTCTTTTTGTGTACACAACATAGGAAGGAAATTTTATTCTATTCCATCACACACATTCTATACATTAAGTACATTCTAGATCCATCCCACTATCACTTGTGAACCTTCCACAAGGGCATCCTAGGGCAGAATTATACACACTTACAGAGAAAGAATTACATGGATTATGAGATGTAGTGTAGTACTCAGTTGTAAGTTCACTCTTTGGGTGACTACTAAGGTAGTCTGACTCCACATTTTTCATCCTTTTTATTATATTGAATGTGGTTTTTCGACATGCACAAGAAGACAACTTGGTTTTTAGGCTATAGATAAATTCATTGATCAAGGAGAAAAACCACAGAGATAAACATAGACTAGAAAAAAATATCCTCCTACACATAAGAGACTAGATCAAGACA
The DNA here is from genome assembly GCA_018340775.1 of Taxus wallichiana var. yunnanensis. NCBI lineage: Eukaryota > Viridiplantae > Streptophyta > Pinopsida > Cupressales > Taxaceae > Taxus > Taxus wallichiana. The sequence continues at coordinate 680,804,357 of CM031234.1, read as the reverse complement.
ATTCACATGACACTAACACCCAGAGCAGGATGCTAGCACCCAAGTGCTCATGTTCCCCATGGGTACTCCTATCTAGAAAATTCTGAGTCTTATAACCTCTAGGGATCTTGAAGAAACTCTTCTCAATCTGTTTCATTTATTCACCCACCAAGATCACTTCCATATTTCTTGGGAACCAATTAAGTCTCTTCATCTCTCTCTTTCTTAAGGTTTCACATTTATATATCATTCATTATTTTTTTATAAAAGGTGAAAAAGGGTTAAGGGTCCCTTCCCCATACAAATTCAAAGATCCATATGAGCAGATGAAAACATTACATGCCAAACAAAAATATATTATAAAAGTCCATAATAATAATCAAGCTATGCTAAAATCAAAGTAAAGAGTAGAAAAAATACTTGAGAACAGAAAAAACACAAAGGAAACTAACAACATCATAGAACTAACAACAAAAAAGACACAAGACAGTAAATAAACAACACCCCTCCCCAGATCACTTATAGGATTTTTCAATCCCTTCCAGTACTTTTTCCCATTCCTTAGCCAGAACATATATGTTGCCAGCCAAAGACACCAAGTCGAGACCTTGATTATCACCTTTATTTTCTTTCCCTAATTTTCCACAACACTATAAGCATTTGCAAGCTGACCCAGAGTCTGGAGATGTTGCAGTGTAGATTTGACCGTGACCACACTCCACTCCATGTAGCTGTGAAGAATAGCACGAATATGGTCCAACTCGTTGGTTATGAAACCATAGTTGGCTTTTAGAATTTTGACCTCTCCACCATTCCCATTTTTAACAGCTTCCTTGACCTACACTTTCATCTTATGCCAATCATTGAACAAGAACTGCACAAATCTCTTGGTGAGCCTCATATCTCCCTTAAGTTCTTCAATGTCCACTATCATCTTGGCTAGATGATTCTCCCCTTTCACAGGTCCAACATGCCCCATAGCCTCAAACTGAATTATTCAATTGTACATTAACAAGAGCCTAAACATCCTGTTTACTAGATTCCCCTTTGGTATTCACTGAAACACTAGGGACCTGCTTGGATTTCATCTCCCTCAGATTCTAGGCTGCAACAATTTCAATAACATCTTTATCCTCCTCCGAGTCACCTTCCAAAGAGTCAGACTCATCACTTGAGTCTTCTTCCTCGAATCTGAGTCAGCCCCATCCGCATAAGCTTCCAAGGATTTAGTAAGGGAACCAGACTTATCAATATCCAGAGTTTCTCTTTTGACAAGAGCAAGAATGAAGCCCTGATGAAGTAGAACATAGAAGACTCTTCTACTTTTAAACTGAGAAATTGAAGCGCTCAGAGAGCAAAAAAGAAAGTAGGGGAAGCTAAAATCATGGTCACACCGAGAAGGGATTCAACATAGGAATGTCATAGGCATTAATGCATTTGTGACGAACCTCAAGAGTGAGAAATTGGATAAGGGTGAGAGCCACATCATCAAAATGTTTTGGTAAAGATAGGTGGAGATAACCAACAAAGTGGGGAGTGAGATTTTTGTTACCTCTAAGAAACATGTTAAGTTCTTCGAGAGGCTTCTTTTTTGGGTTTGTAGACCTCCCTCCCAGTAGTAGGAAGACCCATCACTTTAGTGACCGAATCCACTAGAGATCTCTATGTGAATCCCTTTCATTTCAACTACCGCCCCTTTTTTGGTGGTCTTCCAAGCACTAGCAAAATCTTTACTTAGATTTTCAAAATGGCCTTCAAAAATTTTAAGGAAGGGCAAAAACCTTGCTCTCAAACATCACCATGGCTTCAGGTGTCACCCCATCAAGGTCTGTAGGTTCCATTCTAACCAGATCTCCTCCCATTTGGTAACACAATAACTAGTTCGCTAAAGAGCCAAATTTTCGAGTAGTAGAGAAGATTACACATGAGACTCCAAAGATATTACTTTTCCAGCACATATGACACAAAAGGATTTTTAAAAATGATTAGATCCTCTCCCAGATCTTTGCATCATTTAGAAATAAATGCCCACTATTCATATGACATATGAACATGATGACTTTGACACACCATGACTTGACATTATTTGATGACGTGTCCATTTAAGTCATTATGTAAGTGTGCTTGCACCTTGGAATCAAGAGCTTCAACTTCATTGATAAGTGTCAACTCATTACAATTAACCCCCATGTTAGAAAAATAATCAACAACAAAGTTAGCCTCCCTATAGACATGCTTGAAAGTTATAATTTCAAACAAATTAGACATTTCCTTTATACTCTTGATAGAGTTTTGGATGGAAATTGAAGTAGATCCTTTCCCAGAAATGTTGTTGATAATGTTCATAGAGTCTCCTTCCACCTCCAATCTAACAAAATTGTATTGAAGAGCTATAAAAACCCCCAAAAAAATCTTCGCTACTTTAGCAACATGGTTTGTTTGAGTGCCAAGATTGTGATGATACCCTAGAATAAATCTTCCTTCAGAATCACGGAACACCCCACCATAACCAGCTCTACCAGGGTTTCCTTTAGAAGCACCATCAAAATTCAACTTAATACACTCCTTTCCAGGTTTCACCCAACCTTTGAGTCTAGGGTTTAGAATAGGAGTACTAGTTGTTGAGGACCCCAACCCCCAATTTAAAGAAAATCTAACTTCATTATGAAGGATAGTCTTCTTATGAGGGGCCAAATTAGAGAAATTAGCATGGATAGTATTAACACAATGGGCTCCAACATTCTTGATTGAATCCTTCTTACCTTTGAAAATTCTTCTATTTCTCTCTTTCCAAATCTCCCACGCTAAATGCATAATAGAAAAGGTCCACAAAAATTTTAATCCTTGGCTCCTAAAGGGACTAGACCATTGAGACCACAGTTGTTTAATGGAATCTAGGAAAACCCAGTTGATTTCAAAAAGATTAAGAATAGTCTTTCTAACCAAGACCAGATAGGGACAGTTGAGGAAAAGGTGTGAGGATTCTTCACTTTCTCTTTCACACAGAACACACCTGTTAACCATGTGGAAATTTCTCTTGTTTAGGTTACTAACAGTAAGGATCTTATCATGGATAACCAACCACCAGAACATATTAATCTTGGGAGTTAATTATTTGACCCAAACTCTTCCCCAATTGAAGTTATCAATTTCCCCAACATTAGAAAAGAAATAATTGTAGGCACTTTGAACCGAGAAGATTCCACTATCCTCCTTTGACCAGTAAATATTATCATCTTCTAAAATCTCCTTATTAACAATAACTCCTCTTAATTTTTTGTTAATAGAGGTAATCTCAATGCTATTAGAACCTTCAAGTTCTATTGTTTTCCATTGGCCAAGGGGTTCATCAAAGTTGAAATGATATTTGACCTTATTTCCATATTTGGCAACTGAATCTCTGTGGATCAAGGGATAAATGGCCTTAAGAGGATGCTCACCTAGCCATTTCTCTTCCCAAAAGTTAATCATTCTCCCATTTCTAACCATCCATTTACTACCCTCAGAGACTAAGTGTTTTTCCCAGTTTATCAATTTCTAGAAAAAAGAAGAACCATTAGAATCCTGATTACAGAAGCACCATTCATTGGCAAAAAGAGTTGACCAATATTTTCCCCTGATAATAGATGTCCAAACACTATCTTCCTTGACTATCCTCTAGATCATTTTTGACAGCATTTCTTTATTCATTTTGGTCCAATCTCTGATACCTAGACCTCCATGATTTTTGGTGAGCAAACCTTTTCCCACGTAATAAGAGGAATTCTATCTTTTGGTTTTGAGCCACTCCATAGGAATATTTTTGTATTAATCTGATACTTACTAGCAATAGATGAGGGTAATCTATAAATAGACATAGAGTAAATAGGTAGATTTTGAATCAAGCATTTGAGGACTACCTTACCTGCTTGGGATAATAGTGAACCTTTCCAACCTTCAAGTTTCTTAAGAAACCTATCAATCAAGAAATTCCATTCAAGCATTCTTAGGTTTTTTTGTTCCAATAAGCATGCCTAGATACCTGGTTGGGAAGGTTTTAGTCACACAACCAAGAATTCCAACTATTTTATTACATCTTCTTTCCGGAGTGTTGATAAAATAAACCAAACTTTTCCCATAATTGATCAATTGGTCAGAAGCCTCCTCATAATTGATCATTATCTATTTGAACTCAATAGCCTCGGGATAGTGGCTTCACCAACCAACATAGTGTCATCCACAAAATGTTGGTGAGAAACATTAGTACAGTTAACAACAGGAGAAATACCTCTGATTCTCCCTTCCAAGGAAGCCTTATTAAGAGCTCTACTAAGGGTCTCTACCATAATTATGAATAGAAAGGGAGAAATAGGATCACCTTGTCTTAATCCACACGTGTTGTTAAAAAAACCACAAGGGGTCCCATTAATCAAGACCGAGAACTTAGTTATGGAAATACATGAATGAATCATCAACCTAAAGTCTTCACCAAAACCAAACCTAGTAATAACTTTCAGAAGAAAAGGCCATGAGACCCTATCATAGGATTTCTCCATATCAAGTTTGATAAACATGGCTTCCTTTTTATTTTGCTTAACCATATGGAGGGTCTCTTGAATAGAATCGCGTACCATTTCAGATCTGTCTTCCCATAACAAAACCTCCTTGTTGGTAAAAAATAATAGAAGGCAGAATGAGCTGAATTCTTAAAGAAAGGATTTTGGAACACATTTTATAAACACAATTACATAGGCTAATAGGTCTGAAATTCCTAAAATCCGTAGGATTATGATTCTTGGGAATTAAGGCTAGAAAGGTGTTGTTTAACTCTTGAAGAATATTTTTGTTCTTAAAGAATTATTGGATAGAATTGCAAGTATCTTCCTTAACTATCTCCCAAAATTTTTGAAAAAGAGAGCGGAAACCCATCCGGTCTCGAGCTTTGTTTGGATTTAGAGATTTCAGCATAAATTCAATTTCTTCCATAGAAGGGATTTTGGTAAGCATGTTATTGTCAGCTTCATTAATCAATTGAGGAATATAGTCTAGAAAGTGCTCTTCCTTAATGTTGTTAGAAGAGCTAGCTGAAGACATAAGCCTACTAAAGAAGGAAATAACAACTTGTTGGATTTCCTTAGTGTCATTGATCAACACACCCTCTTCCCCTTTAATACAAAAATTCTATTATTACTCCTCCTTTTTAAAGTTGAGATATGAAAGAACTTTGTGTTCTTGTCACCTTCTTTGAGCCATTGAACCCTATATTTCTGTTTCCAAAAAGTTTCCTCCTTCAAAAGAATGTTATGATAATCAGCTAATAATTCCTTTTCTTTTTTTTGTTGTTCAAGATGAAAATTGTCATCATCAAGAGATTCCATATTAACTTGGAGGGATGAGATCTCATTAGCCAGAGACTTCTTTTTCTCAAAAATATTACCAAAACTTCTTTTATTCCATCCTTTCATATTTTTCTCAACATGAGCAAGCTTTTTAGTAATCCTGAACAAGCCTGTCCCTTTGATTTTCACATTCCATTAGCCCTTAAATAAATCAAAAATTTCCTCATCTCAAGCCAAATCTTCTCAAATCTAAAAGGGACTCTTCTCCTCTCTTTATCTTTGATCTGAAAGAGGATTGGATTGTGATCTGACCCAATGTGGGGAGAGAGAAGAGACCAACTTCTTTATTCAACCATCCCTATGAAGTCAATGCTCTATCAAGTTTGACTTGAATCAACTGATCTCCTTTTCTTCTATTAGACCAAGTAAATATTCTACCACACAATTCAATATCCATGAGATTGTTGAGTGATATGAAATCTTGAAGATATTCCATACTCTCAGTTAAATCAATATTTCCCCTTCTTTTCTCCTGGACTCAAAGGGGTGTTGAAATCACCCATACAATCCCTTTTATTATTTTTGGAATTTAAAAAGATCAGCCCAGAGATTTTTCCTTTCACCTTTATTATTAGGGATGTATATATTAGATAAAATCCAAAATTCTTTAGACTTCTTATCTTGAAATAACACATCTAAATGATTATTTCTACTAAGAAGTTTCGTACCTTTGAGTTTTTAATCATTCTAGATAACTACCATTCCTCCCACAGATCCATTCAAACTAAGAGTAAAACCAATAATGTTTTTGCAATACCCACAATTATAGTAGTTACTCTACAATTATATCTAATTAAATTTATATTAAATCAATCAAGAACACCGTTATTGAGGGAATTATTTTCGATACATTATTTGTTGTTGTTGTCAATACATAATATTCAACTTTAGTAAATGGTCCTTCATGTTCCAGTTCATTATCAACTAGACCAACACATGGGTCAACATTGGAAATAAACTATTGAAATGAAACAAATTGGCTTCAAACATGGTTATGGATTCACCATTTACATCTCCTAGTTCTGGATAGTTTAATTTTTGTTGGCTTTTAGGGCCTTTCAACTATAGAATAACATACATATATTTTAATAACTATTTGGACCAAGGATATTTGTAATCATCAGTAATGCCATGATCGCTTTTTGATTGTTGTACTTACAACCACATATAGAATAAGTAATATATGACCTAAATATGTTTTTTTATATGTACAATTGTTTCAAATACATAATGAAAAAGAACCGTATCTTTCATATCGCCCAATAAAATGGACATAATGAAAAAATCATAACAAATATCCAAAAATTTAATGTATCTTCCTTTCATTTGAAAGCTATTCTCTTTATCCAAGAAAAATATGTAATAAAATTGATCAAAAATTACTTGAAGAAAAACATATCAAGGTGACACAACTGATAAATATTGAACCAAACAATCATACTCAATGACTTTATCTTTTCCTTAATATGGGGAGTATCCTCACCAAATTTGTCGAAGAATTTTTTTCGTATCCATATCGGTACAAATGACATATATATGATTCCAAAATACAAATACCTTATCTTCATATGGTAAAACTAATATTTAAATACTTATCTAGACTATATAGTTTAGGGAAAAATATATTTTCACATATTTGAAAATGCATTGTGGATATTTGTTCACATACAAATTAGATATGTTTAGTGACACTTTGTAAATATACTACACTTAAATAAACATGTCTCTTATTTTACAAGTAATAAATGATGTAGTTACATATTATTTAAGGAGACATTTATGCACTTTGATCATAATCCACTTTATTTTCTTAGCATATTCTTTTGTAGAATTCATAGCACATGAATTTGATGTCTTTCCTATATAGTAGTTACATATCATGATTCAAATAAATAAGGGAAATAATAACAAGGTAGTATATTGTGATAGGTTTCTACTACATTAAACATTCATCATAGTATTGAAACATGTGGTAAGGATGTTAAAGCTGCGAATATCTATACTCAACTGAAAAGGAATTTGTAGATGACTATACTTCTCTTGCACAACATGGAAAACTTTGGAGTTCTACTTCTAGGTGATAAGATTTTATACAAGCTTGACTATCTATATACCTAATGGTTAAATTTCCCAAGGACTCATTTAGGAGGTTCACTATAGAATGAAATAAATAAAATTTGATTTAAAAATCATGAATATATTACACTCGTATTTCTACTAGATGCGAGATACACACATATTTGAAATGTGACATTAGTTCTCGCATTCTTGTTGTTGTATCAAAAATATCGAGCATAAGGAGATAGGACTTTAAAAATTTCTTCTAGTTTCATGAAAACCATGGTAATCCATAAAGATAGATTACATTATTGGATTTTTATGAAAAAGAACCAAATAATGTAAGCCTTTTCTAGTGGATAAGTTTTTAAAGATGGAAATCATGGTTCATTGAGAAAAAAATTGACATACATGGTAATGCTTATACTTTATTTACTTGAATGCATGGGTTTAATTTGGACTCGAACATCCATCATATCTATTTAAGATCTTAATTTTGTTGTCCAATGTTTCTAGTAAATTATATGGGAATTGATTGGTCAACAATGTTGCAACTTGAGATAAATGGAAAATTAAAAATTGTTAATCAAACTCTTATTCATCTTCTACATATGTAAAAATTTATACATGATTTTAATATGGATGATAAATCTATTTAAATCAATTTTTTTGTGATATATTTATTGAAAATTCTACGGTAAATAATACATTTCAAGCATGTTTTGGGTTCTAACCAACAACACCTATAAACATATGTTATCACACATAATGAGGAAATGATTTTTGCACATGTTGGCGAAATATGTTGTCAAGGAAAATATGGGGTTCATTAATACTCATGGGATTAAATCCCTCAACTTCAAGATGAGGTTGATCACATTTATTAAAATTTGGATTATTTACACTATTTATAACTCTTTGGGGGTGATTGAAGACTGGTGAAAGTTCAAAAACACCCTTGTTGTGTGAGAGAGGGAGAAAGATATGAGATGTAGGGAGAAATACTGCAAGAGAAACAATGGGAAAATATGGAGAGGGGAGTAATGTTAATGGTAGTAACACAAATTCCATCAATCAATAACTCAGATTATGTCTAATTTAATAAAAAGACACAGGAAAATATACACAAAACTATGCAAGTTTCATGAAATAACAATCACAATTAACACAAAGTTCAATTGACAATTCCATTCCATGGGAGAGAAAATACAAAAAAATCATTCCTGTAACATATTGTAGTACATTTGACTGAGTATGAAGTTGAGAAAATGGAGGAAATAGTAGAGAGGAACAAAAAAATGGTTTTCTAAGCAAAATAAAAACTATTTCCCTAAAATGAAGTGAGAGCCTCAATAAATAGCCTACATCATATGACTCTTCACATTCCTACATGACTATTCACCTTCTTTTCTAGAATAAGATACTTTTCCTTATTTTAAGAAAAGTACTTTTACAAAAGTGGAAAAGAGGTGACTTAAGTTGATTTTGAAAAAGTGTTTTTCCCAACGAAGAATTAGAAAACATTTGGACTAATTTTGGGAAAAATTGTTTGTTATATATAAGAATGAGAGAGAGAGAGAGAGAGAGAGAGAGAGAAGGGAAGAATTAATTAAAAACAAAGTTCATGGGGATATCTTTTGATGTGACTGATTAAGATAAATATTGAAATATATTCCTAATTTGATTGTTATTGCAGTAGTAAATGAATACAAAATTAAGTACAAAAATTAAGCCAAGAAAACTAAGCCAAAAGTGTGAAACCCTAAGTGAAAAGAAAGGGTAGAAAGTCTTAGCTGATTTTCAATTTATCTTGGACTGCACGTAGTGTTGATTAGATGAAAAAGTTGGAAAACATAAGGTAGAGCCTCGAAAAAGTTTGCAGGATGATGATCTATCTATATTGGGTGTGTGGAGAGGGATAGAAGCACTGTGGGTATACTAGGCTTGTTTGTTGGCACCGATATTTGATTTTGTTCTCCTTTTGTCTCTATGTGGTCACACAATGATCACCAAAGTCATTGGAAATTGTAATGCCTCCTTTTAGTATTAAATAAATAAATATAAAATAAATAAAATAAAAGAATTAAAATTAAAATGCCCATGAATGTTGGGTGGTTTAGGGTAAAGAGGAAGAGGGGGCTCCTTATGTCTTTTTTTGTTCTTCTATCTTTTGTGGAAGGAAGAGCTGATGCTACCGCTGCCACCATGAGGAGAGAGGAAGCAGCTAAACCAGTCCTTGGCACACGCCACCAAGCTGTTGAAGGAAAACGTGGTCATGGAATGTCTGGCGGTAGTTTTTGGCACCGATCCATTTGCTTGGACGCCCTTTCAGTGTTTGACCAAATGAAAGAATGAGACAACTCCTCATGGAATATGCTTGTGGCTGTGCATGGAAAGATAGGGGTTTCCTCAGGAGACAGCCACGTTGTTTCATTCATGCAACAAATAGGGCTCCAATCCAATGAGTCTTCAATGAGCATCCTCTTGCACCAAAATTGAGTTCTAGAACCTGCGTGGGTGTTTTTTTTTAAATGCATAAAAGACAGGGAAATTTTGTCAGATGTTGTAGTTGTAATTATTGTTGGATGTAATTTTTTTGTTTTACCAAATGAAAGAATGAGACAAATTCTCATGGAATGTGACTATGGCAGCGTATAGAAGACATGGGTTTCCTCAAGAGATAGTCACATTGTTTCACCATGCAACAAACATGTCTCCAAACTATTGAGATTTCATTTGCCAGCATGCCCCAGCCTATGCACAAAATGGATTTGTTGAAAAGGCATGTGGACTGTTTGATAGAATTCCTCAAAGAAATGCGCTTTATGGACTACAATGATGGCAGGATATGGAAAAAAATGAGTTGTTGAAAAGGCCTTGGAAACTTTCAAGAAAATGAAAATAGGAGGTGTACAGCCAAATTTAACAAACTTTTCTAGCATTCCCACTACCTGTGCCAAAATGGAGCTCTTGAAACAGAGTATGGACGTCCATCAAAGCAAAATGGAGGAGGGATTTTTGTCTGATATTGTTTGTATGAGAGACAAGGGGCTAAAGTGGGTGTGAAGTTGGGGATATTTGATGGAAGGAGAATCCCAGAGATGAGCATAGAGCTAGTATCTAGGGAGAATATTCAAGTATGCGCACTGTAGTCCCTCTGTCATTGTGGTTTCCTATGCATACATTGATCGCTTCATTCAACTCAATTCAAGTTTTCTCATCACCTCCCTCAACGTACACAGGCTTCTCATCACTAGTGTCATGTGGGCTGCCAAGTTTCTTGATGATATGAAATTCTGTTACTTCTTCTGCAAGTTCCCCTAAACGCTGGCTACCTGTCCCAGAAGCAGTAGATGGGCTGCAACATGAGCTTCCATTTGAGTTCCGTGTGCTGGAAATTGCTCTGGAGGTGGTTTGTACATATATGGATTCAAATGTTGCAGATCTCGAGTGAGAGGCTTACCCTGTATTGGATGAACTGGCCACTGATTTGGACATTATTGTGGATGCTATTTTTGGGTTTTCCTTCCGTGGCTGCAAGCAAGTGAAATCAATCGGTGCAATGTCAACTCCTCGACTTCTACCTCTCTAGCTCTTTTCTAGGCATGGTTATTCTTCCCTTACCTCTCATAATTCTCATGTTTTAGTTCTCTTTTGCAACTAAATAGAATTTTAAATTATTAGGATTTTTAATATAGTTAAATGTTCCTTCAACTCGTTGCAAAACAATAAATTGTCATGTCGTAACTCACGAAGTCATTATAACTCGTCTACTTTAAACCATGAACTATCACCCTCACTTCGAGATGATTTAGAAAACTCTTACCCATCTTGATCGCTCCAATATTGTTTTATCGACTAGATGAATTTGACTCCCCATTGATAAAGTTGACCTTCTCCCTATTTTAAATAGTTAAATTTTGCATTTTTGAAGACTCACTAAGTACCCTTCATAACTCTAGAAACGAGATGTGAAGTTTCATTCATGTACCTTGGTATATAAGGAGTCACCTTGACCTTTGGTTTGACCGAAACAAACATATGACATCCTTTTGACACTCTTATAGGAGCCCTGTTACACTAGTTTACAATAGTAGAAAGCTGTTAAATCTAGAAAGTTGGCTTTCGTTTTGAACCGCCATTTGAAACCTGGATGGAGAAATTACTTCCCGTCTTCGCAAACCTCTAGTGTTTATACTAGACAATTGCATGGAACATTCAGTATAGGAAAGAGCACTTTTCGGGATAGTTTGGCGAAGCCATTTTGTAGGCCTCCGGTCAGCAGTTTGATGAGGTCAAACTGGACCAATTTCGTCTTGTCGCTCTAGAAAACTTATTGCCGTTTAAAAATGGTTCTCTAGTTCTCAGTCCCATCGACTCTGATGAATTCTCTTTATATAGGGGAACTAGTAGGATATGTATCGTTGTGTGCTCCTCCATCGAACGTTCGTTTTTGATGTGGTTTTGGTCCCTCGAGCTAAGTTTTGTCATTTTACAACCGAATGAACTACGACCAGTGGCCCCAGAAAACTAGCCACCAAACGCAAACCATATCCTCCTTTTCAATTTCGTCAGTTGCTATGAACTCTAGGTATATCTGGGGACATGTAGAAAGTTAATCATGGTGTGCGTACTCATCGGAAGATAACCTTTGGAAGAAGTTTCTTAGCCTTCGAGCCCATTTTGAACATTTTGTAGCTAGTAAGAAAATGTAAGAAAAGAAAGTTGCGGGACCTTGTAGGGTTTCCAAATTACCCTGAAAATGTTTAACACATATAAATAACTATTTAAAACACTATAATTAAACCTGCGTTGTGTGTTTATTAGAACTTTTGACCAAACGCTGTTTTCTCTCTCTACCCTTCTCTTCTCTCTCTGGGTTAAAAAATAAAGCAAAATGAAATGTAATGAATACGTGTCTCTAAAATTTTTGTTCGATTATAAATTGTAATTTTTATCTTATGTAAATGGGAAAGCGAAAAATGAGAATTATGATTGATTAGGGTGGATGCCGTGCCGGTGGTTTATCGCCGATATCATGCTCACGTGGGTTTTACAGGGATGGAAGAATGACGATGAAAAAAGGTGATGTGTAATTTAATTATTATTATTGTAATTTTTATAGGTTATTGTAAAATGAATAATTGTCTAATGTAGTCTCTTGTTATCAGAAAGTTATAATTGAAATTTGTTAATATGCATGAGATGCTAGTTTTAGGGATAACTTAGGAAATGTGCATCTAATCACCTGGTCAATTTGATTCTTAGTTGTGTATGGTGAAAAGGGTTTGATTTATACATAGTAAATTGAAATTGAAGTTAATATATTGTAGTACTTTCTCAGTATTCAATAAATGATTAAATTAATCACTGGGTTATCTTCTTACCTTGCAAACATAATAAAGAGTTTTAATGGGAACACTCAACCTTAATAAAATATTCGTGCATAACTTTCCTGCATGTGTGACCCTTTTTACCATATAAGAAATTTAAGACCGTAGAATGAACTTAAGCTTTGCGCTCGATAGAACACTCTAGGTTAGGTAAATAAAACCCCTAGTTGGAGTTTACCATCATAGTCTTTATGTTTAGCGTCATGGTCGTGAACCCATATTTTAGGAATGTCATGGTCCAACTTTATCCAAAGTATGTGGTTTCCTTCTAGTTTTGGTAATCGCGAGAAGAATGCCCTCTCTTCAGGTCCGACACCAGGTTGAGTGGCGAAGACCACTTTGGAAGTCACCTTTTGAGTCCTTGTTCGAAGGAACGACTAAACGGTGTTACCTTGGTTTCTATCAAAATAACATCTTGGTTTTTTTCTTGAACGTGGTTTAGTATAAATATGTTCATTTGCCTTAAAATTATATTTAGTTGAGGCGTAGATCGTTAGGTGCATATTGGAATTAAACTAAACCCTAGTGGATTTTGTATGTTAACTTGTGGGTAGAAAACTATAATTTAACTCCTTGTATGTGAAATTGAGCTGAAAGATGTTGATTCTAGAGAACCTTAGAAATTGTAATCTTGTCCCTTAATCCTTGTTATGTCATTTTATGGCATTAAGGAATAAGAATATTTCTTATGCGAATCGCGTAATGTAAGGATATGGGATCTTTATGAACACATATCACTTGTGTTCGTGTGTAGTTTATAATGCTCCTAGCCATGTACTTCCTTAAGATGTCGGTCAGTGCTTTTGTAACTCTTTTGTTTGAGATGATGCTAAGAACTAGACCTTAGTGCAATGTAAGAGCATATCATATAATGCTACACACGAGATTGGAGATTAGGATTGAGGTCAATCTTGGAGTCCTTATAACTTAATTAAACTTTTTCATGCGTTGCAAAGAATATAAATTACCTTGGTGTGACCAAACGTTGAGAAAACAAAAGATATACATATAAAAATCAAATTTGGAATTCAACAAATTATTGAACTATAATAATAATGGTAGTGAAATAACTATTTTGTGATCAATGGATGTTCTTGGGGAAAAATCTATTTCAAATCTATGTCTTCCTTAATCCCAAGATTTCATCTTGACATCACGTTAGGTTCACTTGTGTAGCAAGGTTAAATTCTAAACTTTGAATAAGCGTTTTGGGAAGCATAATCTTAACATAAGAATGAGAGAGTTAGAATTTTGTATAAAATTTGAAATATGGAAAATACTTATGTAAGTTATGAAGATTGGCATAAGGGTAAGGAGCAAAATCAAATGGTTGAACAATAAGTGAAAGGTGAAACAAATTTTCAAAACATGTAGGTGGAAAAAGGAAGAAAATTTTGCTTACATAATAATGTTATTGGATGTTTAACGTACGCTAGATGTAACCATGGTAATGTTGTGTGGTGGGTTGTCAATCCTTAAGTCCCTTTTTATTGTGGTCATGTTATTGCTAGTATTCGTTCATTGGGAAAAGTGTGGCATCGACATGCCAATGTCGTCTGCATGTGTCTATGTGATTCGATGACTTATGTGATTGTCGCATATGAGTTGAGTTATGTACTTGGAGCCCTTGCTGTGTTGTGTGTAGCGTGTATTGAAAATCAAAAAGAAATATCCAGTAGTTTCTTTGTATTTGGGTGTGTAAAATGTGGGCACTACAGAAACCTGCAATGAAATAATGACTTGCAAAACCCTCAAAGAGACATCAAATCCTAAAAAAAAAATATGTAGAATGAGGGTTAGCCTATCCGCAGCTATCACAATGGTGATGTTACGAATGATTGTTGTATGACATCTTAGACACAATGTAGTTCTATGTGTGTGCATGAAATTTTACCCTAGGTGTCTCTTTGTGCGTGTCACACTTGATAGCGAACAAGTAGCTAAATGTAAATAAATGTAATAGATGTGTGCATGGAATAGAATGAAATTACCTCCTATGAAGTGTATGTAGAATAACCAACCTTTTTTCTCTTAGATGATGCTAGATGGATGCAATGGAGCTCTTAGATGCTTGATAGATGCAACCTTAGGTGGTGATAGATAACAATTAAAGTTTATCCCCATATTATGACCACATAGCTTTATACTTTTATGATTCCCTTTCTTGAATTTCGTATTTAAGCCCAAACATGCTGACTACCAAGAATATAAGATACCTAAATAGATAAAAAGGATCCAAAAAGTGTGAACAAAATATATTGAGGTCAAGGTCACCCAAAGGGACGAGGGTTCCGACACTGGAATCCTAGCTAGGCTCAAGTGTCTAGGATGATAATTGTCGAGGTGTAAAAAGGAATACTAAGTAAGTGAGGTGCAAGACCAAAAGTGGCAAAAGAAAGAAAAGAAAGGTGGCCAAAGAAATGGGTTGATTAGTAATTTTCATACTTAGAATCATATGAATAGTAGTATGCAATCAAGACTAAATAGATATCCAATGTGTGTGATTTTTGTCTACATTTTACCCCACTATAGATTTTTGAGTGAATGTTGGATAACATAAAGTAGATAAGAGATGTGTACACGATAACCATGTAGATTGATGATGAAAGTGTACATAGGCACAAGACAAAGCATGGAGTGATAAAAATGTGATGTGTGGATGCTAAGGAGGAGAAAGATTAAAAAGTGATGATGAAAATGACGTCGCGGAAAAAATTCATGTGTAGATGTCTGATGTGCTTGTTTTCATTGTCAATTGTTTTTGTTGATGTTGTGATGATGTTGATATGATGTGATTACCACTTCACAAAAGGATGGATCTGTAAAAGATAAGGATGACATGTAGTCAAATATGCATGTATATGATTGAAATATGTAAAAAGTATGTAAAGTGTCAAAAATGTGAAAAAGGAACATGTGAACCTGATCCGTGATGAGTAAAAGGGAGTAAAAAGGATCCTGAAGATGTTGTAAATGAATGATTTTTAAGGGTGATCTCATGCCACCGAGTCGGTCGTGATTTTGGGGCGATCTCATGCCAAGTCATGGAAGAAGTGTAGAGAGAAAAGTTTGGTGTTATCCTCCAACCTTTAATTACTTACCATGATGTAGAACACCGCTACTGAGATGCTATGTAAAATTTGAGTAATCGATCTAATATGAAAGTGTGTAGTGCATGCATGCCAATTGCTAATGACTGTGTGCTCTATAAAATCCATTGTGTGGAGTTTAGTAGAATGTGATAAATTTCCAAATGTTGTGTAAATTTCCCCTTGTCATAGGCATCCATGAAGGGTCGGGAGGCACTTAGGTGCTCTTGTCTGGTGTAGGAAGTAATGTTTGTGTGGTGCTTAAGGACCCAAGTCTTATTCTCGATCCCTATCTCATACCGATGACTACAATGTACCAATATTGTGATGTGCTAAACCGTGATCGTATGATGATGTATGGGGTGACTGATTAACCCAAATGATGTACCCCTCATTTAGAGTGCATGCAACATCATTGAAGGAGTATGCATCCCAAAGGAGGACTAACCATTGTGTTGAAATTGTGCCCTACAGGGGGGAGGGAAATGTTCTTGGTAGAAACCAAGGCACATGACAAAAAGTTTCGGAGAAAAGTGTTAGTACAAGCAAAGCAAAATACGCATGTAAAAGAAGAGTGTAGACAATGTGTAAGCTAATATGCAAGATGATAATGTAAACATGAAAGAAGAAAATGTAGATAGTAAAAAGTGGCTTGCAAAACATGGGACACCACTCATAATGTCGTAAGACAATCAAGGACGAAAAATATAAAAGAAGACATTGTGCACAAAAGACCAAAGTAAAACCCCTCAAACAAAATCATACAAAGAGAAAGTAATGATAAGAAATGTAACCAAAAACCATGAAAGCAAATGTCCCCGCATAACTAACGCTACACATGAAGCACCCATTATAATGTCGAGAGAGATAAAAAGTCTTTTAAGGCATGTATAATTCACTAAAGTAATGTGCTATGAAATAAAATAGAACAATAAATTTGTAATGTACGAAAGTGGATGCCATTAGGATCCACTATGGGATTAGTAATAGGTATTCTACAAAGCATCCATGCTAAGTGTATAGATATGTAGAATCTGTGATCACAACCAGAAAGCAAGTGAATGTGAATGTGTGTGTAATAAAGATAATGACATATAAGATGTCTATCTAGCATGTGTAATAAAGTGAACATGTAAGAAAAAGTAAGAAAGAGTAAATGCAACCAAGATATACAATATGTTGTGGATGAGAGGGAATGAAATGCAGTGTTAATGATAGGATCTACATGTCCCCCAATTGGATTTGTATGCATGTAATGAGGTTATTTATTATCTGACGCATTATCAGTCAAGAATGAATCGTAAATGAGAGTTTGTCATCGAGAAATGGTTTGAATGTGTGTAAATAAAAGGTGTGATCCTCAAAGAGCAAACCGTAGAGTGTAAATTTGTGAGTGAATGAGAAAATGATTAAACATGTGAGTGTGGTGAGTTCCATTTGAGATATATACCATCAATAATCAGTTATGGATTATAGAACTAGAGTTTGTCATCAGGTAGTGACTCCAACGTGGAAAAGTAGATGTCAAAAGGACATTTTGTGAATGCATCAAATAAATGCTACAAGAAATAGGTAAATATGCAAGATGTAAAGTGTGTAATGTGATGTGTAGTATGTAGTATGTAGTGTGTTGGGAGTTATATGTGAGGTTAATGTGTATAGAATACCCTGAAAAATCAAGTGTGAACCAAAGCACGAGAATGCATTATCAAGAAATGACAATATGTGAATGTGTCAAGATGTACATGGTGTATGTGAAAGTCCGGATGTGAAATGATCTAAAAATAAGATACGTGTTGATGGTGGGAGGGGGAGAAATAAGCGTGATGATCCCCTAGTGTGTGATGATGAGTATGTTCTCCAATAAAAATGAAATATGAGGGTCCTCCACTAGATGCTTGTGGAAATAAATGTGTGTGATAATACTCTAAGAGTGGAGGTATATGAGATAGACGTTGTGCAAGTGAATGAAGCCTATAAGCATGCGACCAATAAGTATTTGGTAGGTGTCATTGTGTGATGAAGTGTGGGGGTGATGGAGACCTATGTGAAGTAGAACACAGAGATGATGACAACCTATGTGAAGCAAAGCATGGAGGTAATGGAAACCTCTGTCGATTGAAATGAGGTGGTGAACTATGTCGAGATGAAGGAGATTTCCTATCGATGGTTCTATACTGATGTGATGGACGATTAGATCAATGACACTACATTGGACACGTGCAAACATGTGAGCTAGGAGTAGTTTGTGCTTTAGTTTCAAGAGGTCGCAAGGACCTAGATGCTCTATTTGATGCCATAGTATCCTCAAGAGGAGGATGCATCCATTGAGTATATGGTGGGACACCATTTATAGAGATGAATTGGTTGTTGTGAATTAATTTAAATCATAAATGATTCATGGAAATGATATCTTGTGTTTTGCAAAGAGATGCGAGACCTAACAACATGTCACACCCTTCGAGTGATGGTGCCACAAGAAAATGCAAAATCATGGTAAGAAGAATGAAAATGACTAGTATTTAAACAAAACCATTTGAGTTTTAATTGGATATGAAATTTGTGATAGCAGATAGCCATTAGAAACAAGGAGTGCAATAGAACATGCGTTGATGCGACAAGATGGATCAACTTTAGTATTATTGATAGAAATGGATCCAATAGAAGCACTAATGTGCAAGTGATCAAAAGAGAATTTATCATGATCATCAAGAGCCCCCAATGCAAGAGGAGGCACTACACAATAGTGGTTGGTTTGAAAGTTGATTTATTTTGAAATCATGTAGATGAGGCACTACACGATAGAGGTCAAAGGTGCCCAAAGGGGGCGAGGGCTCCTAGTGCTTGCGTCATCGCTGAGATAAAGTGTCTAGGATGATAAATGTAGAGGTGTTAAAAGAAAGACTAAGCAAGTGAGGGTACAAGACCAAAAGTCGCAACAAACATCAAAGAAAGGTGGCCAAAGACATGGGTTAATTAGTGCTTTTCTTAATTATGAATCACATTCATAGTAGAATGTAATCAAGACTAAATATATATCCATAGTGCTGATTTTTGTCTACATTTTCCCCGCTTTATATTATTGAGTGAATGATGGATAATATAAAGTAGATAAGAGATGTGTACCGATAACCATGTAGATTGATGATCAAAGAGTACCGAGGAAAAAAAAAAGCATGGAGTGATAAAAATGTGAAGTGTTGATGCTAAGGAGGAGAAAGTGTAAAAAGTGATGATGAAAATGGCGTTCGGTGGAAACACATGTGTAGATGTTGTGATGTTCCTGTTATTGTTGTCGATTATTGTTGTTAATGTTGTGATGATGTTAATGTGATGTGACTACCGCTTCACACAAGGATGGATTTGCAGAAGAGAAGGATGATAAGTAGTCAAATATCTATGTATATGATGGAAATATGTAAAAATTATGTAAAGTGTGAAAATTTTGAAAAAGGAACATGTGAACCTGATCCGTGATGAGTAAAAGGTAGTAGAAAAGATCCTAAAGATGTTGTAAATGAATGAGTTTTTATGGAAATCTCACGACAACTACATCGGTCGTGATTTTTGGGAAGATCTCGCACCAAGTCATGGAAGAAGTGTAGAGAGAAAAGTATGGTGTTATCCTCTAACCTTTAACTTCTTCCCACAATGTAGAACACCACTGGAGATGGTGTATAAAATTCAAATAATCTGATCTAATATGAAATTGTGTATTGCATGCATGCTAAGTGTTAGGGACTGTGTTCCCTATAAAATCCATTGTGTGGAGTTTTGTAAAGCGTGATAAATTTCCAAATGTTATGTAAATTTCCCTTTGTCAAATGTGTCCAAGAAGGGTCGGGGGCACTTAGGTGCTCTTGTCTTGGTCTAGCAAGTAATTTTTGTGTGGTGCTAAGAACCCAAGTCTGATTTTGATCCCTGTCTCATACCGATAATGTAATGTACTGAGTACTTTTTTGTACTAAAGCGTGACTCTATGACGATTTATGGGGTGAGTGATTAACCTAAATGATGTACCCCTCGTTTAGGGTGAAAGAAAGATCATTAAAGGAGTATGCGGCCCAAAAGAGGACCAATCATTGTGTTGAAATTGTGACCTATAGGGGGAGGGAAATTTTCTTTGTAGAAACCAAGGCACACGAAAAAAAGTGGCTAGGAGAAAAGTATTAGTACAAGCAAATAAAAACACACATGCGTAAGAAAATTGTAGACAATGTGTAAGCTAATATGCAAGAATATAATGTAAACATGAAATAAGAAAATGTAAACAATGAAAAGTGGCTTAAAAACATGGGACACCACTCACGATGTCACAAAATAATCAAGGAAGAAAAAGCTAAAAGAAGACTGTGTACACACAAGACCAAGGAAAAATCCCTAAAACAAGAGCATACAAAGAGTAAGCAATGATAATAAATGTAACTGAAAATGATGGAAGAAAATGTCCCTACATAACATATTTTATATATGAAGCACCCATTAGCATGTTAGAGTGATACAAAGTCTTCCAAGGCATGTATAATTCGCTAAAGTAATGTCTATGAAATATAATAGAACAATAACATTTGTAATGTACGAAGGTGGATGTCACAAGGATCCACTGGGATTGGTAATAGGTATTCTACAAAGCATCCATGCTAAGTGTATAGATTTGTAGAATATATGATCACAACCAAAAAGCAAGTGAACATGCATGTGTGTATAATAAAGATAATGAAATACAAGATGTCTATCTAGAATGTGTAATAAAGTGAACATGTAAGCGAAGTAAGAAAGAGTAAATGCAACCAAGATATACAAGATATTTGTGGATGAGAGGGAATGAAATGCAATGTTAATGATAGGATCCACATGTCCCCCAATTGGATTTGTATGTATGTAATGAAGTTATTTTTATCTAACCCCTTAGCAATCAAGAATGAATCGTAAATGAGAGTTCGTCATCGGGAAATGGTTTGAATGTGTGTAAAGAAAAAGGTGTGATCCTCAAAGAGCAAAGCATAGAGTGTAAGTTTGTGAGTGAATGAGAAAATAATTAAACACATGAGTGTTGTGAGTTCCATTTGAGATACATACCATCAATAATCGATTATGGATTATGGAACTAGAGTTCATCATCGGGTGGTGACAATGAGAGGTGGAAAAGTAGATGTCAAAAGGACATATCGTGAATGTGTCGAATAAATGCTATAAGAAATAGGTAAATATGTGAGATGCAAAGGGTGTAATGTGATGTGTAGTATGTATTATGTAGTGTGTTGTGTGTTGTGTGTGAGTTTCATGTGTGTAAGATACCCTTAACAGTACCAAGTGTGAACCAAAGCACGAGAGTGCGTCATCGAGAAATGATGATATATGAATGTGTCAATATGTACAGTGTATGTGAAAATCTAGATGTGAAATGACGTCAATATAAGACACACGATTCAATGGTGGGAGGGGGAGAAATAACTATGATGATCCCCAAGAGTGTGATGATGAGTATGTTCTCCAATAAAAATGAAAGACGAGGGTCCTCGAGCTGATGCTTATGGAGATAAATGTTTGTGATCATGTTGTAAGAGTGGAGGTATATGAGATAGATGTTGTGCAAGTGAATGAATCCTATATTCATGCGACCAATGAGTATATGGTGGGTACCATTGTGCAACAAAGTGTGGAGGTGATGGAGACCTATGTGAAGCAGAACACAGAGATGATGGAAACCTATGTGAAGCAAATTGTGTAGGTAATGGACACCTATGTGGATTTAAATGAGGTGGTGAAGTATGTTGAGATGAAGGATATTTCATAGTGATGGGTCTAGAATGATGTGATGGAATAGTACATCGATGAGACTACGTAGGCCATGTGCAAACATGCGAGATAGGAGTACTTTGTGCTTTAGTTTTGAGAGGCCGCGAGGACCTATATGCTCTAGTTGATGCAATAATAGCTCAAGAGGAGGATGTGTCCATTAAGTAGATGGTGGAACACCATTGATAGAGATGACTTGGTTGTTATGAATGAATTTAAAGCATAAATGATTCATAGAAATGAAATCTTGAGTCTTACATATTTAGGCAAGACCTAATGAGCATGTCACACCCTTCGAATGATGCTGCCACAAAAAAATTCAAAATCATGGTAAGAAAAATGGAAATGACTGGTATTTGAACACCACCATATGAGTTGGGAATTGGATATGAAATTTGTGATAGCGGATAGCCAATAGCAACAAGGAGTGTAATGGAACATGCGTTGATGGGCCAGGATGGATCAACTTTAGTGTTATTGATAGAAATGGATCCAATAGAAGCTCTAATGTACAAGTTATTAGAAGAGAATTTATCATGATAATCAAGAGCTAAATTTAGGAAGAGTAGGTTTAGTGGTTGGTTTAAAAGTTGATTTATTTTTAAAGCAAGTATATGATGAAGCTTTCTCTTGATATTTAAGCTTGCCTATAGATAAGAGTTTAGTTTCACGTAGCTTGAGAGTGTGACACAATTGATCAAATGATGGAGATGTTTCAAATAGAAAACTCTCCTAAAGAGGCAGCAATAAACTTTGAATGAACAAGTCTTGAATTTCAGAGTCCACAAGCACATTAGACATCTTAGCTAGTTTTTTTGTATCATAAGAAATAATAGGCTAGATGTTAATTAGGTCCATGCTTAAGTTGTGTGAGTTGGACATATGAGATCTTAGAGCCGATATTGATAGGGAAATGAGAAAGGAAAGAATTCCATAGATGTGTAAAATATGTTACCAAATGGATAGGTATGTCATAGAACCAACACATCACATAATTGCAGATACTTTGGGGAAAGAGTGTTGCTAATATAGTATTATTATCCACATAGTCAAGACATGCAACATGAAAGGGTAGGAGATTATCATGTGGGTCACCATTACCTTTGAAGACGGGAAATTTAGGGGAAATAAAGTTGGGTGGTAGAAGATAGGAATAAATGGTGGGTACAAAAGGAGTGTGAAGAAGTGAAGGGGAATCAAGAGATGGATACACACAAGAGGTAATGAGTTGGAGTTGGATAATTTACGATGCCTCAGTAAATCTTGATATGAAGAATTTAAATTAGGAGTATTTGAAGAAGAGTTAGGCTATGCATTAGGAGTGTTAGGTTGAATGATGGGATGAGTAGTGGTAAGAATAAAAGATGGAATAGGAGGAGGTTGAGTGGAAGCCATGGGAGAGGATGAGTGAGAAACAATAACTAAGTATGCATATCATGATGTTCAATGTGGAAAATCTTGGTTATAGAAAACAATGTGGAGGATTTAAAGGTCAATTTGGCTTGGATAAAACCTTAACATAGCTAGAGAATAGTTACATTTTTCCATAGATGATTATGGATGTGTTAAATTTTGTGCATGGATGTTTCATTTTTTAGTTCGATAAAGGAACATCTTAAAAAAATAGTTGTATCAACCATTTCATAATTGAGAGATCACTTGGGGAGATATAAGAATGGATTTTATTTTGGTTTTTCTTAAAATGTATAGAACTTTTCAATCAATTTTGTAGAGGTATATATCCTTTCAATATATAACATTTTACTTCTGTTAGGAATACTAGTGATGCAATACATATTGAAAATTATTTCTTCATGGATATTATAAGGCTACATGGAGTTTTGAATAATATATTGTTCCACATGGATAAAAAATATTCTAGTCATTTGTAGTAAAAATTATGGAAGAATTTGACGCAATACTAAAATTCAATTCAACATATCATCCTTAGACTTATGGGAAGACCAAAATTATTAATAGAGGCCTTGGCTATTTTCTCATATGTTTATTCATATATAAACTAGGATCTATTCATAAATAAATTTTTCAATGATTTCAATAGGTTTCATCGATGTCAAAAGGAGTAAGGAACATGAAGGTTGATTTGTAGTTTCTTTCATTGATTTTTATGTCATGTTGAGTTGATTGGTCTAGTTGTCATTGATGTGGTGGCATGGAGTCCTAAGTTAGTTTAGTGACTTGAAAAGTTAGTGTAGTGGTAAATAGATGTTATAATGTTGTTATGAATTTTTCTAAGGCTCTTGTAGGTGGACAAGAGTGGAAAAGTCATGAGGTGGTCAATATGGAAGAAGCAAACATGGTCAATAAGCCTAGTCATGCCCTAGTCAACAAGATGATGGTATGGCGTGATGGTTCTCAAGTATGTAATAGTTATTTGAGAATCACAAGAGCATGGGGGAGCATGAGGATATAGTTAGAAGACACTCATAAGTGTCTAATAGTTCAGATATAGGGATAAGACTACTTTTTAGGTTTGTATCTAGACCTTGTCTTAAGCCCGAAGTGGGAAAATGAGGTGAATAGGTCTGATTTCAACATGGAGATGGAAAATTGAGCATTAGGAAAGGTGTATTATGTTTATTTCAAGTGTGTGAGTGAATTTTCAGGTCTTAGGTGGGAGGAGAAAGCAAGATATAGAATTTTTAGTTCTACTAATCTCAAGGAAGTGAGAATCGAGCTTAAGAAGATCCATTTCATGCTCGTTGGCACATGTGAAGTTTGCATCGGTGGAAGAAATCTTAGAGGAAGGTGAGGAAGGATTTTATGAAGGATCTCTAAGCATTATTTTATAGAATAAGGCCACAAGATTTATTTACCCATTGTTAACAAGGTAAGGATGTCATAAACCCTTCTTAAACCCTAGTTAGGAAGTGATGGATAATATATTGTTCCAAATGGCCTAGAACGGATTGGTCTGGATATTATGATTATTTTATGTTGTAGAGTACTCTTCCATATTTCTCTAGATGGAATTTTTGTATCTTGATAATGTGTGGACCCCACAATAATTTTAAAGTTTTTGAAGAAATTTATATTGTTCTCAAGTTTTACAATAGACTAGTTGAATAAATTAATGTTTTGGGGTTTATGGAATATATGATACATGTATATATTGGTTTTAGAACAATTTTTATACATTTATATGTTTTTGGAAGTTTGTTTTGTAATACTAGTTTTGAGGTGAATTGGAAGATTTTTGTGACCTAGTTGCATAGTGGTGTTCTGAGAACTTACAGTCCAAGTGATGGTATATTGTTCATTTAGTGATGAACCTAATGTCACAATATTTCCATCCATGTTTCATAATTTCATGGTTGAGGTGTTTTGGTACTAGTTTGAGCTTCATCTTTGAAGACTAGTTTTGTAGGTCACAAACCTAGTGAGGATTGTTGATCCAAATGGTGGCTTCATGAGATAATCTGATGGTGCAAAGTGTTAAAGGATCTTGTACATGTCATTTAGTTAACTTATAAAACATGTCTAACTTTTTTTAAAAAAATTAGTGGCCATGTGGGCTCAAGACAAGCAGGATTTGGTGAATGAGGTGTTTGATTGCATTAACGCCTCTATGAGTCCTAATGAACTAATTATGTTTTTACATGTTATTGATGACCTAAGGTAGCTTATGATTTATGTGTTCATAATTTTTCATGTTGTATTAATTTTATTTTAACAATTAATTTGACTTAGATAGTATGTTATATCTATTAAGTCAAATATATAATAAAAGGCATGAAGGCATATTTGTTGTGTTAGAGAGAGAATGAAATATAGCAAGCATGAGGAAAGTTTGTGGAGGTGTAGAAAGTATTTTTAACCAACAAGAGAAGGAAAATTACATGTCATGAAGTGATAATATGTGGAAATCATATGGTTTTTAATGTCATATGATCTAATCGGCCTTGTTGAGACGTTTTTGTGAGAGATAGTATAGAGGGTAGATTTGAGGATGATAGAGGAAAGGAGACATAAATAAAGTCATCATCAGTTATTTTGGAAACATTCCATAGGTGAAAAAAATTGGGGATGATTTGGTGTTGAGTCATATAGGGGTTGGTGGTGTTGGTGCTCTTTTAGAGCCCCGTTCTTAACCTAGTTGAGTTTTCTAATAAATACCCCATACCATCTAAGGACCTAAATTTACATATGTCATCTTTTCACTAGAGATTTTTAAATATCCATGACCATCCCTTCTCTTGAAATTAAAAAAGTAAAGTTTGGACATGAATATTCAATTCTAAGCAAGCCACAATGCATCAACTTAGAAATCCATGGAATGAAGAACTTAAAGTTTTGCGGGTTGGAAATTATCAGAAAACCTCCTCTCAATGGTTGCAAGGTATTTGTTATTGTTTGCCTTTGATTTATATGTGGTCACACAATGATCACCGAAGTCACTAGAAACTTACAATGAAATAATGACCTTCAAAACCCTTAAAGAGACATAAAATCCTAAAAAGGAAAGATGCGGAATGAGGGGTTAGACTGTCCTCAACTATCAAAATGTTGATCTTACAACTAAGTGTTGCATTACATATCATATCCAATTTAGTTCTATGTGCATGCATGCAGAATTGTGCCATAGGTTGCTCTTGTGTGTTTCGCACTTGATAGCGAGCAAGTAGCTAAATCCAAAAATATAATACATGTGTACATGGAATAGAATGATTTTCCTCCTATGAAGTGTATGTAGAATAACCATTCCTTATGTCCCTTGTATGGTTCTTTATGGATATAATGGAGATCTTAGATTCTTGATGGATGTAAACTTATGTGGTGATAGCTAATTCTTAGTGCTTGATCCATTATTATGATCACATAACTTTATATTTATATGATTCCCTTGCTTAAATTTATTAATTAACACCGAAAAGGACAACTAAAAAAAGATAAGATTCTCAAATGGATAAAAAGGACCCAAATAGTGTGAACAAAGTATACTGAGGTCAAGGGCACCTAGAGGGGATGAGGGCACACGATCTTGGTATCCTGGCCGGGATCCGTGTCTAGGATAACAAATTTTGAGGTGTAAAAATGAAGACTTAGAAAGTAAGGGTGCAAGACCAAAAGTAGCGATAGAAAGAAAAGAATGGTGGCAAAAGACATGGGTTGATTAGTACTTTTCTTACTTATAAATCATATGAATAGTAGTATGTAATCGGGACTAAATAGATTCTAAAAGTGCATGATTTTGAGTCTAAAGTGACAAACTCGACAAATCTCATAGCTTCTCATTGTTGCATTCTACATGTGCACTTCCTCTAACACTTCCTTCTCATGAGGGATGATAGTATTGGAAAGGAGGTCCAACCAATGATCAACTGTGCTCTAGATTATCTTGCATTGTTCGAGGAACTTGGGGATATTTTCAACATAATTGGAGATAACTGATATAATTTGAGCTAGTGTGTCCATGAGCTCATATCCATATGATTGTGGATCTGAAAAATCACCCTTTACAAATCTACTATAATTCTCACCAAGCTCTTTAAGTGATGTTGACCTAATTGTAACTCAAGACATATCATCTTATTCAAATGCTTATTTATCTCTTGATTTTGTGGCCTCAATTCTAATTGTATGGGAAATAATCCATAGCTTCAACCAAATATTGTTAGGAAATAAGAGATAAAATATGCGGAATAATCCCTTACAGAATCGCAACAGTAGAAACTAATATGCAGAAATTATTACAGATCTCAAATAAAATTATAGAATAAAATAACACAACACAAAGAGATAGTATTTAATGTGGTTCACCCAATTTGGGCTACATCCACCAAGAATCACTTGCTCAGATTTTATTACAAGCCACCACTCTCAATACAATACCCAGATCCGTTTGGAGCTATGTTCAACAAACTCTACTGAAATTCCATGTACCAAATTCAAAACACATCTGCATTACATTTGCTTGTACATCTATCATATGTATAAGACCATATAAATAGACAACTGCTTAAGCAGTTTGATACAAAACCGTGGGTATCAAAACCAAGGGCAAAAAACCGTGGGTATCAAAACCAAGGGCAAAAGACCGAAAAACCATGGGCCCAAAAACAGCCCATAGCAGTTACCCATTACCCATGGGTTAATAAACCACCCATGAAAATTTGCTTCGGGGGCTTCACCCCGAACCCCCCTGACCCACTCAGCGGCGAGCGGGACCACTGTAAAAATACCCGAGTGTAACACATAGAAGGTGTACCACACTCTAACATGAAAATAGGCTCCACAAACATAACAAATATCTCATTTTCCTCTTGATGGTCCTCACCAAGGTGTAGGGGAAATTTTATTCTTGGCTCAGAACACTTTCTTTTCAAGCAATGACTATTAACCATGTTCATTTTATGAAGAGTTGGGAGTAGTGTTTTCTAGTGATCTGCCTCTTTTTTGAATGTGGAGAAGAAATCCTCTAGATTTGTCGAGTTGATAAGGTAATAATATTGAATATCCCGACCATCTCTGGAAGTAGTTCATAGCATTTTTAATGATGGAATCAATCCATGAATTTTTCATTTTTCCCATTTTCCCCATCCTTTTGAACTCTTGGACTGCATGGGAGTCAATATTTTTCAAAGGAACAATTCACTCAGAAGGAGTGAGAGGAGGGGAATATGGGTCCAACAAGGTCTAGACATAGGAGGTCAAGGTATGGATTTAACTTTGTAGTTTCTCCTTGGTTGCCTCACTCTCTCTCGTTTGCACAACAATCCTAAAAATAGTCGACTCAAACTTATGGATGTTCCCTTATAGTCCGAGCTCTTTGAGGGAATATCATGTCATCTCATAGTCAATTTTTCTCATTTCTACTTCATCTTTCTCCAATATTGGCTAGGAAAAGTCAATGAACTGAGATCTCAAAAATCTGGCATAATCTGAGAAGTCATCTTGGATTTTCTTGAGTCAGGATAATTCTTACAGAGTTTAGAAGAGATATCGATCTCAAGTGCTTTTTACTTTAGTCATGGTACATTGATGCTTGTTGATGATATCTTGTGCCAATGGGAAAATAGGGTTTGGTGAATAGAATGAAGCACGTGCTATTGGGCTTCCCGTAGGGGACATTAGCATGATGACTTGACCATTCAACAAAGAGTACTTGTGAATACTTTCTTCATGTTGCTGAATTGGAGGCATGATAGACCCTTGGGATTAATGCATGGACAATTCAACAGACTTATGTTTTATTCATGCAGGATAAACGAAACACTCTCTAGGATCATGGGCACTCATATCGGGATTTTTTATCGACAATTTATTTCTCATGAGGCTCGGTGAACACTATGAAAAAACTTGTCTAACACGAGATGTTTCCTCGTGCCTTAGAGATCTCATCTATCTCACATATACCTCACTCCCTACCTTATCGAATGTATGTATGATGAATATGGAGTGAAATTCAGCTCATGAACCTTCTTGAAGTACCACTATCTCGATCTATGTAGATTTTTGTAGTAAGGGTCAATATATTCATAGGTTCTACCTCATAACAATTCACATGAGGAATAGGTTCGAACCGAATAGATTCTAGATACTCATGTTTAAATATGTCACTTCCTACAATATCAACGATTTACCCATTACATACAAGAGTATCTCATTTGGTGCATCACCAGCCTCTCAAGAACTCTCTTTTATTACTTACATTTTAGACGCATAATCCTCCCAATAATCTTCCAATTTAGGTCGACAAAACAAGGTTGATAAATATATGTTCCCCTTCCATGTACTTCTTACAATCGAAGCATCTCTTGCGAGAATAAGAGTACAAGGTGAAGGACCTGAGAGAGGCTTTGATATTTCTCGTATCAACCAAAGTGTGAATTTTAAGACTCCCAAAATAAAATCCGTAGATATTCCTTCGGGAATTTGTGAAAATTGATTTTCGTGATCCTAGAGAATATGAAGAAAATAGGTTTTGAAGTAAAATATGCTACTGGTTGATAGATTATGATGTAGGCCAAAAAAATACGTAATTTTTTGAAAAACCTTTTTTTTACAATAGTAGTTAAAATGACCGACTCGACGAGAAATCTATCCTCACAAAATATGATGCAAAGAAAAAAATTCAAACAAGTGATTTTTTTCAAAAAAATATAGATTTCACTAATTTTGTGATTTTTTTTTTTTTTTATGTTAGCAGTTAAAATTATCATCTCAATGAGAAATCTATCCTCCCAAAATATAACATAAGAAAAAAATATGATACTTTTTTTTCTTTCTATTGTCTAACATCATCATTTAAAAATGTTAATGATCGGTAGAATTTTTGTATGCTACCAACTAATTATAAAATATGTTATCGGATGGTAACATGGCTTATATTATTGGATGAAGACATATATTATGCTATTGGTCGTAGCATATAAAAATGCTACCGAGTGAAAAACATATTTTATGCTACTAGTCGACAACATAAAGGTAAATATCACAAATTTCAATTTTGTGCTAATAGTGAATTGACCCCTCAAATTAACTTGTAACCAAAAAAATTGGTGACGTAGTCCTAATTCCTACCGTAAAAATTCACAAATTTTAAATTAAAAACCATAATATTTGTGGATTAACGAATATTCACCACTAAATTTTTCCCTTGTATCCACTAAGTTCTTGTAAGAATAAAACCATAGACAAATTGGGAATGTTGCCCCTTTTCATTTATTTTCTACACATGATGTGAACTTGTGGTAACCGTACATAGAGATCGATCAATACTAGCTTGTTACTTAGGTACCGTGGGAGTTTTATTGGTGCTTTGTTGAATCCTCCAATGTGAATATAAGAGAAAGTTCTGAACTATGTGAAATAACTCCCATATTTCTTATCAACATGAAATCTTTAGCTATAAACCTTGAGTTAATATCACCTTCCATTTTTATGACTACGTACATGATGAAGACACCATTCACCCTTGTGTAATTCTCTAATATTTCCTTGACATGAATTGGATATATGTTTGATACACCGACACATTCTTTGGAATGTTTCTTTGTGGAGTTATCCCTAGACAAATTTGCAATGTTTTGATGACATAAACACAAAATGAGGTCCTAGTGAAATTCTTTGTGCCTTGAAGGTTGGTTAGATGAGAGTGCAAATTATCACTGATAATTTGAATCTAATCAATCACTTGGAATGCTTGAGTAGCTATTATAATGAATTGCAATATCCATCAATAGAATTACTTTGTTGAAGATTCTCCCATAATCTTATTGAGGATTATGATACAATCAAATATCTCCTCCATGAATTCAAATCGGAGAGTCTTCAAGATTTGTTAGAGCTTGTGTGGTGTCCTCATCAAATTCCCAATATCCACTCCCTACAAACATGACTCTTTCCTTTCCCATTTGCCCAAGGCATAAAATTTTCTAAATATCACAACATCTTTGGGCCTTAAGATGTAGAGGCATCTTGAGATCCCTTTTTTTGACAACACAATGATGATTGAGAAATCATCCATAGTAATAGATTGAATCTCAAGTTCATAGTTTTTAGTGTAGGCCAGAATGAACTCAGAGCCCCAAAGAGATAGAGGGAATCTAAAGGCTTGATATAACCTACACAATCGATCATGTCACCTAAGACTGTGTGGGCTACTTCTTTGATACTTTGACTTAGATCGTCAAAGTCCATGTGTTCCACATTGCTATCCCTGATGTCTAGGTACTGGAAACCAAAACAAAAACAAGATCATAAACTTGAGTAGTGTAACATTACCCTTCATTTTAATAGTTGTTTTGGCCTTATGAAGTAGTAGAATGATATGGTGCAATAAAAATGGATTCCAAAACAATTTCAAAAAATCCACAAAATTGATTGGATTTTAGTGCTATGGGTTACTAAATCTTTATTTTGGGAAATATTGTAGAAAATGAACTCCAAATTAGAAAACTCAATTTTTGGAAAGAAAATGCCAAAAATATATATTCTCCTAATTTAGCAAGATTCTCTCTCTCAGAATCAATGGGAGTTTCAAAATCCGGGTGGTAAGGGGAGAAAAGCTTGTGAAATAGTGAAAATAAGAAAGTGTGAAAACTTTCAATTGATAATTTTGGGATCAATTCTTATCCATTTTTACTAATCTTTAGTTCATTTATAATCATTCGGGAAGAGGTATGGATGCTCTAAATTTGGTGAGGTTTCCTCAAGGGGTTTGGGAGAATGGGTCAAATAAATTTTCCATGGACATGAGGTTTCGCAAGATTTTTGGAGTTGAATGAAATTTTGGTTCATATCATGATATTTTTCTCACCTTAGATCATGTGTTATATCTCAAAATTATGGATTTGAGGAGTGTAGTTAGTGCCCAAAGATTGGTATTATTCCTTTGTGTGAATCGAGTGCAATCTCCATTTCAAATTTTGAGTTTTCTTGGTGTATTGAGGCAATGTTGGCTGAAAAAATCAGCCTTAAATATTTCTTGGAGGATTTTGTAATATTTTTTTCTTAATAAATCTCCTTGAAGGATCCATTATCATGAATTTATGGTCCAAATTTTATGGCAAGTGGGTGTGGGGATGAAGAGATATGGGGAAAATAAGATTTTGAAAACTATTGCAAAAGGGGAAAACTTAAAGCTTGAACATGATAAACCATGTCTAAGATGAGATTCAATGGCTTCCGCCTCCTTTTGTACTTGATTTTTTTTTATGATGGGGAAAAAGGTTTGGTGACTTTATATGGTGGAGATGGAGGTGGGGATTACACATGGAGTGGAGATGGAGAAGTGGAGACTCGAAGATCATTTGCACATAGGTGCACTTTTGGGGTGTAATTTCACCTCATAATTTCACTTTTAGTGTAAATAGGGAAAGAAAGAGCACATAGGGTGGATATGGGAGTGGGGAAAACACTTGTACTTGCACCCATGCCTTGATTTTCAAGATTCAACCTTACCTAATCTTCCACCATTCCAAAAGTACCATCCAATTAGGTGAGAGTGCACTTTTAGGCACAATTACACCTCATAAGTGTGCTTGGGTGTAATGGAGGTTCAAAACTCCACTTGGAGGGAAAAAGGGGTCCCACCATCAAGTCACATCAAGCCTTCACATGCACTTTTCCCCCTCGTTATGTTTTTAGATTATGAAATTTCCACCACTAAGAAGACAAAGTGCACTTATTTGGTGAAATTGTACACTCTTAAGTGCACCAAGGATGAAATGGGAAACCAAAAGTTCACAAGTACGCCAAAGTGGAGGTTGGAGCATGGTTTGCGCTTTGTTTTTCACCTCTAAGTATTTTCCTTTCCTTAGAGTCTATCCTCGATAAAATTTGGCCATATAATATATGAAATTGCATGGAAATAGTCCAATGAATCCAATAAGATCATTTTTTAATCTTGAAAATGAGTTATCTAATACCTTATACCTTTTACTTGTACCTTCATTTTTACCTAGAGGGGTACGCCGACGAGCCAAATTGCAAGAAGAGTTTTCAATAAACATGAGCCAAAAAAATTATGGGTAATGAAAGGAATTGAATATAATTTATTTGTAATTTTTAAGCTCCCAAATATGTTTGGGGTGTCCAAACACTTATGTGAAAAATTCATGTACAAAAAAATCCACTTAGCGCCAAGTGTCAAAAAGTTTTCCGCTTGTTATGCTCCCAAAAATTTCTTATCCATTCAACTATGGAGTAGGATACATAAGATTTACAATTCTTGTGATATGATCTCCCAACGCTACACAAGGTTCCCAAAACCTTTCATAGAATTTGAGCTTTTACGGAAGTATGCACACTCCTTATTCCTAGAAAGTGCATAGGAGGAAAACTTTCCCAAGACCATGCACAACCTCCTCGAATGATTTTAAAATCATACCATCATGAAGAAAAATATGAGACATTTTTTTGAATGTAATAAGGGATTCAAACACTCGAGGCTCCCGAAACCCTTCCCAAAAGTTTATCTTTGATAATAGACAATTTTTCCAATTTTGACCGATTTGACAAAAATGGGAGTAAAATTTTAATGGGGTTATCAAATACAATATAGTGACATTTTATAAGCCAACAATACAATAGAAATATAATTGTAAGTATATACTAGTGTCGTAATACATACAATATATTCATCAACAAGTTTGATAGATACTCTTGTACTCCCAATTTAATTAAAATAATTACCATGATGTTTGACACACGCCTCATACATTGAGAATTGGTGATAAGGTCTAGTTACGTATTCATAAGGAACTCTTTAAGGGTTGACATAAAAATATCAATCCTCTATGTTATGATCCCAACAAGCATTCTCTCACAGCTAGTGGGAACACCTTTATTCTTTATCTTCCATGTACTTGAGAATGTAAACAATATTCAACATAGTGATACTTAAGACTTACCTCCTCAACTTTTGAACCTACATTGACACAACATTCTTATGAGATATGATCCCAATAGTATATTCCTGTAGATGTGGATGTGGATTAAAAGCGATCAACATAGACCCCATTAAGGAAAACGTAAAAATTTCATAGTGAGTAAGGCTAGGTAATATGATGATCAAGATAACTTCTATAAACATGATCAAATACAAGTGTAGTTTATACATATAGGAATAGAACCAATTTGGACTATTTTTATTCAAGAAAGGGTGTGTGGTTTATGAAAAAGTATTCAAACTTTTTATGCACCTTTGTTGACTATGTAAATCCCATTTTGGATTCAACTCTTGTGTAACCCTCCTTACAATACATGTGTAAAAGTATCATGTTGGTCTACATCCTTACAAAACAAAATTACACAAAAGCATTTTATGGATTTATTGCACTTTATCACAGTAGTATGCAGAATTTACTTCATGCATAGAGCTTTCAAATCCTTGCAAAACCCATTAAAATATTACACCATACAAAAATATTGCCTCACTTCATCACCATGCATCACATTTGTGGAGAAAATTTGTGTAATATTTGCATTATTTGTAATGACATCTCTCACCATTTGCATAGAGAATCCTTATGTGTGAGAAATTTACTAAGTGGACATTCCCGGTCTGTGAAACATCAAGGAATCTCACTACATAACCATTGACACTAAATGATTAATCATTAGACATATCTAGAGTATGTTCAACATTAACATAGTTGGAAGATGAAACAAATTATAACCATTTTCATTATGGATAGGTCTAGTTGTAACTTGCCTTATGGATTTTTTTGTATAAATATGTGACACAAGAATTTCTAAGGGTTGACACAAGAATTCTCTTTGTATATTGTGATTCTCACAATATTTTGTGTTTCATTCAAGTCTAGGAAAATGAGTAAAGAAGCATTCATCCACCTATCACAAAATATTTATCTCTTATCTTTACAACATTTTTTTACACCTATATACATATTCCCTATTACCCATCATTAATAGAAGTTACATTTCCTACAAGTAAGATTTTTCTACATCATTGTGTGTTTGGTTCATTGCATTACATTAGCTTGTGCACACTCTTTATAATCCTTCCAGCTTATATATAGTGTAGGATATTTTCCATGCCCATGGTCTTGGGATTCATGGTGTAGATCACATCTACTCCATTTGTTTTTTGTTTATGTGGACTAATTACAAACTTGGATGCTCCCTGCATTACAAATAAACTCACTCTCCTACTCAAAAATTATGAGTTGTTAAAAGAAATAATTCAAGATCTTCACACTTGTATTTCATGTTTTATCTCATTATCTTGTCAATTCTTATTTAAATTTTACTTTTCCTACATTCTATTAACTTGGTATAAGTAATTTTGAATATATATATATATATATATATATATATATATATATGTATGTATGTATATATGTATATATACATACATACACATATAGATATACATATGAAAGGAAAGAACCATCACACACAAAGGGAAAAGAAAAACACTTGATTACGAGTACAAAAATAAATGGATATTAATGAGAAACTATGATTTTGGATAGAGGAGACGATCATGACGGTAACCCCGACACATTTATCATTGCCT
This sequence comes from Taxus wallichiana var. yunnanensis, assembly GCA_018340775.1. NCBI lineage: Eukaryota > Viridiplantae > Streptophyta > Pinopsida > Cupressales > Taxaceae > Taxus > Taxus wallichiana. The sequence goes on along the minus strand of CM031234.1, from coordinate 680,768,653 downwards.
ACTAGCAAGATGTGCTATCAAGAAAATAAAAATCCAAAAGAAAATATATAAAACCGGATTGTACATCATGAGCAGGGGTTAAATTTGATGGTCGTTTAGACGTTTTTCGTGATTTTAGACGTAAAATACTTGTAAATATTTTATCTAACCATCACACGTGACTTGCACATTTAAAACATGACCGTCAATTTTTATATAGGTTTGTATATAAATTATAAAAATATATGTAAATATATATAAAAAAGATATAATAAATATAGAATAATTAGTAAAAAATAACATTATTTTGTGTTTTTGAAGGGCAGTATTGAAAAATTACAATCACTGAAATTTTTGTGAGCATAGGTGGCCGACAAATTTAACCCCCGATCATGAGAGTTTCACAAACCAAATAACTACGTAACACATACGTTCATATGCGATTTAAATATTAGTAAAAAAACACCGAATATATTTTATCGGGTATAAGGAGGTGGAAGTTCACATTTTTAAATTAATATATTGGGAGTAGTGTACGTGGAGTAGTAGGGTGGAGTAGTTGTGAAGAAGATGAAGAAACTCTAACATTTTGTCATTTTTTTGCAATTTTTTCATACAAGTGACGTGTTTTTACAATAATGACATGTTTTTCAAGAGTAATGGAAATACACAAATATCAATAATTACTTAGGATATGCTTTAAAGTATCATTTTTAGGTATATTTTTTTCATTTTGATTCATATTTTTAGCAGAATGGGTGTCGTGAAGATTAATCAATTTAATCGATAAGAATGCAAGCACACATTATTATATAAAGTTTGATTAGTGTGAAAATGTAGATAGAAAAGAAAGGAAGAGACATGTCAAATTACACATATGAGACGTTTGTATGTTTCAATCCAATAAGCATTTCATCAAGATTTTAAATGCGTCTAAAATTGACATATAATTAATTTGTTTAAAATGTAAGATATTGAATCTAACTCTTAATAGGTTAAAAGTAAATTAGGTATAAAAATGTCATATAGAAACTAGGTAGTTTGGATATATGGTAAAATAAGGGGTTTTTGGGTATTTTATAATTTAATATTTTTATCGGGAAGGCGTGTTAATAATACAAGATTGAGAGGTAGATTTAGAAGTAGGGTATTATTAAGTATCCTATGAATACACGTGATATTCCATTAGTTTACATAGTGAATTCCTCATGTCATAGGTAAGGGAGAGGACCCAATACTTGAGAGGGGTCCAATACTTGTGATAGTACATAAATGGGAAAAACCCAAAACTTGAACACATTCAAATGAAAACTAGTAGTACAATCTATATAGTATTATATGTCTTATACCAAATAATGGTGTAAAGTACCCAAGTAGTAGGTGATACATAATATTTACAATTTTTAAACTTTGAGATAAGAAATACACATATTTAAGTCTAAATCTTTGTAAATTATGATTTCTCCTCCAATTAAACACATGCAACAAGAAATACATATTAAACATATGTTAACTTCTCAATAAGATAAATTTCCAACTTTGATGTAGAACCATTAAGCACAACTTAAATACCAAATCATTCATCTCCCGGTAAACCCAACGGAACCATCAAATGTGTCTTGCAATACATGCTATGAGAAAAAGCAAATGCCCCGTAAAGTAAAGTAGAACTTGGCTTCGTTAGAAATTATGAAAGGAAGCATGAGATTGATTTATTCGTTTACATTTTTGTCCTTAATCACAGCGGTGATTAGCTGTGCCAACGAAAACTGAGATTCGATACATACCAGACAAGTTCGAGTCAATCTATATTAGACCCATTCAGACAAAACAATATCATACGGATTACATTATACATAGAGAATCCATCAAAACTCACATCTGAACCTGCCATCGAGGAAAACCAAACCCTTTTTTGCTTTTTTTATTCTTACAAAACACTTGTACCATAGCTGTGCCAACGAGAACTGAGATTCGATACATACCAGTCGAGTTCGAGTCAATATATATTAGACCCATTCAGACAAAACAATATCATACGGATTACATTATACATAGAGAATCCATCAAAACTCACATCTGAACCTGCCATCAAGGAAAACCAAGCCTTTTTTTGTTTTTTTATTCTTACAAAACACTTGTACCATAATTTTAGACAATGATCCAAGAGAGGGGCCTTGCTTTGCCTTATACGACAATAGTTCCCACCATCTTCTATATACTATCCTATTCTCACTGCCATCAAAGTCGTCTTAAAAAATAAATTGATGGTTTCCGTGGAGATCCGGGAAGTATAAAGTGATGGGGTCTATGTCTTTCTATCAATCATAATTTTAATTCCGGATCCTGAATGGCAGTCGATTCATTTTTTTGATCGAGAATTATTACAATATTGAACAAAGTTATTATAGATGAAGATTAAAATTGAAATGTGAAGAAGTCGTCTTAAAACCTTTCATTTCAAAGGATACTTCTTTTTTGTTACGAGTATTATAGATTTTTTCTTAGAACTTTATAATTATTCTTTTCTACTGTTTCTAGCAGAGGTAATTCATCCTCCTTTGCTTCCTCTCCATCTTTCTCCACATTTTTCTTGGCTTCCTCATTCTCTTCATCTCTCCTCGTTAATTTTCTCTTATTCTTCTTCCTCATTTTCCTCTTTGTTCTCTTCATCTTGCTCCGAGTCATCATCCACCTGATCTATTGACGGTCTCTTAAAAATAAATTCTCTATTGTTATTATAATCAAACATATCATTCCTAGTTTCTTTGATCTTAGGACCAATGAGTTTTATAAAAGATGGACCCTTTAGATATTAAAAAAATGATTTAAAAACTTTAATGGTATTTGTAAAATGCACCACATTTTTAATATTGAAATTTTGTGTCCACCATAGTTACAATACTATTTATGTTTATGTACAATTCGGTCAAAATTTGTTTGTCATACTCAATTATTTTTGAACTCAACAAAATAATAATAATTAAATATTATGTTCAAAGATTAAAAACCATCACCTTCAAACATTGTTCACAATTCTTTAATGTATATGCATGCTAGTGCAAACATAAATATTGTTACGATCAACTAAATAAACAAAAGTGAAGACAATGTAGTTATCATTCTAAATACACATGCTTACACAATATCATACTATATACTCGTAAACATGTTTTGAATAAGAAGTAATTATCTTGTGTGTTATTTTGTTGCTAGTTAAAAGTTTGAATTTTAAACCTTGTATAAAATGTGTCTATTAGTAAATATATTTTTGAATGAACATTGCGTATATATACATATAGATAACTATATACGCATACTCATATAACTAAACATATGTATAAAAAAATCCATATATCTACACACGGACATATGGATCCCCATTAAGAGTTGAATGTATTGTTATTGTAGTTTTAAATAATATCATTACCCATCTTATTCATTTTATTGTTTTTATCAAGCAAAAATAAAACCAAATCAAACTCCAATAAAATCTAATGATTTGACAAATCAAACAAATGTTGATTCAATATAGTATTCATATATTTGTTCTTCTAGTTTATATATTCAAATGTAAAAGGAGGATAACATGTATTAAAGTACCATTCTTAACATTTCATATGAAGAGAAAAATATAATTATAATTATTTTTGCTTTATTTTGGGGAGAGGTACATGTCTCCATTTGTATTTTTAGAATGTAACAAATTCCTTCCACGAGAAATAAAGTATGATCTTGTTGCAGTTGAATTAATCATAATGTAAAAACATTTTTTTATACTAGGTAAAAGAGGGTTGAGGGAACCCTACCCCTTACATAACGAAGCTCCTAAATAGAGAAGATTTTCAATATCATCCCAAACAAAAGTATATAAAGATCGATACAAAAAGTAACAAAATAGATATCCATTTTGGTAAACCAACAACAATAAAATAAAGAACTAACAACATAAAACAACAACCTAAAAACAAACATTACTAATTCATATTCTCCAAATTGGCCAATAGATTGGCCCATTCCTTAGCCAGTGCTTCAATGTTTGTACCAAGGGTGGCTAGGTCAGTTTCAGATATTTCCACTTTCCTCTTCTTCAAGACCCCCTACTCATCACATTTCTTATAGGCATTAGCCAACTATCCAAGAGTTTGAAGGTGTTGTAAGGTGGATTTGATAGTGAGAATAATCCACTTGGTGATATTCTGAAGTATAGCCTTGAGATGATCCACATCACTGTTTAGATTCTTACACTTTTCTTGCAGAATTTTCTATGTTGCCACCATTTATGATTTTAGCCATATCCTCCACTTTCATCTTCATTTCATTCCATTCATTGAGGATAAAATGGATAGTGCTTTTAGTAATCCTAGTATCACTTTTAACCTCTTCAAGGTCTACCGCCATTTTGTAAGATCAAATCCTTGTTAGGACCACCTTTTTAAAGCACTTCCATGTGAGTTTTCTCCTTAGTGTCAATACAAACCTTCCTCCCCCCGTCGGCTCAATTCACCCTTTTCATTCTCCATAACAATCATCATCTTCTCCTTGTCTTGTTTAAGGTATTTTAGGCCCTGAACTGCTTCAACAACATATTGATCATCCCCCACTATCCTCGGGAGATTCACTGGTCTCATCCTTCTCATAATTAGTTTCATATTCCACCACATACTCTTCAAGGAATCTTGATAGGGTGCTAACCCCATTTATGTTTTTATCCATATCTATGGTAGATCTCTTCATAATGGTCATAATAGAACCATGATCCAGTTGTTGTCTTCGATATTTCCCTTTTATACCAATTCAGGGGTAGTACATAGAGAATGCAACATAAAGTAAGGAAAGCTAAAACTATGACCATGTCTAAGAAAATTGAGCATATGCATATGGTAGGCATAGATACATTTGTGGTGACCCTAAAGAGTTATGAACTAGATTAGGTTTAGGGCCATTTAATTGAAAGGGGAGGAAGGAACTCCTAAGATAACCAACAAAATGAGGGGTGAGTTTTTCCTTACCTAGACGAAATAAATTTAATTCATCTCGTAGAATCCTTCTTTAGTTTATAAACCTCATGACCTTCGGGGAAAATGCCATCACATGAGCCACATTGTTGATTGATAAATCAATTTGAACTCCCCGCAACCCCACACCGCCTCTAACCCACTTCTTAGCAGGAACCCAAGCCGACCCAAATTCCTTACTGAGTTGTTCATTATGCCCCCAAAAATGATTAGGAGGGGAGTCGGCCTCATACCGTTTAAAACCTCCATAGCCTCTGGTCTAACATCATCGAGATCTCGGGGTTCGACGGGCTTTAGATCTCCCCCCATATTCCTAATAACAGTCACTGTAACACCCACATTTATCCCACACAATCCCACGATAAAACCCAATAATTAATTGAGGAAAATTATGTAATAAATGTTTTTGAAAAGGGAAGGGCATTAGCCAAAATTTAATTAAATCTCAATTATAAAATTTTACACATTAACATGACAGTTGGATAATAATTAATCATTAGTTAATATTGACCCAACCCCCAAATTAATATTACATTTTAATTTCTCTTATTAAGTCCCAATATTTTATTCAAATATTGCTCATCTTTACTCTTCATTATTTAGCCCCAATAATCTCCTCAAATTTATTTAATTAATGACCCCTAATTAAATTCCAAATTTAATTAGATAAGACTAATAATCCTATAGTTAAAAACCAAGCACATTAAAGTTGATTTATTATTTCAAAAAGGCAAAGGTGCACAACTTGGTCTAACCTCATTAGGCCCCATTCACCCCATTACCCATATCTTTTATTTAAAATATATATCCCCACCTAATTCTCACTCACTTTTATAGGGATTTTTCTTAGCCATTGGATAGATTAAATCTAGGCCTTTGGATCTTAGGGATTTAAACTAACCCCAAACTTCTTTATGGAGTCTACTTATTCATTCTTTTGACTTGTTTCTTCATTTTTATTTTTCATGTTTTGAGAGGAGGAGAAGAAAGGATGCCATGGAAAGATATTGAAGCACATGGATAGATACTCATCTTATCCTTGTTTATTCTATTTGTAATCCATTTTAGGATTTGTCTAAATTTTGTTTGTTATCGAGCAATTTTTATTGTATTTTCCTATTTGGGCACGGGCATTTTCCCCTTATTAAAGATCTAGTTTCAAAATAGTCTCTATACACCATTCATTCGGGTGTGTGTATATATATATGTATGTACACACACACACACACACACACACACACACACACACACACACACACACACACACACGCGCGCGCGCGTGTGTGTGTATGTGTATCAGATATAGAAGTACACATGCATATAAGGTGAAATGCGGTGAACCCATTTTAATAAGTCAGGTTTTCGAAATTGCAGACCGTGATAATGTACTAGCCACAATATTCAACAAGGAAAGGTTTAATTAATATAAGAAATGTTTTATTGTTTGGGGGGGGGGGGGGAGCGGGTGGACAACTTCCCCTCCCCACCCTTACCCCAATACAACTTTATAACAATCACGATGGCTCAAACACTTTTGTGTGTGTGTGTGTGTGTGTGTGTGTGTGTGTGTGTGTGTGTGTGTGTGTGTGTGTGTGTGTGTGTGTGTGTGTGTGTGTGTGTGTGTGTGTGTGTGTGTGTGTGTGTTTCTTATTTGAAAGGATCAAATGATTTATAAGACAAAGTAGAACACAAGACAAATAATTTTAAACTTTCTACCTATTCTTCTAAAGGTAGAGTTGGGGAAACTAATAATTTTTTTAATTCAGCTTACCATAAGTTGTAATAAGGAGATTTTACCACCTTAAGAATTTTAATCAACTACTTTCTTTTCTCTAATATGCTAAGGAATATAACTATAAATTTTAATATTTTCAAAATGCCTTCCTTTCAATAGAGCAAGAACTATTTCCTTTCTTCTTATAATAAATAAATGACAACCATTTCAAACAACAAGTTCATTTTAACAAGGTTATTAATATGTTTAAAATCAAACATACCACACTTTAGAGGTAATGAACAAACGTAGATTGTAATAAATTCATTTCCATTTGAAGCCCATTTCAATTTTCCAACTTCGCCTAAACAATGCAAAATTTGTAGATTCCCTTCACAAAATTAACATATTTAAAATGCAATTTTCTCATTCTAAACTCTTTTAGTAGAGTTTACAAGTTGGGGGATTTTCAAAGTAACAATGCAATTTTACTTTACCCCTTTTAGAAATACATACATTTGAAAACTCGAAAGAAATCAACCAATTTACAACACATTTTCAAAAGATTTAAATTCTAAAAAGTTCAAAGTTACAAGAGTCAACATGGTGAAATTTCTATAAAGAGGGATCTTGTTCCCTTTCTCCAAATTCTACTAAGATCATTCTTCACTTGAGATCTACCATATTTACCAAGAATCAAACACACAACAAAATGGGGAGTAGGCAACACTCTCCACCTAACTAATAATCAAATGAGAGAGAGAATTCTTCTTCCTCATTGGCCCCGAGCCCCAACAAAGAAGTAATGCGGGGTATAAAACTACAATTGGAAACTCTACATGGCTTCCACAATGACATTAAACAAGGAATTTAATAAAATAAATTGAACATCAAGATCACTTAAACATGCAAGTTCCCAGGTACAAAGGCTTACTACACAAGCCAAGAAGGAGAAAGGAACATGGGGATTATTCTTATGCCTCCCAAGGGTTTGGGTTCCCATCTTAAAACCTCTAATAACTCAATGATAACCCACAAAACTCTTATGCCTCTTTCTAAGGAAACCCAAATCTTATGCCTCCCTCAAGAAAACAAAATCTTATGCCTCCCTCACTCTTATGCCTCCCACAATAAACAACAAGATAAGCACATTTTACTTATCACAAGATGGACGCCCAACCCAACTCCCTCGCTAAATGCCCAATAAAAAATCTTATTCCTCCCTCCAAAATATCCCCATTTCCATATTCTCCTACACAACCTAAGGGCCATTTTACTTCCAAAATCACACATGAAACAAAAATTCATTACCAAACATATGCACAAAAATTAGAAAAAAACATGGATGATGATATACCCATCCATTAGAAGAGTTTCCAATCATATAAGAAATATTACACCCTTTCCAAGTCCAAGAAATCACAAGCTATCTCTAGCTCCAACAAGCACTCAAAAGCAAGAGTCAAAAAGAAAATAAGTAACCCCAATTCCTCAAACAAATTAGAATTAATAAGAAAGAGAGAAGATAGAGGTGGTGTGGCTTCATATAGGATGCCACATCATTTCTCATCCATTCCACATCACAAGGTAAAACCCAATCCCCAAAGCACAATAAATTGGTGGTTGTCAGAATGATAACCCTCTTACACACTCCAACTCAAACCCACACCCCTAAAGGCCACAATTAAAGGCTTTTTAAGAAAAGTGGAATTAATTGTTCTTTTTCTTCATTAAAACACACAAAAAGGCCTAAAATAAGCCCCTCACATCATAGGCATAGTGGGTGGGTGACTTTAAGAGGTGTGGGACAAGCTTAACTTGTCCCACAAGCCTCCAAAATTGGCTTGAAAGTCAAAATCCGAAAATTGCATCCAAGGTTGAGTGCACCACACTCAAAAGTAATTAAATTCTTTCAAATCTAACACAAACCAATACTATCAACTCACATTAATCACCCCACTTATGTCACATCCTAAAATACACTAATTAATCAAGTCTAATTAACTTAAATACATCATTTTAACTAACACTAATAAAGGTGACTCACAAAACAAAAATAATTCAAATACTCACCAATAAATAAAACAAAAAGGGAAAACAACAAAATTACCCAAGGTCACATTTGAGGTCACCCTCCCAATGGGGACCTCCTAACAGTCTAGCAACAACACACAACATATAATTACATGAGTTTCCATGGTGACTTGTTTCAATACCCCAAATTTCTTCATTATTGATCTCATATCCCCCTTTTGTTTTGCGATGTAATTACTTGCAAAATCAAAAAATACCTTTCTAGCCTCGTGGCCATATTAACGACATCGAGATAATAAAATGCACACATATACATATCAATTCACATCATCAAATATCATAACTAAACCATCGCTAAAACCAAGTAATTCCCCAATTGTTCAAATTTCTAACATTTCAATTCTACTAATTCATCAATTTGTAATAAGATCACAAAACCAACTAGTCATCTAGCAACATCTATATATCAAGTCCAATGTGTCAGTATAGTAGTAACACTAGATCATCAAATATTGATATGTCAATCCATGCATATAATCCATCGTATAAATCACATCATGTCAAAAGTCTAACACATCCATATTGTCTATCAAATAAGCTAATCAAATCATATACAAAGTAATGTACATCAAAGTCCACACTACAACCATACAATCAAAATAACAATCAGAACACAATAGTAATCATGATGTCCCACACATCTTATCAAGTATGCTAACTAGAATACAACAACAAGGTTCAAGATTATAATCAACCGAAATTGAAAATCATAGTTCAATCAGTGTTGAAGAGGAGTGGGCATTACATCCCCCTCCCCTTAGATTTGACTTCCTCCTAGAAGTCACGAAAAAGAGGTAGGGAAACAATGCATATGAATATAAGTCACACCCTCTGTGGGTTTTCTTTATTTCAAACAAAAGTGGGTTCTCAGAACCCAAGTTTGGTCCAATGCTATTCAACAAGGAGAAGGGAGATTGTTAGGCATGAATACTAAAATTTCTTCAAGCAAGGTTGCAAGTATTTAATTTTATAGAGTAACTCTACGTGGTCAACCAAGCTACAACATAGAGCATCTAAATAGGAAATTGCCAAAGGAATCTCAAGAATAACCACCAAGGTAAAAGAATAATAGGGAGAAATCCATGTACTTGGGATGACCACATAGCCACCCATGGATACAACACACTACAATAATAAAGGTTAAGACTTCCACTTAGGTTGGGTTACACTTCAATGTTTGTTATTTAAACAAGGTTAACAACTACCAATCCTGACCCTCAATTTTGCATGAGAAAACATGCCTACTCATAGGCCTCACAAATTTAAGATCACACAAGACGAGGTTTAACAATAAGGAAAACACCTAAATTAGCAAAAATGTTTACAAGGATGTAGGCTATTCATTGGAAGAACTTTTATAACTCGAAAGGACTCAATTAAATTTTCATGGTAATACTAAGCATAATATTGACCACAAGGTTTTCTATAACTTGAATTTGCACTCAAAATCAAACACACAACACTAACCTTGCTTTAGAAACTTCAAACACTTAGATAATATTTCCACTTTGAAAGATAAACAATCCTTGCCCAAACTAGCATATCAACACAAGAGACACCAATCACCCTGTATAACACGAAAAAAAAAAAAAAATTAAAAGCTACCCAAACTAGAAATAATCATAAAGAGAGCACATGCTTAAATCGTAACAAAAATAACACTCAAGGGAGCTAGGAGAAAAAATAGGCAACAAGAGGGGGAGTCCAACTACAATCTACTAACGCATCACACCAATACTCGAGTAACAACTTACAAAACAACTTGCACTTTCCCTTCCCAAGGAAAAAAGGGGATGAGCAACATCAGGGTTTCCCAAGAAAAGAAAAAGAGAACTTCCCAAAATTCCTCATATCCTTAACATATGTTGCCTAAACTAGCCAATAATCTTAGGTCAACAAGACCTTATCCGCACACACAAGGAAAGTGCCTTTCTTAAACTTAGAGATGAATACCCACTCCTAAAAGGCCACAAATCACACTCGTTGAGCTACGAGGCAACAAGGGTACAATGACCTGAAAAAACTCCTACAAGGGGAAAACACACACATCTATGTTCAAGGGAGTCCAATGCAACTAGAACACATCACCATCAACAAGGTGTTTCATTAATTTGGGTAGGTGGATAAACTTAAAGGTTCAATTAGTTACCACCCTTGGCATGATGAGATGTAGGGCCCATCAGCACAAACATATCAATTAATTCACACTAACAGAGGGATAAAATATTTATGTATTTGTAAAACTTTGCACTACTCAAAGAGAGGTCCAAAAATGACCTGGCATATACTTGTGTCATAACCATTTTACATATGTTTATTGTTTTTATATAAAAAGGGGTATGACAAGTACTCAACCATATCACACCCCAAAATCTTAGGCCACAAAAGAGATTAGATAATCCTATAGTAGCTTAAGGAAACCTTTCAATTAGCTCAAACTTTTCAGATTATGTAGTTTATAAATCTAGGGCATGCAATAGCCATTTATACAATCAGGGTTGTTTAATTATACATTTGCACTCAAACTCATAAAATTACTCATTCCATAATCCAAATTATAAGACACAAGTTATAGTTATGTTCGCTAAGCACATTTCTTATAAGTTTTCTTAATTAATGCATTCCTTTTATTATGATATCACATATTTTGTGTCATTAAGGCACACCACCAATGTTGGCATGATATCTCGCCATTCTATATAGGTGGAAAGATAATTTATCTTACTTCTAGGGAATGTAAAAGAACAAAGTTCTTGTTATTTTCACATAGTTTTATTTCTTCTATTAATCCACCAGATTAGAGTAAGGAACCATTTTCCTTTTCCTAATGTTCCAGTTTACTTGTTAAGTTTCAAAGTCCAAGCCCCTCAATTAGAGTTTTATTATGTTCAGGTTAATCATATTACCAATTAGATTTTAATGAGTAGGAAGAGTCAAACATATCACATCATTACTTTTATAGGAACTAGAGATCAATCAACCAATATGCAACACACCAAGATTTCAAGAGTTTACCAAAGAATTACAAGTATCATTGATGCACTCCAAGTGGGTCTCCACAAGTATCAAAATAAGTTACGATGAAAAATCCCATTAAAGATGAAAATTTATTTTTACGAGTTTAAGAGGTTTAGATCGGTTTGGGAAAGAAAATAATGTTTTTTTTTTAGACTCAAAATAGGTTCACTTAATAAGAAAAGGAGAGTTTCCAAATAGAACTCATACTTCCATGAGATAACACCACCGTGAGCAAAAAAGATGACAAGGGAAAAATTAATCTAAGGGCACCACATTTCCCATCCAGAAGACACCAAATACAAGAGGACGATTAGATAATTTACCCAAACATGACCTCTACACCATTAAAGATGAAAATTTATTTTTATGAGTTTAAGAGGTTTAGATCGATTTGGGAAAGATTTTTTTTTTTAAAGACTCAAATTAGGTTCACTTAATAAGAAAAGGAAAGTTTCCAAATAGAACTCATTCTTCCATGAGATAACACCAGCTGAAAAAAGATGACAAGGGAAAAATTAATCCAAGGGCACCACATTTCCCATCTAGAAGACATCAAATACAAGAGGACGATTAGACAATTTACCCAAACATGGCCTCTACAAAGCCCAAGAGTTATAGATTAAAAAAAAAAGGCACGACATAATGTGAGAAAGATGGGACATGGTGTAAGAGATTAGGAGTTTTGAGTGTCATTTTTTGTGTGATGGACATGTGAAAATAGTATGAGAGGAAGCCATTTTAAAGGATTCCAAGCATGAAACAAAATTTGTGTGTTAATAGACAATTTTAAGTTTAAACAAGAAACTTCTCACAGTCACATATAGGTTAGGGAAGTAAGGAAGCCATGAAAAGGGAGACTTAATGTTCTTATTAAGATAGAATGGTAAGGAATTATTGAGGAGGTAACTAAGAAAAAAAATTGGTTAAAATATTAATTCTTGAAATCAAGTTTTGAGAATTTTATAATGAAATCTTCATACCCAAGTTTCTAGGAGACTTCCCATAGGGTTTGGTATGGGTTTATATTTTGGATACCTTAAAAAATGAAATTTGACTTGAAATTTTTAATCCATCATCTTGAAAGAGTTATTTAATAGATTAAGAAATAATTTTAGGATTTCACTAGTAGAATTTGAAGAAATTCATGACAGTTTAGGAAAGAGGTAGTAAGTACAAAGTAGGAGACCTAATTAGGAAGGGAAATTAACAAAGAAAGTTGTGTTTACATCTAGAGTTCAATCTTGAAACTAAGAACGAGTAGAACCCATAAATGGGTTCTGTTAGTGCAAATCAAGAAGCACCCTCCTGGATGTTCCATCAGATTTCTAGTTTGACATTTGGACATCCAGTGTAATTGCACAACATTCAATCTTTTCCCCAAGTGTGGGACTTGTAAAAATGGGAAAATAATCTCCAGGTTAAAGGCTAGTTCCTCAACTCCTCTGATCATGTGTACTACTTGAAAATTGCAGAGGTTTAAACTCAAAATCCTACTATAAATTCCAAGGGGACAGAGATAGAGAATGCAAAAGAATTAAAACTAATGCTAATAAGGTGATGCACCAAAGGAGTGGTGAGCATTTTTACTTTTGCAAATTGACATAGATTATAGAAATGCAGCAAAACATCATGCACAAACTGATAAAATGTAATGAAAGATCATGGATGAATCAAACAACATAAGAAGAGGACTGAAAATCATTCACAGAGCTTGCATTGTCATTTCCAATATTAAAATCCATGCATTACATCAGTAAAGGCGGAAAATATGTTGCGAGTCTTGAAAGAGGTCTGGTATTCCATAAAGTCACTTTCTAGGGTGAAAACCGGAGCCTGCAAAACATAAAAATGTCCAACCCTTTCAAAATGAGCCAAATCTGGATTTTAACAATGCCCATTCAAGCTCAGGAGAGAGAAACGTGGGAAAACGTGAGAGAAGCTTCAACCACCAACCAAAACACAAAAAAATAGAATGGGAATCCTTAAAACTCGATTCCCTGATGTTTTTGACAATGCTAGGAGAGAATGCGAGCCATGCTGCATTAAAAAATGATGGTTGAAATGTCATTTTTGTTCATTTCCATGTGCCAGAGGTGTTTTCAAAATTTCTCCCTCCAAACTCAATCAAAATAGAAAATTGATCCCGAAATCATGTAGATAATTTTACTAGCTTTCCATTGATATAAAGAATTCCAAAAACTGAGCTCTGGATCGAAAGTTATGCTCATTTGAAAATTTAGAGCAAAATAGGGCCAAAATGGGTTAATGGGCCGAAAATTTGAAATTTTCCCACTTTTTGCATTTGGGAAAATTTCTTCAAAAATCTCGTGCCTCGCCGTTATGGTGCCACGTGACACATTCTGATTGGTTGTAGGCCCTTCCTGCTTCATTTTTCATCGTTTAAGCCTTTGGAAAATTTTCTAAAAATTCTCCACCGCCAGTGAAGCTCGAGGACACGTGGGCATGATCTGATTTGTCACGGGCCTCTCCTCTCCAAATTTTCCGTCACTTTTGACCATCTTTTCCGACTGGACATGTGGCACAACTCTATTGGACATGGGATTTTCCTTTCATTTTTATTTGTAGGCCCACCTTATGTTTTCCGCCTAATGTGGACACGTGGCATGGTCCTATTGGCTCGGGCTTATGGGGCGGGCTTTCCCTTTTATTTTCCACACTTGGGTGAAAAGGAAAAGATCCTTTTGCCCCTCTAACCTCGACACTGTAGTGACACGTGGCCTAATCTAATTGGCTGGTGGGCCTACGGGCCAATATTTCTCCTTTTCTCCCCACCAAAACACTTCGCCAAATTTTCTAAGTCTCCCTCTGCGGCCCACCAATTCTTTGCTGACGTGGCGTGCTCTGATTGGCTCGGGCCTTCCTTGGAGATTTTTCCATGGCGCCAATACTTGGGAAAATTTGAAAAATTTCTCCCACCTCTCCGCCACTCCTTCGGCCTAAGGACACGTGGCGCAATGCCATTGGATGCGGGCCTGCGGGAAAAAATTTGTTCGTGCCAACCCTTGGGAAAATTCCTAACTCCTCCCCGCCTGGACACGTGGCTTCTTCCCATTGGTCAAGCGGAACTCCCTTAAAATATTTTTCCATTATGCCAAACACTTAGTAAAATTTCTAAATTTTCCTCTGCGCCTCTCGCCACTTGATTGCTGACGTGGCACTCTCGATTGGCGGCGGGCTCTGTCAGGAAAATTTCCCACAAAAAATATGTCGAGCCATAACTTCAAAAATACATGGAGTTAGGAGGAAAATTTACCTTTCTGGAAAGCTGAGAAGGAGCTCTATCCAATGGTGCCATTTCCAAAACATCTTGAGTGCCTAAAAAGTAAAAAATTTGACTGAGGCACAAGGGAGGAATGAAATGAAGGGAGTTAGTCACAAAATGAGCAAGGGGCTCATTTTGGATAATAATTTTGGTGACTCAGAGGGGTCATCTACCTATTGGATGAAGTTACCAGTTGCCTGAAGCAATCCATTGGGCATGGAGTCATCAAATCTCTGCTTGGTACCCCAATTGATTAGAACAATGCAAGGAGGAATGGGGAGGATAGAACACCATCTGATTGGAGCAAGGCCTACAAAACACATTTCCTGGAATAGCAAGCTTGTGCCAAAGAACTTAGGGAAAGCAAAGCTAATCTATAACAAAACAATGTGCATAAGCACTTGGAGGAAAGAAAACCTAAGATAATATGTACAAGGTGGAGAATTTCCTTCAGTAGCAATGTTTCAAATGGATTCCATTGACTTGGAATCTGCAATTCTTCACCATCCAATGTAGACCTTCCATTTCTATCTTTACACTTTGTCACCATGTATGGGCCACTCCAAATGGCATCAAATTTTGAATTCCTCCCTGGTTTTGCTCTGTCTACATCTCATTTTAACACTAGATCTCCAACTTGGAAAGATCTATCCTTGGCCTTTCTATCAAAGGTCTTCTTGATCAAAGCTTGATCCTTCTCCATTGCTTGGGATGCCTAATTTCTGATTTCTTGGAGCTCCATCAATTCTACATACCTAACCTCCATGGGCCCAAACTCCAACAACTCCAACTACTTCATGAGTTCTAATGTTGGCAACTCAAGTGACATGGGAAAAATTGCCTCTCTTCCATAAACAAGCTTGAATGGAGAGTTACCTGTAGATCTCTTGGGGGTTATCCTATCAGCCCATAAGGTTGATTTCAACTTAGTATGCCAAGACCTCTGATTTTCATCAAGAGTCCTCTTGATGATCCTTAACAAGTTCTTGTTTGTAGATTCAACTTGGCCATTACCCTGAGGATAATAATTTGATGAAGTGCTTAGGTAGATCCCATTCTTGACATCCCATTCAGTTACCTTGGATCCAATGAATGCCAATGCATTATCTGATATTATTGTAGCAGGTATGCCAAATCTGGTTGCTATCCCTTCATAGAAGTCTAGGATGCTAGATTCATTTGCTTCCTTAAGCTGCATCGCCTTCATCCACTTGGTGAAGTAATTTGTTGCTGTTAGAATCCACTTGTGTCCTTGGCTTGAATTTGGGTTAATGACTCCAATGAAGTCCAAACCCCATTGCATGAATGGTTGGTCAACTGAAATTGGATGCAATGGAAGGGCAGCTAGTCTCTCCTTACTTGTGAAGAATGCACAATTCTTGCACCTCTTGATCCATGCATAACAATCATTGAAAATCTTGGGCCAATAATAGCCAGCCCTCATGATCTTGAGAGCTATCACTCTTGGTGCAAAATTACCACCAGCTGATCCACCATGGAACTCTTCCAACACTCTATGAATCTAATTTGTACCAATGCATCTCAACAGCACTCCATTCACATTCCTTTTGAATAAAACACCATCAACAAGAGCATATGGGACAGCCTGCAATCTGAAGTGTCTTCTTTTGGTTTTATTCATCTCTTAGAGGGCATAGGCCTGTGTGTAGGAAGTGCATTATGTCTTGGGTCCAGCAAGGAGTGAGGACATTATCATTTTCTTCTTGAGTGCTTCCTTGCTCATGGCTGTCTTGCAATGCCAAAACAACCTCTTTCTCATTACATGCTTCCTTTTGTTTGTTCAAGACCAGCTGCTCACACAATCCTTTTCCTCTGACCAACTTGGTGACTTTGATCTCAATGTCATACTCCATGACACGAGTAATCCACCCTACTCTCTTTTCATTTAGGTCTTTATTGAGGAGGAAGTCTTTAACTCCCACATGAGAAACCAACAGTTGAACCTTGTTGTTTGAAACTAGATGCTTAAATTTCTTCAAGCTCCTAATTACTGCAAGAACATGCTTCTCAATGAAAGAATATCTCACCTCATAGTCCTCCAGGCTTTGGCTGAAGAAAGCAATTGGCTGCTCATCATTGTCTTTGTTCTGTTGTACCAAAATTGCGAAATAGTATCATCACCTCCAAATGCATAGAGGATGAAATCCTTGGAGAAATCTGGGTTAATGAGAGTTGGGGCTTGTGAGATGGCCTCTTTGATTGCTTAAAAACTTTCCTTACCTTCTACTATCCATTTGAAAGCTATGCTTTTCTTTAACATCTTGGTGATAGGCTTGACTAGGGCTGCAAAATTTGGGACAAACCTCTAAACAAAATTTATCCTTCCCAAGAAACTTTGAAGGGCTTTCTTATGACTTGGCAATGGCAGTGCTCTTATGGCTTCAACTCTTTCTGGATCAATTGCTAATCCTTCTTTGGAGACAATGTGGCCAAGGAGCTTTCCTTCATGAGCTAGAAAAATGCACTTTTTGGGATTCAAGGATACCCCAAATCTTTTGCACCTTTGGAATACTTGTCTTAAATGAAAGAGATGGTCTGCTGCATTTTTTGAAAAAACAGTGATATCATCAAGATATATCAGCACCATGTTGTTAATCAAATCCTTGAACGCCATGTCCATTGCCCTTTGGAATGTAGCCCCAGCGTTGGACAACCCAAATGGCATTTTTCTATATGCATAAGTCCCCCATTTGGTTGTGAAGGTTGTCTTGAACTGATCCTCTTCCTTCACCATAATCTGATTGTACCCTGAATAGCCATCAAGTAATGAAAACCTTTCAAAGCTAGCAACAATTTGTAAAATCTACTCCATAGAAGGGAGTGGGTAATGATCCTTGAGAGATGCTCTATTCAAATCTCTGAAGTCAACACACAATCTGATTTCTCCACTCTTCTTTCTAACTGGAACCAAGTTGGCTACCCAACTAGAATGCTTGATAGGGAATATGATACTTGACTCTATCAACTTATTCAATTCTTTTCTCATGAGAGGCTCCATGTGTGGATTGACTGGCCTTTGTTTTTTCCTGATGGGTTTAGCACTTGGGTCCAATTCAATAGTGTGTTGAGCTAACTTGGGATTGAAACCTTTCAAATCTTCATAGCTCCAAGCAAACACATCAAGGAATTCTTGACAAAGCTATATGAACTCATACCTTTCTTGCTCAGTTGTCATTTTACCAATTTGGAGTGACTTGCCTTCTTCCACCAAGATGGGCACTGAATCTTCTCCCTTGACTTGGATGTTTTCTTTCTCCTTCCTAAACTGATCATTAGGATTGAAAATGGACTCCAAAGTGACAAGTCCCTTTGGTAGTTTGTTGGTTCTCAGTTGTACCACTTGATCACCATACTGTTGTTCTAACTTTTCCTGATTTTTAGCTGAGAACTCAGCCTCTTCTTGTAAGAAATGGATGATTTGTTGATCATTTTCAAACACTTGCCAACTTACATTGTTGTCTGGCACTGAAGGCCTTACAATCACATGAATTCTTAGTTGTACTTTGTCTTTCTTGATGCTTTCAACAACATCAAAGGCTTCTCCAATTGCTGCAAGCCTGTCAACAAGTTGGTTCTCTTTCCTAGGGATGGACTTGATGCTAAAGCTCTCAAAATATTCAATGAGGTCCCACACCCTATTTTTGTAGCACTTGAGCAAATCATTCTTGGCAGCATGTTTCCCCTTAACTTGGTTGAAAATCAGCTCACTATCACCAAAAACTTGCAAGTTCTTTATTCCTCTCTTGATTGACCAATGCAATCCTTGTATTAAGGCTTCATATTCAGCAGTGTTATTAGAACATGCAAACTGAAATCTAAAAGCTGAATAATACTTAACTCCTTGAGGTGAAACAAGAATATCTCCCCCTCCTGCACCTTGTCTACTTCTTGATCCATCAAATAACAACTGCCATACCTCATTTTCATCCTTGTGGTCTGGCTTGGTGATGCTAGGAATAGGCTGATTTTCTTCATGCATGCAATAGAATCCTAGCTCAGATTCTTCTATTTCTTGATAAGGATCAAAAGCATGCACCTTTCTTGCCCATTCATCAAGATTCAAATCTGGGATGCTTCCAACCTTGGTGTCAACTTCATCAGTGCTTGGATAATCCTCTTGATCAAACGCTGAACAGTTGGTATTGATTTGGCTTGGAGTGTGAGGCTCAATGTGAAAGTTTGCAATAGGGTCAGATCTGATTGTGTCTTTAGTTCCATATCTTGTTCTGAACAACATGTGTGACCAATCAGCAGATAAGTAACCTCCAATCTTAGCTGTGAAGTCCCTTGACAAACATAGGGAAAAGAGTGGTGGAAGATCTATCACCGAGACATCTTGCAAAACAACAACGTTGGGGCATGCATGCAAAGTGAGACTCAAGTTTTTAATCACTCCTATTGTTGTCACTATTGTCCCATCCAATTGCACTACCCCTTTGGATATGACTTCATATTGAAGCCCCAACTGATCAAGCTATTTTCTTAGGCATTACTGAACTACTTGCTCCAGAATCAATCATGCAATTGTGTACTAATTGGTTTCCAATGATCAATGAAACATAGAATGGAGGGGGCTTCAACATTTTACCTTGCTATCCTTCATGATTTCCCCTCAGTCGGGAAGAATTTTTGAGTACCTTCTCTTGCATTTGGACCTATTGATTTGAAGTTGACCAGTCCTTCATGGCATCTTGTAGCAAATCTCTTTAGCCTAGGATGGATAGTGATTCCCACATTGATATGTTTACATTTGTCTTCTTCATCTAATCAATGATGTTAAATGGGGATGAAGCATCTCTCTATTGTCCCTTGGCCTGTACATTCATTCCTTGCACATGGGCAGCAACAAATGGCATCTGGGTTGGCTTAGGAGCTGGTTTGGGTGGTCCTTGCATGTTTGGAACTGCATTTTGTTTGCCAACAGTTTGTGGAGTGGTAGAAGGTTGTGGATTACTTGGAGCCAATGGTTGTCCTTCACCCAAATTTCTTCTTTTTGACCTTGTGTTGGCTGTAACACTTTGAGATATTGTTTGATTCATACCACAAAAGTCTTCTTCCTACCAATTTACAAGTGTGGTATCATTTGGAGCTGATTGTTGCTGGGATGTTTCTTGTTATTGGTTATTTCCTTGACTCTCTTCACCCTCCACACCAGTTGTTGTTACCATCAAGGCTTGATTTAGAGCACCATTGAAGCACATAGATTATTTTTGAGGTTCATTACATGGGAAACACCAATCATACTCCTGAGCTATGTTGTTTTATACTGGCACTAGTGCTTTAGAGGTAGATGTAGCATTGGGATTATAGGGCTGAAATGGTCTGCATGGTGGCAGGAGGTCTTGCTTGATTTTGATTTGCAGATGGATTGGGTGGTCTTTGAGGCTGGTATGGCTGCTTGTTAGGCTGAGCTTGAGGCTGATAAGAAGGTCTAAAACTTTGGGCTTGCTGCCTCTTGAGTGTAACCAGCTCATTACCTAAATTTTGCAATTGCTTCATGACTTCTTGAAGTTCATTTGAGGCACTAGAAGATGAAGTAGAAGCTTCATTTGAATTCTGATTTCTAGGAGTGGGAATAGGAGCTAGGTTAGGCACTTGACTAGTACTTGGACTCTCTAAATTTGGATACAATGGCATTGGAGGCCTAGGATCTAGCTTACCAGCTTGAATCAAACAATTTTCAGCTCTAATGGCAATGCTATAAGCAGCAGGGATAGTTTTTCCTCCCATGGATTGAATTAACATAGAAATATCATAATTTAAAGCTTTAAGGTAATATAGAAAAGCACCTTCTGCTGTTGGCCTTACTACCATTGGAATTCTCTCCCAAGTCCTTTGAAATCTGAAGTTGAAGTCAGTCAGCTGCTCATTGGGAGCTCTCTTAATAGTTGTCAATTGTTCCAAAAGGGACAAGTTATCTCCCTTTTCTCCAAACTGCTCATGGAGGGCTATACAAAAGCTGGTTCCAATTTTGGATAGAGCCTGAAGCAAGGCTCTGAACCATTGCAAAGCTTCCCTTTGAATGAAGATGCCAGCAGTTTGACAACAACTTGCATCTCATCAATCTCATGGATTACACAAATATTAGCAATATCCTTGACATGATCACCAGGAGTGGTCTGATTCTCTCCAAAGAAAGTATGGAATGTTCTTCAAAGGCTGCAACTGGGATTGGATTTTGTGCATTGAGAGCAAGTGGGCTGCTGCCAGTGAAATTGACATATGGGTTGTGTTGTGCCATTTTGATTGGCCTTAGAACCCTTGTTGATTGGATGAAAGGTCTACTAGGTGGAGGAGTTGATAGAGTTTTGTTTGGTGGAGATGGAGACCTTTGGATTTTTCTCCCTCTTTGTCTTCTTCTTGGAGATAATTGTAGATACTCAAACAATACTTCTTCTTCTCCAACTCTTGACCTTGTGGTGATTCTTCTAATGAGTTTTCAGCCTGATCGCTAAAACCAGATTGATTCTTCTTCCTGGAGTCATTAGATGTGTAATTTAGGGCTCTTTTAAGCAAGAAACTTGCAAAAAATGCACATCAATTTTGTTGCAATGGGGATAAAGACCTCTAAGGTCCCACCGAGCATGCCAAAACTATTAGTGCAAATCAGCAGCACCCTCTGGATGTTCCATCAGATTTCTAGTTTGACATTTGGACATCCAGTGTGATTGCACAACATTGAATCTTTTCCCCAAGTGTGGGACTTGTAAAAATGGGAAAAGAATCTCCAAGTTAGAGGCTGGTTCCTCAAATCCTCTGATCAAGTGTATTACTTTAAAATTGTAGATGTTTAAACTCAAAATCCTACTATAAATTCCAAGGGATAGAGATAGAGAATGTAAAAGAATTAAAACTAATGCTAATAAGGTGATGCACCAAAGGAGTGGTGAGCATTTTTACTTCTGAAAATTGACACAAATTACAGAAATGTAGCAAAACATCATGCACAAACTGATAAAATGTAATGAAAGATCATGGATGAATCAAACAACACAAGAAGAGGACTGAAACTCATTCACAGAGCTTGCATTGTCATTTCCAATATTAAAATACATGCATTACATCAACAGAAAGGAAAAAAATATGTTGTAGTATTGAAAGAGGTCTGGTATTCCACAAAATCACTTTCTAGGGTGAAAGAGGGAGCCTGCAAAACATAAAAATGTCCAACCCTTTCAAAATGAGCCAAATCTAGCTTTTAACAATGCCCATTCGAGCTCAGGAGAGAGAAACATGGGAAAATGTGAGAGTAGCTTCAACCACCAACCAAAATGTAATAAAACAACATGGTAATCCTTAAAAGTCCATTCCCTAACATTTTTACCATGCTGGGAGAGAATGCGAGCCATGTTGCATTAAAAATGGTGGTTGAAATGTCATTTTTGTTCATTTCCACGTGCCAGAGGTGTTTTCCAATTTTCTCCCTCAAAACTCCACCAAAACACAAAATTGACCCTGGAATCATGTATATAATTTCACCAGCTTTCCATTGATATAAAGAACGCCAAAAACCGAGCTCTGGATCAAAAGTTATGCTCATTTGAAAATTTAGGGCAAAACAGGCCAAAATGGGTTAGCGGGCCGAAAATTTGAAATTTTCCCACTTTTTGCATTTGGGAAAATTTCCTCAAAAATCTCTATGCCCTGCTGTTATGGTGGCACATGGCATGTTCTGATTGGTTGTGGGCCCTTCCTACTTCATTTTTCTTGCGGGCTCCAAGGACACGTGGCGTGATCTCGATTTCGTGGGCCTCTCTCCAAATTTTTCGTCGCTTTTGACCATCTTTTCTCGACTGGACATGTGGCACAACTTCATTGGATGTGGGATTTTCATTTAATTTTTCTCTCAGGCCATCCTTATGTTTTCCACTGATGTGGACACGTGGCATGGTCCTATTGGCTCGGGCTTATGGGGCGGGCTTTCCTTTTTATTTTTCACACTTGGGTGAAAAGGAAAAGATCCTTTCATGCCTCCAACCCCCGACGCCGCGGTGACACATGGCCTGATCTGATTGGCCAATGGGCCTACGGGCCAATATTTCTCCTTTTCTCCCCACCAAAACACTTCACCAAATTTTCTAAGTCTCCCTCTGCAGCCTCACCAATTCTTTGCTGACGTGGCGTGCTCTGATTGGCTCGGGCCTTCCTTGGATATTTTTCCATGGCACCAATACTTAGGAAAAATTTGAAAAATTTCTCCCACCTCCACCACTCCTTCGGCCTAAGGACACGTGGTGCAATGCCATTGGATGTGGGCCCTATGGGCAAAAATTTGTTCACGCCAACCCTTGGGAAAAATTCCCAACTCCTCCCCGCCTGGACACGTGGCTTCTTCCCATTGGTCGGCGGAACTCCCTTAAAATATTTTTCCATTGCACCAAACACTTAGTAAAATTTCTAAATTTTCCTCCGCCTCCACCACTTGATTGCTGACGTGGCGCTCTCTGATTGGCGGCCGGGCCTGTCCAAGGAAAATTTCCCACAAAAACTCCGCCGAGCCATAACTTCAAAAATACATGGAGTTAGGAGGAAAACTTTACCTTTCTGGAAAGTTGAGAAGGAGCTCTATCTAATGGTGCCATTTCCAGAACATCTTGAGTGCCTGAAAAGTAAAAAATTTTGATTGAGGCACAAGGGAGGAATGAAATGAAGGGAGTTAGTCACAAAATGAGCAAGGGGCTCATTTTGGATAATAGTTCTGAAAATGTTCCATTTGTGATTTAAAACCATTTTTATGAGAATTTAGGGTGGAAAATGTACCCTGACATGGCTTGTAAGGTGCTAAACCAGTCATGAAATGGAGCTATTGGAAAAGGCATAAGGATAAGCTATGAGAAATCCAAATTTCACATGCACCATCTAAGTGGAAAACGGTACTAAGTTGTGGTATTATTTTTCTTGAAATACTCATAGAATGTTTCATCCATGAGTTGACCAAAGGACCTTATTCTTGAGCATAAAGGGTAGTTTTAGTGAAGGTGAGTGAATTTGATAATTTTGAGTGTGTTTGTTTAATTTGTTATTGGAAATAGCTTAGATGTGGTTATAAGGATATGAATAAATGTTTGAAAATTACAAGTAAATGATAAATCTCAAAATGAACATTTTTTAGAAGTTTCTTTTCGTAAGGGTAAAAGAGATAGTGGAAGAGACATAAGACTTTGTGCAATCAAACAGGGAAGTGGATGCAATTATTGGTTTATGGGAAGTATTAAGATGATGAAAGGAACCTTGAGGGGGAGAGACATGTAGGATAAGTAGCCGTAGTTTAAATATTATTCTTGAAAGGATCGAGAGTATGCCTTCTAGAGCCTTTTTCTTAAGAGCTAAGTGAAGAGAACAATTTTTCAAACATGGTAAGAAAAATTGTACTTCTCTTGTTAATGGCCATTTTAAATGAGATCATGAAACTAAATTGAAGTAGCTAATTAAGACTACTAGATTTCTAGGTAGGGTTTGAAGGTGAAATATCTAACTTGTGTGTGTGTGTGTGTGTGTGTGTGTGTGTGTGTGTGTGTGTGTGTGTGTGAAGTTTGAGTACTTGAATGGTAGAGGCACGAAGGGGTAGTGTTGAGCTTGTATATATAGAAAAGAATATATTGAATGCATGATTTTAACATAGGCTCTCGCATCAATTTGTGAACATTATTATAATGCTTTTTTTTCTTTTTTTAGTTTGTGGCTTTGATATTCTTTGTAATTGTAGACCAATTTGTGGAAAATTCTTTGCATCTTAGTTCACATATAAATTTTATGTGGTTCCTTCTTGTTCATATTGGGTTTGTTTGACATGTTTGTTTTATGTTTTTAGTATCATCATTTATCCATAGTAAATCAGGTGTAATAAAAAAACTAGGTCCTCTTTGTTTGCATTCAATTATTTTTAATAATTTGTAAAACCTTAAGAAAAACATATATACAAAAACTCAAAAAAAATTAAAAATGAATAAATTTTTTGAACAAACATTCACTTATCATAGAAATCCTAAATTGAAAAACTTGTTTTAGTTATTCTCACAACATTTCCACACAATGTTACTAAATTCATACCTTTATCTATTGCCATAGTGATTAGTCAAATCTTATGACTATCACATACACAATTATTTTTCGTTCTCATACAAAATTTCCTATGGAAATTTCTCTTAGATCCTTTGCAAAATGGATCCAACAAGAGTTTATTTAGGATTATCTAAGCCACTCCTCTCTTCCAGTTTGATCCTATTCCCATGTCTTTCATAATTTTAGTTCTTGGGAGGTTTTACATGTACTTATTTATAATTTGGGCACACATTAAGGGCATAGTTGATTTTCTTCTTTTCCAAAGTTGTTTTGCAATTTTAATGTTTAGTTTAAGAACCAATTGCAAATAATGTGATAACATATTGGTTTCTTTTTAACCATGATGTCAGCACCTTCTTTGTATGTTAGGCATGTTTTTACATGCATATAGGTTAACCATGTTGATTCTTTCATAATCATGGTGACAAATCTATTATGAAATAGTAAAATAAAGGTTTCTCTTATAGTCATACTCTCCAAATGATGTTCATGCTATGAGCACAATTCCTTCCCTCCGTGCTACATCCTTGCTTTCTTCATATCAAGTGGTTGTCCACCACTTTACTACATCACCCACCTACATAAGGGGGAATTCATTAACCATTTTACTAGCTAGGTCATCCAAATGCTTCACCGTTTTTGGATCACTAATTTGCATGTGTATATACTTCGCAATATAGTACTTTAGAGAGGGAAAAATGTAGACAGTTAAATTACATACATGTTCCCAATATTATCCTAGTTCATATGCCCTCATGAATGATTAATCAAATTAATTAATCATGCACATTAAACCTTTTAGGATTAATTAAATTGGTTTTTAACCCACTTTATCTAAGCTAATTACCATTTATTAAATAAATGGTTCACTAGTTGTCTTACACATTGTAGCTAATTAAACTAGTTAATTAGGAAAGTACATATATTTTCCTAGTCAGCAGCCACTTCCTCATTCTAGTCAAATCCACTTGAACTCCTCTTACAAAATCCTATAAAGGTGGGGGAAATTGAGTTGTATGTGTAACCACCTTCCCAAGTGTAACTTAAGCCATCCAAATTTCCATTATGGATTCAAATATGCAATTCCATAGACCAAGTCTACTTTCTATTCCAAGTAATTACAATCATAACACGAAGCTTACTCAAACTCATATCCACTTTCCATGGCCTCACCCTCAGCTATAAAATCAGGCCATGTCCTTTGCAAATCTCCCTGGAGAATCCTTGGAAGCTTATGTAAAATATAGCTAACTTCTGCCAAAATTTCCTTTTCATCCTTGTGTATCAAAGCTCATAGCATTGAAAATATACTTTGGAGAGTCATATGAAGAGCACCGATAATTGAAACATATTAAGATTTCACAAGCCCAAGTGCTTCACAATATTCTTGAGGTTTGAAATAAATTTGCATAGAAGGTATTGTTGTGATTTATTTCTTTTATCTTTCATTTTCTGGTAGTTTTCCTCACCACACATATGTGGATGATATTGTACACATACCTTGAGTGGAGAAAATCATTCTAGTAAGATTTATTTGAATAGAGTATACCATTAGATTTAAATAAGAGAATGAGATGAATGTCACAAAACATTTATAACTCAATATGGATTATAAGAGTGTCTTGTGATGCTAGTAAAATTACACAATACACCAATTAATTTCATGTGGTTGATGAGTAAATTCATCAAACCATTTTTATGTAGTCTTAGAATCCCATGGTTGATGAATTAGTTTCATGGAATTGAATAACAAGGTGATTAAATAGCCAATTTTGGTGTTACCATATTTTATTTAAGTATTTCAGGTTGATTAAAATGTTTAAGTCAAGAGGGAAGGATTGTTGCATTTTTGTGAAATTTTTAATGATATTAAGAGGAAATATAATGTGTATAATTAAGAGTTTTATTCAATAGTGAAAGCATTTAAGAAGTGGTGACATTACTTATTGCCAAAGGATCTTGTTTTGTTTACATACCATCATGAATTGCAAGAGTTTGTGTTGTCTATAAATCATTACGAGTTGTAGCTTAACAAAAATTAAGCTAAATTAAATTATTTAACTATGAAGTGGGTGGAGTAGCTACATGGATACACATTTGTGTCAAGAAGAAGAGAGAAAACTTTATCAAGAAAGTGGTTTTACTATATAGGTTTAGTTGTCTATTTATAGAAATGAGGCCGAAGTAAATGGGTTTTGAATCCAAGAGGTGATTTTATACATAAGATGAATATTTCAAGGAGATATGGAATGAATGCCATTAACCGTGACTATTAAAAACATACATTTTTGGTCTATTTTTACAGGAGGGTTTGTTTTTCAGATAAAGATTAGTATGCATATCATGATGTTCAATGTCGGAAAACTTGGTTATAGAAAACAATGTGGAGGATTTAAAGGTCAATTTGGCTTGGATTAAACCTTAACATAGCTAGAGAATAGTTACATTTTTCCATAGATGATTATGGATGTGTGAAATTTTGTGCATGGATGTTTCATTTTTAGTTGGATAAAGGAACATCTTAAGAAAATAGTTGTATCAACCATTTCACAATTGAGAGCTCGCTTGGGGAGAGATAAGAATGGATTTTATTTTCATTTTTCTTAAAATGTATAGAACTTTTCAATCAATTATTGTAGAGGTATATATACTTTCAATATATAACATTTTACTACTGTTAGGATACTAGTGATGCAATACATATTGCACATTATTTCTTCATGGATATTATAAGGCTACATGGAGTTTTGAATAAAATATTGTTCGACATGGATAAAAAAATTCTAGTCATTTGTAGTAAATAAAGTGTGGAAGAATTTGGATGCAATATTAAAATTAGTTCAACATATCATCCTTAGACTTATGGGAAGACCAAAATTATTAATAGAGGCCTTGGATATTTTCTCATATGTTTATTCATATATAAACTAGGATCTATTGACAAGTAACTTTGTCAATGATTTCAATAGGTGTCATCAATGTCAAAAGGAGTAAGGAACATGAAGGTTGATTGGTAGTTTCTTTCATTGATTTTTATGTCATGTTGAATTGATTGGTCTAGTTGTCATTGATGTGGTGGCATGGAGTCCTAAGTTAGTTTAGTGACTTGAAAAGTTAGTGTAGTGATAAATAGATGTTACAATGTTGTTATGAAGTTTTTAAGGATCTTATAGGTGGACAAGAGTGTAAAATTCATGAGGTGGTCAATATGGAAGAAGCAAACATGGTCAATAAGCCTAGTCATGCCCGATCAACAAGATGATGGTATGGCATGATGGTTCTCAAGTATGTAATAGTTATTTGAGCATCACAAGAGCATGGGGATCATGAGGATGTAGTGAGGAGACACTCATAAGTGTCTCATAGGTCAGATATAGTGAGAAGACTACTTTTTAGGTTTGTATCAGACCTTGTCTTCACTGAGGTGGTCAAATGAGGTGAACAGGTCTTATTTCAACATGGAGGTGGAAAATTGAGCATTGGGAAAGGTTTATTATGTTTATTTCAAGTGTGTGAGTGAATATTCATGTCTTAGGTTGGAAGAGAAATCAAGATATAGCATTTTTAGTTCTACTGATCTCAAGGAAGTGAGAATCAGAGATTAAGATGCTTAATTTGATGTTGGTTGGCACATGTGAAATCTGCATGGGAGGATGAGCTATTTGAGGAAGGTGAGGAAGGGTTGTAGGAAGGATCTCCAAGAATTATTTTATAGAATAATGCCACAAGCTTTATGAACCATTGTTAACAAGGTAAGGATTTCATAAACCCTTCTTAAATCCTAGTTAGGAAGTGATGGATAATATATTGTTCCAAATGGCATAGAATGGATTGGTTTGGATATTATGATTATTTTATGTTGTATAGTACTCCTCCATCTTTCTCCAAGTGGAATTTTGGTATCTTGACAATGTGTGGACCCCACAATAATTTTAAATTTTCTGAAGAAATTGATATTGTTCTCAAGTTTTACAATAGACCAGTTGAATAAATTAATGTTTTGGGATTTATGGAATCTGTGATACATGTATATATTGGTTTTAGAACAATTTTTATCCATTTAGATTTTTTTGGAAGTTTGTTTTGCAATACTAGTTTTTGAGGTGAATTGTGATTTTGGTGACCTAGTTCGGTGGTGTTCTGGGAACTTACATGTCCAAGTGATGGTATATTATTCATTTAGTGATGACCATAATGTCACAATATTTTCATCAATGTTTCATAATTTCATGGTTGATGTGTTTTGGTATTAGTTTGAGCTTCATATTTGAATACTAGTTTTGTAGGTCACAAACCAAGCGAGGATTGTTGATCCAAATGGTGGCTTCATGATATAATCTGATGGTGCAAAGTTTAAGGATATTGTAGATGTAATTTAGTTGACTTAAAAAACATGTCTAGTTTTATTTAAAATATTTTTAGTGGCCATGTGGGCTCAAGACAAGCGGGATTTGGTGAATGAGGTGTTTGATTGTGTTAATGCCTCTATGAGTCCTAATGAAGTAATTATGTTTTTACATGTTATTGACGACCTAAGGTGGCTTATGATTTATGTTCTCATAATTTTTTCATGTTGTATTAATGTTATTTTAACGATTAATTCTAACTTAGATGATATGTTATATCTATTAAGTCAATATAATAAAAGGCAGGAAGACATATTTGTTGTGTTAGAGAGAGAATGAAATATAAAAAGCACGAGGGAAGTTTGTGAAGGTGTAGAAGGTATTTTTGACCATCAAGAGAAGGAAAAGGACATGTCATGAAGTGATAATATGTGGA
The DNA here is from genome assembly GCA_018340775.1 of Taxus wallichiana var. yunnanensis. Taxonomy (NCBI): domain Eukaryota; kingdom Viridiplantae; phylum Streptophyta; class Pinopsida; order Cupressales; family Taxaceae; genus Taxus; species Taxus wallichiana. The sequence goes on along the minus strand of CM031234.1, from coordinate 680,738,682 downwards.
AATCATATGGTTTTCAATGTCATATGATCTAATCAGCCTTGTTAAGATGTTTTTGTGAGAGATAGTATAAAGGGTAGATTTGAGGAAGATAGAGGAAAGGAGAGACATAAATAAAGTCATCATCAATTGTTTTGGAAACATTCCATAGGTGAAAAAAAGTGGGGATGATTTGGTGTTGATTCATATAGGGGGTTGGTGGTGTTGGTGCTCTTTTAGAGCCCTGTTCTTAACTTAGTTGAGTTTTCTAATAAATACCCCATACCATATAAGGAAATAAATTTACATATGACATCTTCTCACTAGAGATTTTTAAATATCCATGACCATCACTTCCATTGAAATTAAAAATATTAAAGTATGGACATGAATATTTAATTCTAAGGAAGCCACAATGCATCAACTTGTAAATCCATGGAATGAAGAACTTAATGTTTCGCAGTTACTCCAAAATATGAAAGGGTAAAAGATCAAATCATGATTAAGGTGGAATTTTAGAATAATGGATAATCATTCAAATTGACCTTGTAGTAAGATGAAAGAAAGAGAGGATCCCACAAATGACTAGCTAAAATAAATAAGGGAATGTGGTTGTATAATAAAAACCAAGGAACACTTGTTTAGTGTTATGCGGGTTTGTCAAGGAAGTTAGCACTCCGTGGATTCTAAAAGGCTGCGAGACACTCAAAAATCCACCAAAGGGCCACAAAACATAAAAATGTAACTAAAAGTCCACGTGTAAAAAAGGAATAAAATTAAAAGCCATGCGATATTTTATCTAAAAGGTCAAGACTCGTGGATTATTAAAGTCATGGGGTACTCGAGAAAAAGGAAAGTCTTTCATTAGTACCTCTACCACGGGTATCCAAATCATACAATATGAATTTAGAGAAAATGTATATGCTACCCAATGGTAAATTCATTTATGAAAATTAATTGTTAAATTAAAAATTAAATAAAGAGACGCATATGTATATACAAGAAAAAAATGGGGATTTTATAGGGGCCTAACCTTTGAAACTCGCACGACTTTAAGTATGCATATGCAAAAGGAATGTTCTTGTAAAAGAGTTACAATGTCAATTGTTGGTTAAAAATTCCTCTACAAAGGTGGGAATCCAATTCAGAAACATCTTCTTCCTAAACTCAAATTAGTTGCAGTCTTGAGCCCCATAAACGCATTACTAGATTCCCCTACAAGGTCACATGACAAGCCTATCTTCATTAGTTATTTGATGTCTTCTTTGGGGCATTCAGAGATCTTGATCAAATCCATCTTTCTTCCTTGAGAGGAGACCCACTCAAGAAGATTAGAACCACCTTTGAGGTAAGCTTTAGTACCCCACCGAGTAGCATATTTTTAGGTTGAAAATGGCCTGGGAACATCAATTGGTGTCGTAACATCCTTATTTAAGAATTCAATAAACGAGAGGAAATTTTTTTGTTTTTACTTTATGATTCTTGATATAAATACCCATATATTTAAATCCAACATAAATCTTAATGTTCATTGTTCCAAATTCACATAATTTATAACAAACATCACTTAGATAATCCATCTCATAACAATAAAACATATGCAGTAGTAAGGACTCATTACTAAACCGATCTCTCATTTCATGACTCGGTATTAAACTAATCTCTCATGTGTATACCAAGTATACTTGTGGTTCCCTTATTCCATTAAGGTTAAATCAAGTGTAAACAACTAAATATCTATTTGGGTGTTTTTATGGATACCCATATGACATCATGCATCTTTAGTCTAGGTGAAATCAAGACAACACAACCAACAACTTGCGATAATTTGGCCAAAGTTTCAAGACATGTATGTCATGTCTTTATTCCAAGATGACATACTCATCAATAGGAATATGTCTTTCACCCCACTTGAAAATGTTATCTAGATTAGACTAACTTGAATTACGTCAATCACATCCATGTCTTTTTTTATACTAAGTAGAGATAACACACATAGGCTAGTGTTGATAGTCTATTTATGAAGACTAAGGGAATCAAGTGCATCCAAATTGACTTGCATCACTTTGGATCCACTTCATCACCCGTAGTCATCATAAGATGACATTGGCACTAGGCCATACTACTATCACTAATTAGTGTATAACAAAGACCTAGATCCACATTTTATGATAGCAATGCTTAAGGGAGCTAGGTGGATAATCGTGCCATAGTGGCTGTTATTCCACAATAACCAAATAATGACTCACGTCATTGAATGGGTACTGTGTAACAACGCAAGTATGCTACGAAAGTTTGTCAAGTTCCATTAAGTGAAACATCATAACTTAACAAGTTCATTAATTCATTTAATTCATAGCTTGTTAATTTCACCCATTATTATTCTCATCGTTAGGTGTCATTCCTAAGGACCAACTGGGTTCTAACGACATTACCTTAAGTAAGGGATGTAATGTTATCATTTACTATATTAAAGAAACTGTAGATTCATAACTGCAGTTAGCTTAGTCTCAAAAGCATGTATTTTCCTTTATTTAGATAAGTGCCTTAAATGTATTCAATAGTATTTAGTATAGGGAACAACCTCATATAAACATACATAATTTAAATGCACTAGTAATAGTTTTACTTCACACGTCTAATTAGATTAGATACCATAATTATTTTAACAACTTACTTAACTTGTCACCAAACAACTTAAGTCATTCAAGCTTTACAAAATAGTTATAACTTAGATACATTAGTCTTCCAGATATACCAATTATATTGAGGGAAAATTCTCATTTCATATCATAGTTTAAACTATAAAGTTAATATCAGTTGCCTAACTTAATTCTTAGTCCTAACCATAAGTCATCTTCATATAAGAAGCCAAGTATATTTATTTTCATAGATAACCATATTTACATGAAACTTACTAGGTATATAACAAATTCATTCATTTAATGTTTTAATGAATTGTTCATTCTTACTAGATGAAATCAATTTAATTACCATAAGGAAGATTTAAGGTTTAGATATACATCTAAGTTAACTCAAATTAATATTTTTATTTATTATTATAATAAACTCAAACAATATTGATCCATAATGAATCCTATCATATATAGAAATTTATTTAGCATACATTTATAGTTGCCTTATACTTAATGTAACTATCTCATTAATAGTAACTATTATATATAATGTGCCTAGATCCATATACCAATAATTTTCATATAAAGAAAGATTAATAATTGAAATCATCATTTCCAAACAATTCATTTTCATCAATGTAAAACATATCAAATCGAACAACTTTATTGCTTTCGAGAATAAATATCAAATCATGTTCACAAAGATAGATCAACCCTTCATTTCAACTATTTAAAATAATGGCCAAAGGCATTAATCATTCCTATATAGAGGTTTATTAATAATGAAATCAACAATAATCATTCAGCCAAATCATTTCCTTGATGAAAAAGAATAAATTCAACTTTTTATATGTCTTCCTTCTTTCATCTTTCATGAAGTCCATCTACAAGATTGTTAGCATCTGTCAGTTCATATGAATTGAGCATGATAGGTACTAAATCTTCATAACAACATGCTCTAACTTAATAATTTCATAAAAGGAATATTCCTTTTAAATTAAATTATTCTAAGGTTTAAAAGAAGTAAACAAATCTTTTGATCATGCAAGAACAACATAATAAATGAAACTATAAAAATAGAAGACAAGTTTAACACATGCATTTCATTTCAGTAATTAAAACAGAAGTTAATTTAAGTCACTCCAGGTGACCCTAAACAAATATAATTGATCATAATCAACCATGTAATAGAAGTCCAAGAATAAGATGATTACGAGTCATATAAGCCCATACTTATACGATTGTAATCATACATCTTGTTTAATAAAGTTTTACAACTCAATCATCTAATTGCTATATCTCATCCAAGTAATAAAATAAAGTAGTAACTTATTGATAATAATAAGTACAAGATTTATAAGATTCATTCATATAAGCCCATACTTATATGACTATAATCATGTATCTTATTAATAAAGTTTATACAAATTTACTAGAGAAACCTTTGTTATATTTCATCAAACAATAAAAACCATCCATACAATACTTAAAGTCATTATAATAAAATTCCATCCTTACAAGTTATATTTTAAGACCGATATTAAAATGATTCTAGTAATTGGTTTAAAAAGAACTATAATCAAGGCTACCTATAAAAGCACTACAACATCATAGTCATCGAAGGAACGTGAACTAAAAATTATTTAATTAAAACCAATCAACCATACATGATCAAACTCAAACTCAAGAAAGCTTAATAAGTTTTTATGAATGGACAGTCATTTCAAACATAGTTGGATTTCATTCAGCAGTAAGCTTTATACCACAGTCCATTCAATATAATGATCATCACTTAAAGGGTGTAAATGCTAGTCCACCACTCATGGGGATTATGAAGTAGAACTATATCGAATTTGATAAAACACCATAAAACTATAAATATATTAAAATAGTTTTAACATAGTTGGATTTCAGGTTCAATAGCCACATAAAATCACTTAACACATAATCATTTCCACGAAGGTGGAATGAACAAGAATATCTTGAAGGAAAACACAATCAATCCACTGGGTTTAAAGATCACATCTTCTACGATCAAACCATTGATTATGGCAAGAATCAAGTTTACACTTATAGAGGTGTTTATGCAAAGGAGATGAAGTACAAATTTTATATTAACTCTAAACTACAAACACAGATCACTCTAAAATAGATTAAAGGGGGTACTACCCATTTAACAACCCAACTTCAAATTTGAAGGTGTCCATAATGGACTCGATACACAAACACCCAAAACAACTATTGTCTCTAAAAATAGAGTTCATCATGGATTCAAACACAAACACCCTAGTAAGGGTATCGAATCATTACTTGAGTCTCAAGAAAATCATAAGCTAAAATCACAATATACAATATATAGTAACAAATCAACAAGCCTGCACAAGATAGAATAGCTAGAAGGAAAAACACAAGAACCCATTTAACATAATTGCCTAGGATGGAAAGTACAAGTAAAGAGTAAAAATGATTCAATTTCCTTAACCAATTTCACCCAGGTTTGGAACCGTTCCATTAAAACTTACACTAACCCAACAAAGATGGGTTCCATTAACAAAAGATACAGTGCTTCGAAAAATCACTTGTACTCAAATTCTAAAGGGTATCTGCATTACCAATTCGACTAGTCATATCTATGATTGAAACCATTTAAGCTCAGTCAAAATACACAACCCAGAAACCATGAAACACATTATTCCTTCACATTAATCATTCACACTCATGCATACAAAACTAGTAGTCATTCTAATCGACATGCATCCAGATTCAAAGAAATATTTCATAATATAACCGGATAATAAATGAATAACACAAATACACAAAACCCAGAACCAAAGAACACGATTCCATTTCAAGAGAAGAGTTCTTTTCATGAAATAATTAAATAGAGAAAATTATTTCAAGGAGTTAGAGCCTATCATGCCTGGTAGATCTCCTACAAATATTTTCCAAGCTTCCAAGATTTCTTTCCAAGATTTCACGATAAACTCCACAAAATAATCAAACCAAATTCCACATAATACCCTCATTCCTTCTTCAACTAGTTTTATAGCCTCATTTAATTTAATTATCTGTTATTTCCTCCATGAAAAAGATAGATTCATGTTTATCCAAACCTCAAAACCTAGTTCTAAAAACAAGAGTTCCACATGCAGAGAAAAAGAACTCGAGTAAACAAATGAAAAACAAAAATCAACTACACTCTTTTCTCCCAAAACTGAATGTCTTTCCCCAAGGTGGTTTTGGGGTAATACCAATGCCATTAATGTTAACTTATCTAATCGAAATCCCGCCAACTAAATTTTACCAACTATATTTGGCTAAATGAATTCCAGTTAAACAATACACTCAATAAACTATTAGCACCAAGTTTGGCGTCAATGCCAAGTTAACTAGGTATCCACCAAAAGGTGGCAATGGAGATCATAAAATTCCACATTTAAATTTGGAATTACATGTAGGTGGGCATGCATGAAATTAAATTTGCCACCAAACCTTCCTTAATTCACGCTAACCTTAGTTAGGTCAAATGATTAGGACCTAGGATCCCTTTTCCCTTAGGTAGGTTTGGGTTTATTTCCACAAAAATAATATCTATAAACTTAGATACCTCAACCTTAGCTTAGGTTGTTTGTAGTTAAATCAAATGTCCATAGGGTTAGGTTAAACGCTTCACACATATATATATATATATATATATATATATATATATATATATATATATATATATATATATATCTTAGGATAAATATTACTTTAAATGTATTTTAGTTATGAAAAACTTTCCAAGGTCATTATTAGGTAAGCATGATTTTCTCCCTTTTTCCACCTACATGTTCTGAAAATTCATTTCACAGTTCACTTATTGTTCAACCATTTACTTTTCTCTTTACCCTTATGACAAATCTTCATAACTTACATAAGTATTTTCCATATTTCAAAATGCCTACCAGATTTTAAATCTCCCATTCTTATGTTAAGATTTTGCTTCTCAAACGTTTATTTAATGTATAAAACTTACTCTTGCTACACAAGAAAATCTAACGTGATGTCAAGATGAAATCTTGGGATTAAGGAAGACATAGATTCGAGATAGCCTTTTTCCAAGAACATCCTTCGATCACGAAATAGTTATTTCCCTATCATTATTATTATAGTACAATAACTTGTTGAATTCCAAATTTGATATTATATATATATATATATATATACATCCTTTGTTTTCTCGAAGTTTGATCACACCATTTGACAATTCATATTCTTTGTATCACATGAAGTTGCTTAAATTAAGTCACAAGGACTCCCAGTGACATTATTCCCAACCTCAAATTTTGGTTTTACTCTCATATGATTTACTTTCGCGTCGCACTAGGATCTCATTATTACCATCATTTTAAACGTAAGAGTTACGAAAGTACTTGTTTGACATATTAAAGAAGCACATGGTTAAGCTTAATTCTAGTTTCACCCAGGGCTTCAATCTCTATCATAGGTGTGATTAAGGTTAAAATGTATTTACCCTATAACCTTTTGTGAAAGATCAAGGCACTAAATTTTCACAAGCCCAAGACAAGACATTTATTTATGAGGGACAAAAGGGTTCACTAACGAGAGTGCAAGACAAAGAACAACTATATCATGACCTTCATTTAGGTCATTTGGATCAAGAGGATTTCATTCACTTGATGAAGTTAATTTCTAGATCTAATTTCGTAAGGCCAGGAAATCCAATAGGATACAAGGAGTAATATCTCTACCTACTCCACGAGATGGGAAGGTTACACGCTTAGTCATTCCTTCTAACAAGGACTCATAAGGTGACTTCCAAGGTGATCTTCACCACTCACCCAGTGTCGGACCTGAAGAGGGACATTCTTCTCGCGATTACCAAATCTAGAAGGAAACGCATACTCGGGATAGGTTGGACCATGACATTCCTAAATATGGGTTTATGATATGTCACTTAGACAAAAGGACTATGATGATAAACTCAACTAGGGTTTTATTTACCTAACCTAGAGTGTTCCATGAGCAGTGCAAAGCTTAAGTTCATTCTACGGTCTTAAATTTCTTATATGGTACAAAGGGATCACACTTGCAGGGCAAGTATGCATGAATATTTTATTAAGGGTTGAGTGTTCCCATTAAAACTCTTTATTGTGTTTGCAATGTAAGAAGGTAACCCAATAATTAATTTAATCATTTATTAAATACTGAGAAGGTACTACAATGTATTAACTTTGATTTTCAATTTACTAAGTATAAATCAACCCTTTTTTTTTTTTTTACATAACTAAAAATAAGAAACATAATGAACTAGTGATTAGATGCACATTTCCTAAGTATCCCTAAAACTAGCATATCATGCATATTAACAAATTTCATTTATAACTTTTTGGTAACAAGAGACTACATTAGATAGTTATTCATTTTACAATGACCTATAAAAATTACAATAATAATAATTAAATCACACATCGCCCTTTTCGTCGTCATTCTTCCATCCTGCAAAACCCACGTGAGCATGATATCAACGATAAATCAGTTGGCATGGCATCCACCCTAAGCAATCATAAGTATCATATTTCAGATTCCCATTTACATCTAACAATAATTACAATTTGCAATCGAAATAAAAAGGTCTAGGAACATGTATCCATTGCATTTCATTTTTTCTTCATTTTGTAACCCAGGAGAGAGAAAGAGAAGGGAAGAGAGAGAAAACATCATTTTGCCAAAAGTTCTAATACACACAACAAGTTTCATTATAGTGTTTTAAACAGTTATTTAAGTGTGTTTAAATGTTTTCAGGGTGATTTGGCAACCTTACGAGGTCCGCAACTTTCTATTCTTACATTTTCTCACTAGCTACAAAATGTTCAAAAAGGGCTCGGAGGCTAAGAAACTGCTTCCAAAGGTTATCTTTTGATGAGCACGCACTCCACGATTAACTTTCTACGTGTCCCCAAATATACCAAGAATTCATAGCAACTGACGGAATTGAAAAAGAGCGAACGGTTTGCGTTTGGCGGTTAGTTCTCGGGGCCACTGGTCGTAGTTCACCCAGTTGTAAAATGCCAAAAGTTAACTCGAGGGCCCAGAAAACCGCGTCCATAACTGACGTTCGATGGAGAAGCACGCAATGAGACATCTCCTACTAGTTCCCCTATATAAGGAGAGTTCATCAGAGTCGACGGGACGGAGAACTAGTAAACTATTTTCAAATGGCGACAAGTTTTCTGGAGCGACAAGGAGAAATTGGTCAGTTTGACCTCGTCAAACTATGATCGGAGGCTTACAAAATGGCTTCGCCAAACTATCCCAAAAAGTGCTCTTTCCTATGTTGAATGTTCCATGCATTTGTCTAGTATAAACGCTAGAGGTTTGCGAAGACGGAACGTGATTTCTCTTTCCGGGTTTCAAATGGTGGTCCCAAACGAAAGCCAACTTTCTAGTTTTAACAACTCTCTACTGTTGTAAACCGGTGTAGTAGGGCTCCTAGAAGAGCGTCAAAAGGATGTCATATGATCGTTTCGGGTCAAACCAAAAATCAAGATGACTCCTCGTATACCAAGGTACGTGAATGAAACTTCACATCTCGTTTCCAGAGTTGCGAAGGGTACTTAGTGAGTCTCGAAAATGCAAAATTTAACTATTTTAAGCAAGGAAGAAGGTCAACTTATTCAATGGAGAGTCAAATTTGTCTAGTCGATAAAACGATATTGGAGCGATAAAAAGGGTAAGATTTTTCTAGATCATCTCAAAGCGAGGGTGATAGTTCATGGTTTAAAGTAGGTGAGTTATAATGGCTTCGAGAGTTGCGACACGACACTTTATTGTTTTGCAATGAGTTGAAGAGACATTTAATTGTATTTAAAAATCCTAATAATTTAAAATTCTATTTAGTTGCAAAAGAGAACTAAAACATGAGAATTATGAGAGGTAAGGAAAAAGAACCATGCCTGGAGAACGAAGTCGGTCGAAGCCGCAAGCTTGGGTTCAATCTCTTGCTTGGGCACTTTGTCAACCAGTCCACGAGCGTCCTCAGCTCCACCATTTTGCATACACGTCATCAAGCTTATCTTTTCTGAAAGAGCCTCATCCATAACTGGTAATGAAACAAACAAATTGGTTGAAATATTTCTGAGGATTGTTGCAAAAAGGAGTTCTATTCCACTGCTCCGACCAACACACCAGTCATTCCAACTTCCCATCACCGTTGATGACCATATCCTTGGCAGCTCTTAGAGCAACATGGAGCATAACAAGGTTCTTTGTACTGATTAAATGCTCTCCATTGTACATTCTGTAAATCATGGCACTCCAAGAGACCGCATTTCTTTGAGGCATTCAATCAAACAGTTCACATGCCCTGAATACACTTCCACATTTTCACGCATATCCACTATGCCGCTTGCAAGAACAAAATCCTACAAATGAAAACCAGATTCTATTACCCATACCCTGCTCCCAAACTTCCATCTTGACACACGTTGGAAGCATGCTGGCATACACAAATGATTTGGTTGGTGCCCTGCTGCAAATGAAGAAACATCGTGACTACCTCATGAGGAGGTCCATGTCTTTTATACGCTGCAATAATACTATACCATTAGAAGTTGTCTCGTTCTTTCATTGGACAAATACAAAAACCAGCGCCCAAGGCACATTGAAACTACCACATCTGACAAAAAATTTTCTCTCTTTTGCCTGATGGAAGTCCATGCGCTGTTCTAAAGCTCCCATTTTGACACAGGCTGGGAAGATATCAGCAAAGGTTGTGGATTTTGGCTTTACACATACCAAATGCATTTGCTTGAAAGTTTCCAAGGCCTTTTCAACAACCTCATTTTTTGCACATCCTGCCATCATTACAGTCCATAAAACACATTTCTTTCAGGCATTTTTGAACAGTTCACATGCTTCCACGTTTTGCATATGTATCTACTAAGGCACTTGCAATCCATCAATTTTCTACCTTTTTGCTTTGATGGAAGTAATGTGCAGGGCTCATTTTTGATACATGCGGGGAGGATGTTGGCACAGGTCACAGCCATAGCACTCCCGAGAACGTTGTTTCTTTCTTTCCTCAGTCAACACTGCTTGTAACCCATGTCCCAAGGCATTTTAACTACAACATCAGCCAAAACGCCTATTTTTTTTTTTTTTTTTTTTTTGGCGCTTATGGATGCCCATGCAGATCTCTAGGTGCATTTTTGGGAGAATGTTGGCCACATTGACCAGCTAAAATGAACGAAAAAAACCTCCTCCATTTTCTTTGATGAATGTCCATACGCTATCCCTAAGCATATGCGATTTACACTGTTGTGAAGATCAAAAACCTCTCTAAATCATTTACACTTTGTAAAATGTTGTGCAGGTCAAAGGGGGCTCATTTTTCTTGGACACAGGCTTGCGTTTTCAAAATGAGGAAGGAATAGTTTGTGCCACCATCAAACCTGCACAAAACCTCCTTCTTCCATGGCGCGGCGCACTCTCCCTCTCCACACAACCAAAATGATGGAACAGTCCCCCCCCAACTTGCCCTAAAATTTCGCCCCACAAGAAGTCATGGTTTTTTTGATTTTCTTTTAAAATTTGAATCCTTTTATTTTATTTTATTTTATTATTTATTATTTATTATTTATTTTTTAAAAAAAAACGGAGGCATTACATTCTCCTCCCCTTAAGAAAGCATCGTCCTCGATGCGACATACAATGAAGAAGGAGAAATGGTAAACAACAAGGAACGAATAAGGCGAAGGCACACGCTAAGGTTAAGATTTCAGACCCAAAAGCATGGTCATGGGGTGGCCCTAGGAACAATTGGTAGAAATTTTAATTTTCAAGGTTCTGTGAAGATTGGCAGTTCTCTCTTATTCATTATTTCATTAATCTCTTTCCATTAACATTATTCTTAATTCCAAGTCCTTTAAAATTTCATTTTTATAGAATTTTAGTTTATTCATTCTGTGGGTTCCCATCATGAACTATAGTCACAACACCCTACCAGGGTCATACACAACACTAAAATTTCACAAGCATACTTTTACATACTTTCACGACCGTACCACATCACAAGGGTTTCACCACACCATGGAATGACAACAAGTAGACCACATAACAATTAATTTCCAACAATTACGCCCTAGACATAGATCTAGTGCACGCATATGACTAACAACAGAATCAACACGTTGATACATATACAATGGGTATCACTAGCCCCAAAAATCCATGACTGCACCAACATAGTGCCAAGACAATACCCAATAGTCCATACCAACCAAGAGGAGAGTCAAGCCTCATACATAACAAGGTATCAAAAAGACTCATACAAGTACACATAACTCACTATACCAATCTCCACACATCACAAGGCATCACGAAACAACTCCAGATATCTCCAAAAGTACAGAATACAACTCCATATACCTCCCCAAAGCATCACCAGATAAGCTCCATATACCTCCCAAGAGGAAGAAACATAGTGCCAAAACCAAGTCGGGTCACTCAACCATAGAGCCCCATCAAGAATATCAGGTCACTCAACCATAGAGCGCCATAAATAATAACAGGTCACTCAACCATAGAGGCCCGTCTCCTTTCTCCTTTTAAATGAGGTCGGGTCACTCTATGGCCCTAGGCACATAGAGCCCCGTCACCCCCAAACCAAGTGACATAATAACTCGTGGTTCAACAACCCGCTAGTTATCTGTAACTCCTTGGGGCATACCCCCATACAATGAAGTGGGTCCATAGGTTCAACCACTCCATGGTGAATCCCATGACCCTATTCCAACACATTACGACATTAGAACCAGCATAACAATCCATTCAAATGCCAAGTGGCAAAATCAAAAGCCTTGGGCTAGGCTACAAATGTTTCAAATATGAAAAGAAAGTTTTAAAACCAAGAAAAACAAGTGGCTAATTAGCCATGGTTAGTGTAAAATCCAACTGTTAGTGCAACAATCAAATAAATGCCCAAAATATAAGAACATGTCAATCAAGAAAACGGCTGGTTCTAGCTAAAAGAGAAAGATTAATTTACGAATAAAATACGTAATGAGAAAATAGCACATCACAATCACTATGTGGCCTCATACCACCACCAAAGGGGTACTCATCGAGTTGCTGGCACTCGGACATCGAGCCTCAGCTCGTGAAAATATACATGTAACCAAGAAATGAGTATACCAAATAATGTATCTGTCATCATCTCTGCCTGAATCAAAACTCCAAACTCCCACAAGGCTCAACATAGTCAAAATTCACATAGGATTATTCAATGAACAATCCAATAGGAAAGAGCAGGGAACTCTAGTCGCATAATTTGAGCCTAAGGTGGTGTGCACCCACAATATACTGAGCAAGCTCGAAGTATACTAAACAGATAGAAGTGGATTTTCAGTCTATATAAGACTCCACTTCCTCACTTGTACTCGGCTCAAGATTATGAAAACTTGGTCCACGCCTCCTCTCTCCACACATACACTCTTGACAGTTTCATCCCCTTAGGGTCATCTAGTGTAGGGTCCACGACATACACATAACTACATCACTAACACAATGGTAATTCACACACAACAACCATAACGTATTACGCATATATATATATATATATATATATATATATATATATATACAGGGTATAACACAATCATTACCTTCATGGGTTACGACACATCACATTACCACATCTGCACCCAAAGCACAATCACTGTACAATAGGGTTCATAGGCTCACTGTATGCCCCTATATCACAACATGAATCATTACATATTACACAAATCATACATACTGATGGACATATGTCTAACATCACAACATAACATTCATTTTCTACATACAAGGTGATACACACATTTCTTTAAAACATGGTAAAACATCATGATACAATTCAATTCACTTTACATCAATCCAGTCATACAACATATCAACACACCCCCATATCACAATATCATTCCATTCACACAAAACAAGGTGGTACATCACACACGGATTCCTCATTGGATCCACAAAAAGGAGAGTCAATACTCTCATCACAAGCAGTAATTCACACGTGAATTCTTCATAGAATCCACACGAAGGAGAGAGAATACTCCCATCCCCAGACATCAACATGATAACAAATGCACACTAAGTGACATACACATCATGTGTTCACATTATCACAATTACGACATAGATCACATCACTCTTAAAACACATTACTCTTCCAATATTTATCACCATCATGAATACACCATCACGCCCATCATGCATAACACCATCATCACAATTCATCACAACTCTATCCCAGAGGTTCGAGAGCATGAACCTCCCTCTGATACCATATGTAGTGCCCACATTTTACACACACAAATACAACAGTAAAATACCAGGATAATTTTTTTTTTTGACTTACATTGCTCACTACACAATACACAGTAAGGGCTCCAAGTACAGACTCGGTACACATGCGACAATCACATAAGTCATCGACTCACATAGACACATGCAGACGACATCGACATGTCGACGCTACACTTTTCCCAATGGAAGGTTACTAGTAAAGACCCAACCACAAGAAACGTGACTTTAGGAATGATGAACCCATGACATATCATTACTTTAAATGTATTTTAGTTACGGAAAACTTTCCAAGGTCATTATTAGGTAAGCATGATTTTCTCCCTTTTTCCACCTACATGTTCTGAAAATTCGTTTCACAGTTCACTTATTGTTCAACCATTTACTTTGCTCTTTACCCTTATGACAAATCTTCATAACTTACATAAGTATTTTCCATATTTCAAAATGCCTACCAGATTTTAAATCTCCCATTCTTATGTTAAGATTTTGCTTCTCAAACATTTATTTAATGTATAAAACTTACTCTTGCTACACAAGAAAATCTAACGTGATGTCAAGATGAAATCTTGGGATTAAGGAAGACATAGATTGAGATAGCTTTTTCCAAGAACATCCTTCGATCACGGAATAGTTATTTCCCTATCATTATTATTATAGTACAATAACTTACTGAATTCCAAATTTGATTTTATATATATATATATACATCCTTTGCTTTCTCAAAGTTTGATCACACCATTTGACAATTCATATTCTTTGTATCACATGAAGTTGCTTAAATTAAGTCACAAGGACTCCCAGTGACATTATTCCCAACCTCAAATTTTGGTTTTACTCTCATATGATTTACTTTTGCGTCGCACTAGGATCTCATTATTACCATCGTTTTAAACGTAAGAGTTATGAAAGTACTTGTTTGACATATTAAAGAAGCACATGGTTAAGCTTAATTCCAGTTTCACCCAGGGCTTCAATCTCTATCATAGGTGTGATTAAGGTTAAAAGTATTTACCCTATAATCCTTTCGTGAAAGATCAAGGCACTAAATTTTCACAAGCCCAGAACAGGACGTTTATTTACGAGGGACAAAAGGGTTCACTAACGAGAGTGCAAGACAAAGAACAACTATATCGTGACCTCCATTTAGGTCATTTGGATCCAACAGGGATTTCATTCACTGATGAAGTTAATTTCTAGATCTAATTTCGTAAGGCCGGAAATCCAATAGGATACAAGGGAGTAATATCTCTACCTACTCCACAGATGGGAAGGTTACACCGCTTAGTCATTCCTTCTAACAAGGACTCATAAGGTGACTTCCAAGGTGATCTTCACCACTCAGCCTGGTGTCGGACCTGAAGAGGGGACATTCTTCTCACGATTACCAAATCTAGAAGGAAAACGCATACTCTGGATAGGTTGGACCATGACATTCCTAAACATGGGTTTACGACAGTGTCGCTTAGACAAAAGGACTATGATGATAAACTCCAACTAGGGGTTTTATTTACCTAACCTAGAGTGTTCCATCGAGTGCAAAGCTTAAGTTCATTCTACGGTCTTAAATTTCTTATATGGTACAAAGGGTCACACTTGCAGGCAAGTATGCACGACTATTTTATTAAGGGTTGAGTGTTCCCATTAAAACTCTTTATTGTGTTTGCAATGTAAGAAGGTAACCCAATAATTAATTTAATCATTTATTAAATACTGAGAAGGTACTACAATGTATTAACTTTGATTTTCAATTTACTAAGTATAAATCAACCCCTTTTTTTTTTTTTTTTTTATACACAACTAAGAAACATAATGAACCGGTGATTAGATGCACATTTCCTAAGTATCCCTAAAACTAGCATATCATGCATATTAACAAATTTCATTTATAACTTTTCGGTAACAAGAGACTACATTAGACAATTATTCATTTTACAATGACCTATAAAAATTACAATAATAATAATTAAATCACACATCGCCCTTTTCGTCGTCGTTCTTCCATCCTGCAAAACCCACGTGAGCATGATATCAGCGATAAATCGCTGGCATGGCATCCACCCTAAGCAATCATAAGTATCATATTTCAGATTCCCATTTACATCTAACAATAATTACAATTTGCAATCGAAATAAAAAGGTCTAGGAACATGTATCCATTGCATTTCATTTTTCTTCATTTTGTAACCCAGGAGAGAGAAAGAGAAGGGAAGAGAGAGAAAACATCATTTTGCCAAAAGTTCTAATACACACAACAAGTTTCATTATAGTGTTTTAAACAGTTATTTAAGTGTGTTTAAATGTTTTCAGGGTGATTTGGCAACCTTACGAGGTCCCGCAGCTTTACTATTCTTACATTTTCTCACTAGCTACAAAACGTTCAAAAAGGGCTTGGAGGCTAAGAAACTACTTCCAAAGGTTATCTTCGATGAGCACGCACTCCATGATTAACTTTCTACGTGTCCCCAGAAATACCAAGAATTCATAGCAACTGACGGAATTGAAAAGGAGCGAACGGTTTGCGTTTGGCGGTTAGTTCTCTGGGGCCACTAGTCGTAGTTCACCCAGTTGTAAAATGCCAAAAGTTAACTCGAGGGCCCAGAAAACTGCATCCATAACTGACGTTCGATGGAGAAGCATGCAACGAGACATCTCCTACTAGTTCCCCTATATAAGGAGAGTTCATCAGAGTCGACGGGACGGAGAACTAGTAAACTATTTTCAAATGGTGACAAGTTTTCTGGAGTGACAAGGAGAAATTGGTCCAGTTTGACCTCATCAAACTGTGATCGGAGGCTTACAAAATGGCTTCACCAAACTATCCCAAAAAGTTCTCTTTCCTATGCTGAATGTTCCATGCATTTGTCTAGTATAAACGCTAGAGGTTTGCGAAGACGGAACGTGATTTCTTTCCGGGTTTCAAATGGTGGTCCCAAACGAAAGCCAACTTGCTAGTTTTAACAACTCTCTCTTGTTGTAAACCGGTGTAGAGGCTCTAGAAGCGTCAAAAGGATGTCATATGATCGTTTCAGGTCAACCAAAAATCAGGTGAACTCCTCGTATACCAAGGTACGCGAATGAAACTTCACATCTTGTTTCTAGAGTTGCGAAGGGTACTTAGTGAGTCTCCGAAAATGCAAAATTTAACTATTTTAAGCAAGGAAGAAGGTCAACTTATTCAATGGAGAGTCAAATTTGTCTGGTTGATAAAATGATATTGGAGCGATAAAAAGGGTAAGAGTTTTCTAGATCATCTCAAAGCGAGGGTGATAGTTCATGATTTAAAGTAGGTGAGTTATAATGGCTTCGAGAGTTGCGACACGACACTTTATTGTTTTGCAATGAGTTGAAGAGACATTTAACTGTATTTAAAAATCCTAATAATTTAAAATTCTAAATTAGTTGCAAAAGAGAACTAAAACATGAGAATTATGAGAGGTAAGGGAAAAAGAACCATGCCTGGAGAACGAAGTCGGTCGAAGCCGTAGGCTTGGGTTCAGTCTCTTGCTTGGGCACTTTGTCAACCAGTCCACGAGCATCCTCAGCTCCACCATTTTGCATACACATCATCAAGCTTATCTTTTCCTGAAAGAGCCTCATCCATAACTGGTAATGAAACAAACAAATTGGTTGAAATATTTCTGAGGATTGTTGCAAAAAGGAGTGCCTATTCCACTGCTCCGACCAGCACACCAGTCATTCCAACTTCCCATCACCGTTGATGACCATATCCTTGGTAGCTCTTAGAGCAACATGGAGCATAACAAGGTTCTCTATACTGATTAAATGCTCTCCATTATACATTCTGTAAATCATGGCACTCCAAGAGACCGCATTTCTTTGAGGCATTCAATCAAACAGTTCACATGCCTTGAATACACTTCCACATTTTCACGCATATCCACTATGCCGCTTGCAAGAACAAAATCCTACAAATGAAAACCAGATTCTATTGCTCATACCCTGCTCCCAAGCTTCCATCTTGGCACACGCTGGAAGCATGCTGGCATACGCAACTGATTTGGTTGGTGCCCTGCTGCGTAAATGAAGAAACATCGTGACTACCTCACGAGGAGGTCCATGTCTTCTGTACGCTGCAATAATACTATTCCATTAGAAGTTGTCTCATTCTTTCATTGGAAAATACAAAAACCAGCGCCCAAGGCACATTGAAACTACCACATCTGACAAAAATTTTCTCTCTTTTACTGATGGAAGTCCATGCGTTTCTAAAGCTCCCATTTTGACACAGGCTGGGAAGATATCAGTAAAGGTTGTGGATTTTGGCTTTACACATACCAAATGCATTTGCTTGAAAGTTTCCAAGGCCTTTTCAACAACCTCATTTTTTTGCACATCCTGCCATCATTATAGTCCATAAAACACATTTCTTTCAGGCATTGTCGAACAGTTCACATGCTTCCATGATTTGCATATGTATCTACTAAGGCACTTGCAACTGCAACAGTTTCTCTACCTTTTTGCTTTGATGGAAGTCCACGGGGTCTGGGGCTCATTTTTTGATACATGCAGGGAGGATGTCGGCACAGGTCGTAGCCATAGCACTCCCTGAGAACGTTGTTTCTTTCTTTCCTCTGCTCAACATTGTAACCCACATCCCAAGGCATTTGTAACTACAACATCAGCCAAAATTCCTGTCCCCTTTTCCTTTTTTTGGTGCTTATGGATGCACCACTCATGTCTAGGTGTGGCTGGGAGAATGTTGGCCACGTGACCAGCTAAAATGAACAAAAAAACCTCCTCCATTTGCTTTGATGAACGTCCATACGCTGTCCCTAAGCATATGCGACTGCACAACTGTCAAAAACCTCTCTAAATCATTTACACTTTGCAAAATGTTGTGCAGGTCAAAGGGGGCTCGTTTTTCTTGGACGCAGGCTTGCATTCTCAAAATGAGGGAAGGAATAGTTTGTGCTGCCATCTAACCTGCACAAAACCTCCATCTTATGACACGCGCACTCTCCCTCTCTACACAACCAAAAGATGGAACAATCTGCCCCAACTTGCCCTAAAATTTTGCCCCACAAGAAGTCACGGGTTTTTTTGATTTTCTTTTAAAATTTGAATCCTTTTATTTTATTTTATTTTATTATTTATTATTTATTTATTTATTTATTTTAAAATGGAGGCATTACACAATACAGTCCGACATAACTCCCCTCTAAAAGCATCATCGTCCGATGATCCGTAATCACCAATTTTAGCTTTTAAGAACACATGTAATAACATATTTTATTCAACCATACAATTATTAAACAACAAATAATATTTTACGCAAAATTCAATTTTTCAAACGTTCATAATAACATCAAAAGGTTGTAACAACACTTATTAAATAGTTTTTACTCAAAAAAGAAAAATCGAGATAGTTCTTAAATTAAATATATCAAGTACATCAATATTTGACAGAAAAACCAAAATAAACTATCCAAAACAAATTTTTCAGTATTCTCAATATCAAGAAAAATGTTGTTTTTATCTTTCCCAGACTTTACTAATAAAGACAATTCATATCACCATAACATTTTCACATTCCGGAGTCTTTAACTCCTTACTTTCATGCTTCTTTATCAGTCTTTCTATTTGGAATTGTAGTCTAAATATTCTTCGCGGATTGTTCTCCTTGTTTCTCAAGAGGAAATCCTTAAGCATAGCGATTACCACGGTTACCACATTTAAAGCAACCAATAGAAGGTCTCTTCCTTTGAAATCTTTCATTACTACCAACAACGTATTCTTTCCCATTCTTTTTAAAGTTTCTAGTAGTATTGTTTCCACCATTATGAGTTTTACTTTTCTCCTTCTTTCATCATGTCTTTCAAGTTAACAATGTTGAAGGAGTTTCATCGATTTGCGCTTTTCTTCTTTATGAGAAGTAATGGCTTGGAAATTTTTCTCCTACCTAATGGCCTTCTCAAATACTTCTTCCATCGTTGGTGTCCCATGTACATCAACTTTGCCACCTATTACAGGTTTCAAACCCATAATAAACTTCCTTATGCGGAATTTCTCATCTGTTTCATATTGTGGTACATACTTAAGGAGTTTGGTAAATTTCTCCCAGTACTCAGTTATAGTCATTCTAACTTGTTCAAGGTTCTAAAAATATGTCATCTTTTGGTCATAATATAATTGGGGTAACCAGCGTTTCCTAAAATAGGCCTTAAACTTGTCCCATGTTATGTTTTCATTGTCTACTCCCAATTCCACTTTCCATCTGTCCTACCTTGTGGATGCCTCATTGAAGAGATGATATGTTCCCAATACTAATTTGGCTTCTTTAGAGAAGTTCCTTATTACAAAGTACTTCTACATCTCGTTGAGCCAATTCTTAGCCCCATCCCCTAGAGTTGTACCATCAAACTTAGGTGGACTAATTCTTTTTATGTCTTTTGACAACTCAATCTCCAAGCATGCTCTTGCATTCAGAGGCTAATTTGGTACATTTACATTATCATTATCAATGTTATAGCTATTTCTAGCATTGGAATCTCCAACATATATATTTATTTCAGTATGTGGTTGTTCCTAAGATGGTTCATTTTCAGACTCAACATTATTTCTAGCCACTTGTTGTTCAAGTACAGTAAGTCGATCCCTTATCTCGCACTAAAGCAAGAAGGATCTCATCCATCTTTTGAGTTGTAGTTGCTTCACCGCCTGGAGGCTAGTCATTCATGAGCCTTCTCCCCTTGTTTTAACTATTTTCTATTAAAAAGAAAGTAATTTTTATCAGTGATAGATTCAAATGGGTCCAAGAGCTACAACCTTCAGCTCTGATACAAAAATGTAACATCCTTATTTAAGACTTCAATAAACAGGGGAATTTTTTTATTTTTCTAACTTTATGCTTCTCGATCTAAATACCCATATATTTAAATCCAACATAAATCTTAATGTTCACTATTCCAAATTCACATAATTTAGAACAAACATTCATTTAGCTAATCCATCTCATAACAATAAACCATATGCAGTTGTAATGACTCAGTACTAAACCGATCTCTCATTTCATGACTCGGTATTAAACTAATCTCTCATGTGTATACCAAGTATAGTTTTGGTTTCCTTATTCAATTAAGGGTCAATCAAGTGTAAAAACTAAAGATCCTATCTGGGTATCTATTACAGATACCCATCAAACGTCACGTTTCTTTAGTTCAGGTGAAATCAAGAGAACGCAACCAATAGCTCGTGATAATTTGGCCTAATTTTCAAGACATGTATGCCATGTCTTTATTCCAAGACAACATACTCATTAACAGGTTTATGTCTTTTACCCCACTCAAAACTGTAACCAGATTAGACTATCTTGACTTACGTCAATCACATCCATGTCCTTGTTTTATAATATGTAGAGCTAGCATGCATAGGATAGTGTTGATAGTCTTCTTATGAAGACTAAGGGAATCGGGAGCATTTTAATTGAATTTCATCACTTCGGATCCATTTTTTCACCCATAGTCATCATAAGATGACATCGGAACTAGGCTTTACTATTATCACTAATTAAGGTATAAGAGAGACTGGATCAACATTTTTATGATAAAAACTCTTAAGGTAGCTAGGTGGATAATTGCGCCATTGTGGTTACTTCACAATAACCAAAAACTGACTCGCTTCGTTGAATGGTTGTTGTGTAGCAGCGACTATGCTACGATAGTCCATCAAGTTCCATTTAGTGAAAAATAATAAATTAGGAAGTTCATTAATTTGTTTAATTCATATCTTATTAATTTCACTCGTTATTATTCTCATCGTTAGGTTTTCTTCCTAAGGACCAACTCATGTTCTAATGAAATTCCCTTAAGGGATGTAATGTTATCATTTACTTAATTAAAGAAACTATAGATTCATAATCGTAACTAGCTTAATCTCAAACGCATGTATTTTCCTTTAATGAGATAAGTGCCTTAAATGTATTCAATAGTATTTAGTATATGGAAGAAACCTTAAATAAACATACATAATTTAAATGCGCTAGTAATAGTTTTACTTCACACGTCTAATCATATTAGATACCATAAATATTGTAACAAATTACTTAACTTGACACCAAACAACTTAAGTCATTCAAGATTTACAAAAGAATTATAACTTAGATACATTATTCTTCAAGATATAACCAATTATACTCGGGAAAATTCTCATTTCATATTATAGTTTAAACTATAAAGTTAATATCAGTTGCCTAACTTAATTGGTAGTCCTAACCATAAGTCATCTTCATATAAAAAGCCAAGTATCTTTTTATTCACTATTATAAGAAACTCAAACAAAATTGATCCATAATGTTTGTACCAATCATACATAGAACTTTATTTGGCATACATTTAAATTTGTCAAATTTATAACTTACATGAAATTGTCTCATTCAAGATAAAATCATATTATATAAACCATGCAGTCCTATAGTTGCCTTATACTCAGGCTCCATATAACAATAACTTTCATATAAATCCTACTTCCTTAAGAAAGATTAATAACTAAAATCATCATTTCCAAACAATTCATTTTCATCAAGGTAAAACATATCAAATTGAATAACTTTATTTCTTTCAAGAATAAAAAATCAAATCATGTTTGCAGAGATAGATCAACCCTTCATTTAAAATGTTTGCAATAATGGCCAAAGGCCTCAATCATTTCTATATATAGGTTTATTAATAATGAAATCAACAATAATCATTAAACCAAATAATTTCCTTCGGTCAAAATAATACATGCAACTTTTTATACATCTTCCTTCTTTTATCTTTCATGAAGCCCATCTGCAAGATTGTTAACATCTGTCAGTTCATACGAACTGAGAATGATAGCATCTGTAGGTACTCTATCATTCAAATGAACTAAGAATGATAGAATTTGTAGGTACTTTGTCAGTTCATGAAAATGAGTATGATAGCATCGTCGGTTCATACAAACAAGAGTTTCACATGCAGAGAAAAATAACTCGAGTAAACAAATTAAAAACAAGAACCAACTATACTCTTTTCTCCCGAAATTGACATGTCTTTCCCCAAGATGATTTCCAGGTAGTAATAATGCCATTAATGTTTGAATTAACTGAAATCCCACCAAATACGTGTTGCCAACTAAATTTGGCTAAACAACTTATATTTAAACAGTCCCCTCAATAAAATGGTGGCACCAAGTTTGGTGTGTATTCCAAGTTAACTAGGTCTCCCACCAAAAGGTGGCGGTGGAGATCATTAAATTCCACATTTAAATTTTCAAGTACATGTAGGGTGGCACCATGCAGTTAAAATTTCCACTAACCCTTCCTTAATTCACACCAACCTTAGTTAGGTCAAATGATTAGGACTTAGGATCCCCTTTCCCTTAGGTAGGTTAGGGTTTATTTCACAAAAATAATATCTATGAACTTGGATACCTCAACCTTAGATTAGGTTTTTATAGTTAAATAAAATGTCCATAGGGTTAGATTAAGCCCTTCACAGCTATATATATATAGGTCCTTAGAAATTTATTTATCACCTTAGCATAGGTCAGATTATGTCTTTATAAAACAACAGAAATATCAGTACCTTACCACTTGTCATTCCCACTTATAACATTAAACGTATTTATTTAATCAAACCAAACCTTTCAATCAAAGGTAACCTTAGGCACAATAATGTAATCATACACAATTGAGATTAGATTCAGTGTTACTAGATTGATATTAAAACTGAAATTCCAAAATCAATAAGAACTCATGTAATCATCAGATTTAAGTCATAATCGCATATCGATTTAGGCGAATACCTTGGATCGATGCAGTTTATACAAGGTGTTATCCTAATCTGATATCGATATAAAGTTAGAAATTATTCCAAGACATTAATAGTTTTCTAGATTACTAAATCACCTAATAGTTCCAAGAACTTGATTCAAACTTTCCACAAGCTGAAACCAACAAGTTCATTTCTCAAACTAGTTAAGTAAAGATCACAACATTAGTACAATTTCTACCATATGATTGATTAATAGGAAAGATCGTTAAGATACTAATTTCATTCCAACAACATGTTCTCAAAAAAGCACACACACACACTCAAGAACACAATCACATGTCAATGTTGCCAATCAATTCACAAGGAAGCAAGTACAGATGTAAGAATAATAGATGCATTACATACCTCCCCTCTAAAAATCATCATCATCCCGATGATTGACTTAATTCAACCTAGTTTTAAGAACATAGGTAATAACATATTTTATTCAACCATACATTTCTTAAAATGAAAACAATATTTTGCACAAAATTCAAGTTTTTCAAAGGTTCATAACAACATCAAAAGGTTGTAACAACACTTATTAAAAAAATTACTCATAAACAACAAAATTGGAGATAGTTATTAAATTAAATATCTCAAGTACGTCAATATTTGACAGAAAAAACCTAAATAAATTATCCAAAAACAAAGTTTTTAGTATTCTCAATATCAAGAAAAACATTGTTTTTTATCTTTCCTAGATTATACTAGCAGTCTAATTGGTATCACCATAATAGTTTTAGGTTCAGTCTTTTACTCCTTCCTCTGTTGTTTCTTTATCATTTTTTCTATTTGCAATTACAATCTGAATATTATTCGCTGATTGTTCTCCTTGTTTCTCAAGGGAAATCCTTAGCGTAGTGACCACTGTCACCACATTTAAAGCAACCAACAAAATTTCTCTTCCTTTCAAACCTATCATTCGTGCATCAAAGCAACGTCTTCTCACCCATTATTTTTAAAGTTTCAAGTAGTATTGTTTCCACCATTATGAGTTTTAATTTTCTCCTTCTTTTCCCATGTCTTTCCAGTTAACAATGGTGAACGAGTGTCATTTAGTTTTCACTTTTCTTCTTTGTGAGAAGTAATGGCTTGGAGATTTTTCTCCTACCTAATGGCCTTCTCAAATACTGATTCCATCATTGGTGGCCCATGTACATCAACTTTACCACCTATTATAGGTTTCAAACCCATAATAAAATTCCTTATGTGTAATTTCTCATATGTTTGGTATTATGGTACATACTTAAGGAGTTTGGTAAATTTCTCCTAGTACTCAATTACAATCATTCTACCTTGTTCAAGGTTCTGAAACTCTATCATCTTTTGGTCATAATATAATTGGGGTAACTAGTGTAACTTGAAATAGGCCTTGAAATGGTCCCATGTTATGTTTTTATTATCTACTCCCAATTCCACTTTCTGGTTGTCCCACCATGAGGATGCCTCATTGACGAGATGATATGTTTCCATGCCACGTTCATTTCTTCACGAAGTTCCTTATTGCAAAGTAATTCTCCATCTCACTAAGCCAATTCTTAGCGCCATCCCTAGAGTTTTACTGTTGAACTTAGGTGGACTAATTCTTTTTATGCCTTTTGACAACTCAGTCGCCAAGCATGCTCTTGCATTTAGAGGTTGATTGGGTACATTTGCATTATTATTAGTAGTGTTATAGTTATTTCTAGCATTGGAATCTCCAAAGCATGTATGTTGTTTTCATTATGTGGTTGTTCCTAAGATGGTTCACTTTCAAACTCAACATTATTTCTAGCCACTTTTTGTTCAAGTACATCAAGTTGATCCCTTGTGTCCAATAGAGAAGCAAGGATCTCATCCATATTTTGAGTTGATCGCTTCACCGCCTAGAGGCTGGTTATTCGCAGCTTCTCCCCTTGTTCTAACCATTTTATGTTAACAATAAATTAATTTTTATCAGTGATGGACTCAAATAGGTCCAAGAGCTACAACCTTCCGCTTACCAAAATGTAACATCCTTATTTAAGACTTTAATACACATGGAATTTTTTTTTTTACATTATCCTTCACGATCTAAATACCCATATATTTAAATCGAACATAGATCTTAATGTTCACTATTCCAAATTCACATAATTTAGAACAAACATTCATTTAGCTAATCCATCTCATAACAATAAACCATATGCAGTTGTAATGACTTGGTACTAAACCAATCTCTCATTTCATGACTTAGTATTAAAATGATCCCTCATGCATATACCAAGTATACTTATTGATCCCTTATTCCATTAAGGGTTAATCAAGTGTTAAAAAATAAAGATCATATCTAGGTGTCTATTACAGATACCCATCTAACATCACATTTATTTAGTCTAGGTGAAATCAAGACAACGCAACCAATAGCTTATGATAATTTGGCCTAAGTTTCAAGACATGTATGCCATGTCTTTATTTTAAATTTACATACTCATCAATAGTTTTATGTCTTTTACCCCACTCAAAATTGTTATCTAGATTAGAGGAACTTGACTTAGGTCAATCACATATGTTTCCTTGTTTTATAATATGTAGAGCTATCATGCATAAGATAGTGTTGATAGTCATCTTATGAAGACTAAGGGAATCAAGCGCATCTCGAATTGACTTGTGTCGCTTCAGATCCACTTAAATCACCCATAGTCATGTCATAAGATGACATCGGAACTGGGCCATACTATTATCACTAATTAGGGTATTGAAGAGACTTGGATCCACATTTTATGATAGCAACGCTTAAGGTATATAGGAGGATAAGCTGCGCCATAGTGGTTTCTTCAAAATAACCAAAAATGACTTACATCATTGAATGGGTGTTGTGTAGCAACAACTATGTTGCAACATCCACCAAGTTCTATTACTTAAACATCGAATCGAATAAGTTCATTAATTAATTTAATTCATATCTTGTTAATTCCACTAATTATTATTCTCATCGTTAGGTGTCGTTTCCTAAGGACTGTTATCCAAATTCACCCCGGGGTTGATTTGATAACATACATCGAAATTCTCAAGTCCGTGAAAATGGATTGATTCAGGGCAAAAATCATGCTTCTAAGGTCCCCTCAGATTTTTTCTAACTCCCCTGGCCGAAGAAGGAAAGAGCAAGCTCTGAGGAAAGGTGAAAAAAGTGGTAAAAACAAGCTTGGAACAGGAAAAATCGTGAAAATTGGCTAAGTCCTAGTCCTCGCAAAAGTTGGAACAGTTGGGACATCAAGGTGCGGATCGGCCGAAAAGCCTCCAGGCGGCCCGCGAAGCAAAGGGACATCTGGGACAAATGGGACGCGAAGGCACGAACCGCCTGGATTCGGTAAAAGGAGAACTTTCACATTAAGCATTTGGGACATTTGGGACATGAAGACGTGAAGGACGTGAACCGCCGGTTCGGCCGAAAAGGAAAACTTTCGCAAAGGAACAATCGGGCCGTCGGGACGCGTGGGACGCGGAAAGCTGGTTCGGCCGAAGGAGAAGAAAATCGACTAAGCATTTGGGACATCTGGGCCATGAGGACGCGAAGGACGTGAAAAGGTGAAGTAGCGAGAGCAAAGGAAGCCCATTTCGGGTGGTTGGAAGAACTTGTCCCAGCATCAGGGCAGTTGGAATGAAAAAAGGACGCGAAAGGCCTTGAACCGCCGGTTCGGCCAAACAGGAACTTCAAAGCCTTTGGGACATTGGGACAAAGGACACGTGGGACGCAGATAGCTAAAGGAACCGAAAGCCAATCAAGCAACGCCACGTTTCATCGGCCGAATGAGGGACAAGGAAGCCCATTTTCAAAGCGGATTGGGAGTTTTTGTCCCAAGCAGTTTGGGGACATCAAAGACAAACGTGTCACGCGAAGGATGTGAAAATCGCGAGGGCAAGTTGGCCGAGAACCAATCAAAAGAGGACATGTGTCTAATGAAGCGGAAAACCCACGGGACAGGGAAGGAGAGATAATTACGCATCCAATCAGTGCTTGACACGTGTCGTCCAGGTGGCAGAGCGCGGGAAAAGATTTCAAAATCCGTTTTGGCCTGTTTCGTGCCCTAAATCTTCAGATCGTCATATCTTTCGATCCAGAGCTCAGATTTGCACGTTCTTTATATCAACGGAAAGCTGTTGAAATTCTCTACATGATTCTGGGATCAATCTTGCATTTTGGTGCAGTCTGGAGAGAGAAAATTGAGAAAATGTCCCTGATGCGTGGTAATGCCAGAAGTGACGCTCCAACAACCAGCTTTAATGCAGCAGACAGTTCGCCGCTTCTGTTAGACAGCCCGCCGTTTTGCCAGGATCCGCCACTTCTGCCATAATGAGATGATTTAAAATACGACCTAGAAGTGGTTGGGGTAGATTCTGAATTTCCTCTCTTTTCCCTCTCTCATTCTTTCTATATATTGTAAAGAGGGGCTTCTTAAAAAAGGTCGAACATTTTCTATTTTGCTCCTCCCTTCTTCTCCTATCAGGTGAATTTGTGGAGTTCGAACCTCTCATTTGAAACTGTAATACGACTCTACCTCTTGGCATTCTGTAGTGCATTGTATCAATCTTTGGAGCAAGTAATACATGTCTGTGGATGATTCTCAACCCTCTCTGTGTTCATTTTGCATCCTCCTGGTCTTTCACTGCAAGTTTTGTTATCTGTGCATGATCTTATATCACATTTGAATGATCTGTGTTTATTGGCAAGATAGGTTGTTCTTCATTCCTCGGTGCATCACCTCTATTAGCTTAGATTTATTTTTATGCATCTTCTTACCCTGTCTCCTTGGCAGATTAGATTAGGTTTCGAGCAAACCCTCTGCATATTTCGTGTGCATCTGAACAGAGGAATAGGAACCAGCCTTCTCTGGAGAATCCTTTCTCACTTTTCAAGTCCCACACTTGGAGAAAGAATTCAATGTTATGCAATCACACTGGATGATAGTATGGTCAACCTAGAAACCGACCGGCATCCGGGGGTCTTTGTGTCACAACAACAGTTTTGGCACGCCCGGTGGGACCTAGAGGTCTCATTTTTATTGTAGCAGGGTTGATGTGCATCTGCTGCATTTTTCTTGCTTAAAAAGAGCTATTATTTGCATATCTGGCGACTCCAAGGGGAAGAATCAACTGGTTCCAAGCTCAGGCCTGAAAACTCATGAGAAGAATCACCACAAGGTCAAGAGTTGGAGAAGAAGAAGTGTTGTTTGAATACCTGCAATTATCTCCAAGAAGAAGGCAAAGAGGAAGAAGGATTCAAAGGTCTCCATCTCCACCAAATAGAACTCTCTCAACTCCTCCACCTGGTAGGCCTTTCATTCAGTCAACAAGGGTTTTAAGACCAATTAGAATGGCTCAGAACAACCCCTACATCAACTTCACAGGCAGCAGCCCACTTGCTCTCAATGCACAACATCCAGTTCCTATTGCAGCCTTGAAGAACATTCCCTACTTCACTGGAGAAAATCAGACTACTCCAGGTGATCATGTTAAAGATATTGCTAACCTTTGTGCAATCCATGAAATCAATGAAATGCAAGTGGCTGTCAAGTTACTGGCATCTTCCTTCAAGGGTAAAGCATTACAATGGTTTAGGAGCCTTGGAGCTGGTTCTATCACAAACTAGAATCAGCTGTGTATTGCACTTCATGAGCAATTTGGAGAGAAGGGAGACAACTTGTCTCTTTTGGAGCAGCTGACAACTATCAAGAGAGCTCCCAATGAGCAGCTGACCGATTTCAACTTCAGATTTCAAAGGTCTTGGGATAGGATTCCAGTGGTAGTCAGGCCAACAGTAGAAGGTGCTTTTCTCTACTATCTCAAAGCTTTAAATTCTGATATTTCTATGTTGATTCAGTCCATGGGAGGCACAACTATCCCTATGGCATATAGCATTGCCATTAGGGCTGAAAATTGTTTGATCCAAGCTGGCAAACTTGCCCCTAGACCTCCCATGCCACTGTTTCCAAGTTTAGAGAATCCAAACACTAGTCAAGCACCTAATTTGGCTCCTTCTCCCACTCCTAGAAATCAGAGTTCGAATGAAGCTTCCACTTCATCCCCAAGTGCCCCAAATGAGCTTAAGAAGTCATGAAGCAATTGCAAAACCTAGGTAATGAGCTAGTTACTCTCAAGAGGCAACAAGCCCAAGGTTTCAGACCTTCTTATCAACCCCAAGCTCAACCTAATAGGCAGCCATACCAACCACAAAGACCACCTAATCCATTTGCTGAAATATGAATCAAACAAGGCCTCCTGCCAATAGACCATTCCAGCCCTATAATCCAAATGCCATATCTGCCTCTAAGGCATTAGTGCCAACACAGAACAACATTGCTCAAGAATACGATTGGTGCTTTCCATGCAACGAGCCTCATAACCAATCCATGTGTTTAATGGTGCTCTCAATCAAGCATTGATGGTGATAAACTTGGTGTGGAGAGTGAGGGCGATCGAGAAGCGATCAACAACAAGAAACATTCCAACAGCAATCAGCCCCAAATGACACCACATTGGTGAACTGGCAAGCAGAAGATTTCTGTGGCATGAATCAGGTAGTTTCTCAAGGTGTTGCAGCCAACACAAGGTCAAAAAGGAGAAATTTGGGTGAGGAGCAGCCACTAGCTCCAACCAGCCCACAACCTTCTATGACTCCAGAAATGATTGGCAAGCAAAGTCCCGTTTCAAATGCACAAGGGCAGCCAAGAACAGCCCCTAGGCCAACTCAAATGCCAGCTGTTGCTGCCCACGTACAAGGAGTAAATGTGCAAACCAAGGGACAGCAGAGAGATCCTTCATCACCATTCAGTATCATTGATCAGATGAAGAAGACAAACGTCAATATATCTATGTGGGAATCCCTATCCATCCCAGGCCAAAGAGATCTGCTGCAAGCTGCCATGAAGGATTGGCCAACTTCGAATCAGCAGGTTCAGATGCAAGACAAAGTGCTTACAAATGCTGCCCAGCCTGAAGGAAGTCATGGAGCACAACAAGGTAAAATGTTGAAGCCCCCCCCTTTCTATGTTTCGTTAATCATTGGAAATCAGCTAGTACATAATTACATGATAGACTCGGGGCAAGTAGCTCAGTAATGCCTAAACAGATAGCTGATCAGCTAGGGCTCTAGTATGAAATAACATCTAAAGGGGTAGTGCAGCTAGATGGGACAGCAATAGCAACAGTTGGAGTGATTAGAAATTTGAGTCTTACCTTGCATGCATGTCCAAATGTTGTTGTTTTACAAGATGTATCAGTCATAGACCTTCCACCACTCTTTGCATTGTGCTTGTCAAGAGACTTCACTACTAAAATTGGAGGCTATCTTTTGGCGGATTGGTCTCACATGCTATTTAGAACAAGGTATGGAACTAAGGCTACAATTAGGTCTGAACCTATTGCAAACTTCCATATTGAGCCTTACACTCCAAGTCAGATTAATGCCAATTGCTCAGCATTTGATCAAGAAGATCACCCTAGCACTGACAGAGGTGACACCAAGGTTGGAAGTATCCGGATTTGACTCTTGATGAATGGGCAAGCAAGGTGCATGCTTTTGATCCTTATCAAGAAGTAGAAGAATCTGAGCTAGGGGTTTATTGTTTACATGAAGAGGATCAACCTCTCCCCAGCATCACCAAGCCAGATCATAAGGACAAGAATGAAGTATGGCAGTTGTTCTTTGATGGATCAAGGAGTAGACAAGGTGCAGGAGGAGGAGCTATGCTCATTTCACCACAAGGTATAAGGTATTACTCAGCCTTCCGTTTCCAGTTTTCCTATTCAAATAACACTGCTGAATATGAAGCCTTGGTGCAAGGGATACATTGGGCAATCAAGAAGAAAATAAAGAACTTGCAAGTCTTTGGTGACAGTGAACTAATCATCAATCAAGTCAGGGGACAACATGCTACAAAGAATGAACTACTAAAGAACTACAAGAATAGGGTATGGGACCTCGTTGAGGATTTCGAAGCTTTCAATATCGCGTCCATACCTAGGAAGAAAAATGAAGCCGCAGATAGGCTCGCAGCTGTTGGAGCAATGTTTGATGTGGTTGACAACATCAAAAGGGAAAAAACACAGCCACATGTCCATGTGATTGTGAGGCCAGCAGTTCCAGATAATAACACCAGCTGGCAGGTGTTTGAGAACGATCAACAGATCGTCAATTTCTTACAAGAAGAGGCTGAATTCTTAGCTAGGAATCAGGACAGATTAGAGCAGTAGTATGGGGATCAAGTAGTGCAGCTGCAGACAAACAAGCTTCCTAGGGTTTAGTAACATTGGAGTCTATCTTCAACCCTAATGACCAATTCCGTAAGGAAAAGGCTAACATACAGAGTCAAAAGAGAAGATTCAGAGCCAATTCGGTTGGGGAAAACAAAACACTTCAATTGGCAAGGTAGCCCTTTGAGCAGAGAAATCAGATTTCATACAACTTTGCCAAGAATTTCTAGATGTCTTCGCTTGGAGCTATGAAGACTTGAAAGGTTTCAATCCCAACCTGGCTCAGCATACCATAGAATTGGATCCAGATGCTAAGCCCATCAGGCAGAAGCAGAGACCAGTCAACCCTCACATTGAGCCTCTAATGAAGAAAGAGCTAAATAAGCTAATAGAAGCAAGCATTATATTCCCGATCAAGCACTCAAGCTGGGTCGCAAACTTGGTTCGGTCAAGAAGAAGAGCGGAGAAATCAGGTTGTGTGTAGATTTCGAGACCTAAACAGGGCATCTCTCAAAGACCATTACCCACTTCCTTCAATGGAACAAATATTGCAAGTAGTATCCGGTTCGGAGAGATTCTCTCTCCTAGATGGCTACTCAGGGTATAATCAGGTAATGGTGAAGGAAGATGACCAGTTCAAGACGGATTTCACCACCAAATGGGGGACCTATGCCTACAAGAAGATGCCATTTGGGCTATCAAATTCTAGAGCCACTTTCCAAAGGGCAATGGATATGGCATTCAAGGGGTTGATCAATAAAATAGTTTTGATATACCTTGATGACATCACTGTATTCTCCAAAAATGCAGTGGATCACCTCTTTCATCTGAGGCAGGTATTTCAGAGGTGTAGAAGATTTGGGGTATCATTGAATCCCAAAAAATGCATATTCTTGGCTCATGAGGGAAAACTTCTTGGCCATATTGTTTCAAAAGAGGGACTGGCAATTGATCCAGAGAGGGTTGAAGCCATAAGAGCACTACCATTGCCAAGTCATAAGAAGGCTCTTCAAAGCTTCTTAGGAAGGATCAATTTTGTCCACAGGTTTGTTCCAAACTTTGTAGCTCTCGTAAAGCCAATAACACTGATGTTGAAGAAGAGCATGGCATTTAAGTGGACATCTGAAGGCAAGGCAAGTTTTGAGGCAATAAAAGAGGCTATATCTCAAGCTCCAACTCTCATCAATCCAAACTTCTCCAAGGATTTCATGCTATACGCCTTTGGTGGTGGAGATACAATTTCTGCAATCTTGGCACAACAAAACAAAGAAGGATTAGAACAACCAGTTGCTTTCTTCAGTCAAGGCTTGGAGGAATACGAAACTAGGTACTCTTTCATTGAAAAGCATGTACTTGCAGTGATCAGGAGTTTAAAGAAATTCAAGCACCTAGTCTCAAACAACAAGATCCAATTATTGGTCTCTCATGCGGGAGTCAGGGACTTCCTTCTAAACAAGGATCTGAATGAGAAACGTGCAGGATGGATAACTCGTGTCATGGAATATGACATCGAGATCAAGGTCACCAAACTAGTACGTGGGAAGGGACTATGCGAACAACTAGCCTTGAGTCAACAAGTTGAAGCAGGTAATGAAGAAGATGTTGTCTTGGTACTACAGGATGGTCAAGAACAGGAAAATGATAATGTGCCCACTCCCTGTTGGACTCAGAGTATGATACACTTCCTACAGACAGGCCTATGCCCTCCAGAAATGAGCAAAGCGAAGAGGAGATACTTCAGGTTGCAGGCTGTTCCATATGCCATTGTTGATGGAGTTTTGTTCAAGAAAGATGTGAATGGAGTGTTGCTGAGATGCATTAGCACAAATCAGATTCAAAGGGTGTTGGAAGAGTTTCATGGTGGACCAGCTGGTGGTCATTTTGCACCAAGAGTGACAGCTCTAAAAATCATGAAGGCTGGTTATTATTGGCCTAAAATCTTCAGTGATTGCTATGCATGGATCAAGAGGTGTAAGAATTGTGCATTCTTCACAGGAAAAGAAAGACTTGCTGCCCTTCCATTACATCCAATCTCAGTTGACTAGCCATTCATGCAATGGGGTTTGGACTTCATTGGAGTCATTAATCCCAATTCAAGCCAAGGGCACAAATGGATTTTGACAGCCACGGACTACTTCACCAAATGGACAAAAGCAGTAGCACTCAAAGAGGCAAATGAGTCTAGCATCTTAGACTTTTATGAGGAAATAACAACCAGATTTGGTGTACCTGCTACAATAATCTCTGATAATGCATTGGCATTCATTGGATCTAGGGTGACTGAGTGGGCTGTCAAGAATGGTATTTACCTAAGCACTTCATCGAACTATTACCCTCAGGGTAATGGCCAGGCCGAGTCTACAAACAAGAACTTGTTGAGGATCATTAGGAGGACTCTTGATGAGAATCAGAGGGCTTGGCATACCAAGCTGAAATCAGCCTTATGGGCTGATAGGATAACTCCCAAAAGATCCACAGGTAACTCTCCATTTAGGCTTGTCTATGGAAGAGAGGCAATCTTGACCATGTCACTTGAGTTGCCAACATTGGAACTCATGAAGCAGCTGGAGTTGCTAGAGTTTGGGCCCATGGAGGTAAGGTATGCGAGTTGATGGAGCTGCAAGAGATCGAAATCGAGGCATCCCAAGTAATGGAAAAGGATCAAGCTTTGATCAAAAGGACCTTTGATAGGAAGGCCAAGGATAGATCTGTTTCAGATTGGAGATCTAGTGTTGAAATGGGATATGGACAGAGCAAAACCGGGAAGGAATTCAAAATTTGATGCCATTTAGAGTGGCCCATACATGGTCACAAAGTGCAAGAACAGCAATGCTTTCCAATTGGCCTCATTGGATGGTGAAGAAGCTGCGAGATTCCAGTCAATGGAATCTATCTCAAGTGTTTGCTTCTAGAGGAAGTTCACTACCTGTAAATATTAGATTAGATTTTCTTTCCTCCAAGTTCTTGTGCACATTGTTTTGCTGTAGGTTAGTCTTGTTTTCCCTAAGTGCTTTGGCATAGCTTGCTATCCATGGAGATGTTTAGCAGTCCTTGCTTTCATCAGGTGACATTCCATCTTCCTCCTTGCACATTCTGAGTCAGTTGAGGTTCTAAACAGAATATTTGATGACTCCATGCCCAATGGACTGCTTCAGGCAACTGGTATCTTCTACCTAGTAGGTAGGTATCCCCGATGAGTCGCCAAATTGTTATCCAAATTCACCCCCAGGGTTGATTTGATAACATACATCAGAATTCTCAAGTCCCAGGCAAATGGATTGATTCAGGGCAAAAATCATGTTTCTAGGGTCCCCTCAGAATTTTTTCTAACTCCCCTGGCCGAAGAAGGAAAGAGCAAGCTCTGAGGAAAGGTGAAAAAGTGGCAAAAAACAAGCTTGGAACAGGAAAAATCGTGAAAATTGGCTAAGTCCTAGTCCTCACAAAAGTTGGAACAGTTGGGACATCAAGGCGCGGATCGGCCGAAAAGCCTCCAGGCGGCCCGCGAAGCAAAGGGACATCTAGGACAAATGGACGTGAAGGGTGTGAACCACCCGGTTCGGTGAAAAGGAGAATTTGGGACATTTGGGACATGAAGAGGCGAAGGGCACGAACCACTGGGTTCGGCGAAAAGGAAAACTTTCGCTGAAAGGAACAATCGGGCCGTCGGGACGCGTGGGACGCGGAAAGCCGGTTCGGCCGAAGGAGAAGAAAATTGACTAAGCATTTGGGACATCTGGGCCGTGAGGACGTGAAGGACACGAAAAGGTGAAGCGGCCGAGAGCAAAGGAAGCCCATTTCAAAGCGGTTGGAAGAACTTGTCCCAGGCGATCACGGGCAGTTGGAACAAAAGGACGTGAAGGACGAAGCCGGGGTTCGGCGAAAGCGGGAACTCAAAGACTTTGGGACATCCAGGACAAAGGGATGCGTGGGACATGGATAGCCGAAGGAGCCGAAAGCCAATCAAGCAACACCACGTGTCATCGGCCGAATGAGGGACAAGGAAGCCCATTTCGGGCGGATCGGGAGTTTTTGTCCCAAACAGTTTGGGACATCCGGAACAAATGTACGTGAAGGACGTGAAAATCATGAGGTGTCCGAGGAAAATCAAAAGAGGACACGCCAATGAAATAGTCCACGTGAAGTAGGAAAACCCATGGGATAGGAAGGAGAGATAATTACGCATCCAATCAGCGCTTGACACGTGTCATCCAGGTGGCAGAGCGCGGGAAAAGATTTCAAAATCCGTTTTGGCCTGTTTCGTGCCCTAAATCTTCAGATCGTCATATCTTTCGATCCAGCTCGGATTTGCATGTTCTTTATATCAACGGAAAGCTGTTGAAATTCTCTACATGATTCTAGGATCAATCTTGCATTTTGGTGTAGTCTAGAGAGAGAAAATTGAGAAAATGTCCCTGACGCGTGGTAATGCCAGAAGTGACGCTCCAACAACCAGCTTTAATGCGGCGAGACGATTGCGCAACACATTAGACTACTGCCGTTTTGCCAGGATCCGCCGCTTCTGCCATAATGAGATGATTTAAAATATGACCTAGAAGTGGTTGGGGTAGATTCTAAATTTCCTCTCTTTTCCCTCTCTCATTCTTTCTATATATTGTAAAGAGGGGCTTCTTAAAAAAGGTCGAACATTTTTCTTTTTGCTCCTCCCTTCTTCTCCTATCAGGTGAATTTGTGGAGTTCGAACCTCTCATTTGAAAGCGTAATGTCTGACTCGCCTCTTGGCATTACGTAGTGCATTGTATCAATCTTTGGAGCAAGTAATACATGTCTGTGGATGATTCTCAACCCTCTCTGTGTTCATTTTACATCCTCCTGGTCTTTCACTGCAAGTTTTGTTATCTGTGCATGATCTTATATCACATTTGAATGAGTCTGTGTTTACTGGCAAGATAGGTTGTTCTTCATTCCTCGGTGCATCACCTCTATTAGCTTAGATTTATTTTTATGCATCTTCTTACCCTGTCTCCTTGGCAGATTAGATTAGGTTTCGAGCAAACCCTCTGCATATTTTGTGTGCATACGAGCAGGAGGAATAGGAACCAGCCTTCTCTAGAGAATCCTTTCTCACTTTTCAAGTCCCACACTTGGAGAAAGGATTCAATGTTATGCAATCACACTTTGGATGATAGTATGGTCAACCTAGAAACGACCAGCATTAACAGGACCATCTCAATTTCTAACAAAATTCCCTTATGTAATGGATGTAACATTATCATTTACTCAATTAAAGAAAACATAGATTCATAATTGCACCTAGCTTAATCCAAATGCATGTATTTTCCTTTAATGAGATAATTTACTTAAATGTATTCAATAGTATTTAGTATAGGGAAAAAACCTCATATAAACATACATAATTTAAATGTACTAGTAATAGTTTTACTTCACACATCTAATCGATTTGATACCATAATTATTGTAACAACTTACTTAACTTGTCACCAAACAACTTAAGTCATTCAAGATTTACAATACATTTATAACTTAGATACATTAGTCTTTCAGATATAACAAATTAGATTGAGGAAAAATTTTCATTTCATATTATAGTTTAAACTATAAAGTTCATATCACCGCCTATCTTAATTGGTAGTCCTAACCACAAGTCATAGTCATATAAAAACCAAGTATATTTTTATCCATTATTACAAGTAACTCAAACAAAATGGAGCCATAATGTTTTTACCAATCATACATAGAAATTTATTTAGCATACGTTTAAATTTGTCAAATTGATAACTTACATGCAACTATCTCGTTCAAGATAGAATCATATTATATAAACCATGCAAATCTATAGTTGCCTTATATTCTCGCTTCATATAATAGTAAATTTCATATAAATCTTACTTCCTTAACAAATATTAATAACTGAAATCATCATTTCCAATCAATTCATTTCCATTAAGGTAAAAATATTAAATTGAACAACTTTATTTCTTTCACAAATAAAATATCAAATCATGTTCGCAGAGATATATCAACCCTTCATTTCAAATGTCTACAATAACATCCAAATGTGTCAATCATTCCTATACATAGGTTTATTAATAGAGAAATCGACAATAATCATTCAAAAACATTTCCTTCACTAAAATAATAAATGTAACTTTTTATACATCTTCCTTCTTTTATCTTCTATGAAGTTCGTCTACAAGATTTTTTGCATCTATCAGTTGATATGAACTGCAAATGATAGCATCTATAGGTACTATATCAATTCATACAAACTAAGCATGATAGCATTTGTAGGTACTGTTAGTCCATACAAACCGAGTATGATAGTATATGTCGGTTCATATGAATAGGAGTTCCACATGCAAATCCAAATAACTCGGATAAACAAATGAAAAACAAAAACCAACTATACTCTTTTCTCCCAAAACCGACATGTCTTTCCCGGTGGTGGTTTGTGGGTAATACCAATGCCATTAATGTCTGAATTAACTATTGGAGATCCTACCAACTACCTGTTTCCAACTATATTTGGCTAAACAACTTCTATGTAAACAATCCCTCAATAAATTATTGGGGCCAAGTTTGGCATTTATTACAAGTTGACTAGGTCTCCCACCAAAAGGTGGTAGTGGAGATCATTAAATTCCACATTTAAATTTGCAAGTACATGTAGGGTCGAGCCATGCACTTAACGTTTCCACTAACCCTTCCTTAATTCACACCAACCTTAGTTAGGTCAAATAATTACAACCCATAATCCCCTTTCCCTTAAGTAGGTTTTGGTATATTTCCACAAAAATAATATCTATGAACTTGGATACCTCAACCTTAGCTTAGGTTGTTTGTAGTTAAACAAAATGTCCATAGGGTTAGGTTAATCCCTTCACAAGATATATATA
This sequence comes from Taxus wallichiana var. yunnanensis, assembly GCA_018340775.1. NCBI lineage: Eukaryota > Viridiplantae > Streptophyta > Pinopsida > Cupressales > Taxaceae > Taxus > Taxus wallichiana. The sequence goes on along the minus strand of CM031234.1, from coordinate 680,699,832 downwards.
TATATATATATATATATATATATATATATATATATATATATATATATATATATATATATATATATATATATAAGGATAAATTAGGTCCTTAGAAATTTATTTATCACCTTAGCATAGGTCAGATTAGGTCCTTATAAAACAAAAGAAATATCAAGGACCTTACCACTTGTCATTCTCGCTTATAACATTAAGCATATTGATTTAATCAAACTAAACCTTTCAAGCAAAGGTAACCTTAGGAACAATATTATAATGATGCACAATTGATATTAGATTCACTATTACCAGATCAATATTAAAATTGAAATTCTAGAATCAATAATAACTCGTGTAATAATTAGATTTATATCATAATCATATACCTATTTAGATTATACCTTGGATCACTGCAATTGATCCAAGGTGCTATCCTAATCCGATATCAATACAAAGTTAGCAATTATTCCAAGACATTAATAGTTTTCTAGATTACTAGATCACCTCAAAGTTACAAGAACCTAATTCAGACTTTCCACAAGTGAAACAAAAAAAAATTCTCAAACAAGTTAAGTAAAGATCACAACATTAGTACAATTTCTTCCATATGATTGATTAATAGGACAGATCCTTAAGAAATTGATGTCATTCTAACAACATGATTTAAGTAGTTCGTAGAGCACACAAACTCACTCAAGAAGACACTCACATGTTAACGTTTCCAATCAATTCACAAAGAAGAAAGTTCGATGTAATAATAATGATGTATTACACAGTGTCATGGTGGAAGATCAAAGTACGCTAGGTTCATCCACATAAATTGGATGGCTTGCACATCCTAGATTGTGTATGTCCCATCTATGTCTCTTTAATGAATTAAATGACACTTCAGGGGCCCTCTCGAATAAGATTTCCCCTGGGCCTTTCTCAAGACAAGCGAGCCTTTTCTCTATCATGCGGATATTTTGCGGGAGATCGAAGATATGTCTTCTACATGATCATCATCAAGAACCACATAAACATCAATAAAAATTTATCTCTCTTCTATTGCTTCATTGAAAAATGTCAAGGATATGTTGATGATTTTCTCGTTAATGGAGGGCCTACAACAAATCCAAAACTTCTTTAACAACTTAGTATTTTTTTATTCTATACAGAAACAAATGATAATGCATAATTTGAAAAACATAGAATAAAGGAGCCATCTTGATAAGCCTTCATATCAATACTATCCGAATCGCACGAGGTGTCAATGCTCCTTCATTTTCTACTTGATCTTGAATTTTAAATAGCATCCTCACAAAAGCTTTGTCCGGATAGAAAGTTTGAAGATTGTGTGCAATGTTTATGAAGAAATATTCTTCTTCTTAATGGTTCCCAATTTCAAATAACGTCCTCACAAACTATATTTTCACTCATAACTCTCAAAGGAATATGTGATCTTATAAGAAAATAATGAGAATTTATAAAAGGGTGAATTTTTAGAGTTATTTTGTGAGGTATAATTTTAGGATTGAATGCAAAATTAATTCTGAATACTCGCATGGGTTTGGAAAAAGGGGAAACAAATTGATATCTTTCAAAAGGTGATTTTCAGCTTGAAGAGGAAATTTTACAAAGGAAGCTTAAAATACAAAGGAGTATTAATGATTATCCATTTCCCAAAGCATATTCCCCAAAAGGGCAAGTGTCAAATCAGTTAAGATAACGACATAAGGGAATAAACGGTTTGTGACTGGGTGCATGAATGATGGTGATAGCATGGATAGGACAAAAAGGATTAAGAAACAAAAGTAAAAATCTGGCATACATCCATGTCAACAACTAGAAGTAGAATCAAATTAAGGAATGAAAAAGATATCTTTACAATTGCAAGATATTTTCCAAAAAGGATCTTGTTTTCCACGTCTTTTGGGATGGTTCGTTGAAATTTTTTTTGTGGAAAATCAAATTGTAAGAACACATAAAAATTGTATAAATATGAGGAATTGTCCTCATATCATAGGGGGGTTAAGTTTTTCTACTTTTGAAAAAAGATTGAAAGATTCAATTGTAAATATTTCATGTTTCCTTTGTGAAATCCGTATTAATCTTAGTTTCCCAAAATTCTGCATCAAGGTGATTGCAATGTAAAGCCATTGACAATATTTGAGAAAATTCATTTGATGTTCCTTGTTAAAGAATTTTTAAGATCTAAATGAAATATATTCACTTTTAAGTTTGAATTTTTCCTTCTAGGTTCGTATGGTGAATTGTTAATTCATGAGTTATATTTTTGTGTTACTGATCTTGTGTTTATAGTTTCTCTTTTTCATATGCTAGATATGTCTTTAATGTTTTGTTTTGAGCATTCCCTTTGTAATTCGTGACTTTATTGTAAAACCCTTTCCATAACCATTTTGTCTTTGAGAGATTTTTGTTAGATTTTGAGTTAATCTTGGACGTATAAGGAAGAAGAAATGAATGCTTTATTAGAATACTATCATGAGCCTTCATTTCTAGTATTTTATAGATTGAGTTGGAAATTCACATCTATTGAGTATCAATGAATGTGAATCTTAGTTTACAAAAATTGTGGCTTCTTGATCCACTTTTTTGTACTTTTCTATAATTACATGTAGATCTAAGTGTTAAATGCTCTATTACATAGAGTATGTCATAAAATAATCCCCTCTTTTAAAAATACATAAGTGATCTCACAAAATTCCATTCTTTTCTTTTTTGGTTTGTCTCTAAATATCATTGAAAGTATCCTCCAACTTTTATTAGGAGAATGCAAGAGCAATTGAATTCTATTGTCTATACTAACTTGTGCCTAGTGAAGTAAACATATACAACATCTTGTGTGAAAACTCGTGAGAGTTAAGTGTTGTATTCATAGCCATTTTTATCCTAGATTGATCCCTCATTTGAAGAAATTGAGGAAATAAATAATCCATCCCCCCGTACATTCAGGTTACCCCGCGTGTCCTCTCACCCTGGTTCAAGGTAGGACCAAAAGTAACAGGAATAGGCCATTCCCTTTGTACGTTCCTTTTAATCATCCCAAGGAAAGTGTTAGACCCCCTCCCCTTATACAAAATGACACATACCAACCCATTCTACCAACATTTCCAAGCAATTCCCCCTTCCTTGGATCTATAATTGATTTCAATCCATTAGAGGGTGTAGATTTGAGGACCAACATGCTTGTTGTGCCATTTCCTAGGAATTCAAAACCCAAGAAAGGTTCTGAATACATACCTTTATAGATATTTATTGAATCTAGGAAAATATAGACCATTATGAAGGTATTGTCCAAAATTTTCTCATTATAAGAAGGATTTCCATTAAATCTAATTCCAATGGGAAAAGCGTGGTAAAATTCATAAAGATATGCAAATATTTTCCTTCCATTTTTGAAGCTATCATTTCAAGAGTTGTTTGAGTTAATATATACATCTAAGGTACAAGGCCTTAGTGGTGGCTTTGTCCTTCAAATAAAATTTTGCATATACTAGTGCAAATCACTTACTCCTTATTTATTGAATCTTGTTAAGTGGAAGGAAGAAGATCCTTCTTCAATTTTGATCCTACTAGAAGGTTACTTCCAGAGCTAGAAAGCAAAAATTCAAGAAAGAATCAAATATAGAAACCAGTGGTTGGTCAAAGGTCACAAGACAAGATTGTTGTAACTATTGTATTTGAATAGCTTTGGTGGAAGACTATTCTAGAACACGAGACATATCCAAATAAGGTATCCCTAATGAAAATTTGCATACTTTGTTTCAAGAAGGTCCAACATATACTAGAACAAAGGTATTCTTCATCTTCCTCATTTGTTGACTCTTGAGAATAGAGTATTTTTACAACTAAGTCCTTGAAGGATTAATATGCTATGGATCATAATCCTTTGTTTCAAAGACCCCTAGTTCCTCACCATTTCAATCCTTATTTTGAAACACCTCCACTAAATAATATGGCACAACCTCCACCAAGAGATCCTTTTGTGGTTAATACCTATAGACCAATAAGATTCCATGGGATGGTGGGTTATCCAAATGAAGTACCCCATGAAATCAGAAATAGATTGTCTAAATTTCAAGGGAATAATGCCATAAGTGGATATCAACATTTATATTTTTAAGAATTTTAGCTTATAAATCATGACTTTGAGTATTTAAGGGCTTTAATGATAAAAAGATTATGATGGTGGAATCCCTTATGAAGAAGATAGGAAGCTAGTAATGAATGTTATGGTGGCCTAAGAGAAGGAGTATAATCTTCACAATAGACAGGTAAAGGGACATCCCCTACTTCTCAGCCCAGATAGCCTCTCTTTACTAATATCTCTAAGGATTCTCCTAAGAGAACCATACTAGACAAAGGTACCTTTATTCCTTCAAAAGCAAGTACTTCTATTTCTTCCTCAGTAGGTAAAGGCCAAAATCCCATCAAAAAATTAGTCACCCTGGCCCCTAATACAACCTTGCCCAAATATACAACATGTGATATAGCTCAAATTCAAAGTAAGATAAAAGTTACAATGGTCCCTATTATATAGTTACTTAGAATTCATGAGCATAGAAAGAGGGCATTTGAATACTTGGGGCTAAAGGATGATATGTTTGTCAAAAAAAGAAGTACAAATAATGTGGTGACTCCACCTACCATAGCTTAACTTGAAGTAAAAAAGGATTAGGAGAGCATGGAAGAAACCCTGAAGTATATTTAGGAACATCCTTAGTAGAATCCCAATTGGATGTGGATCCTTTCTTTACTACTTTGATTTTCAATGGGAGACTTCTTCACAATTGTATGTTTGATTCAGGAGCTTCATGTAATATCATGCCTTTAGAGGTCATGAATGAATTAGACATCAAGATAACAACATCTTTTGGGAGATTTTATGTTATGGATCCGAGATATGTACCTGATGTTAGATATATCAAAGGTCCGGTGGTATAACTTGTTGCCTATCATGGAAAGTATTTCACTATGAATAAAGTTATAGTCAATTTCCTATTAAATGGGGCATGATGCTATCAAGAAATTGTGATGCGAGAGTAGGAGGAAGTGTTCAAATGGATATTTCATATACATCTATACCAGTTGAGGTAAATATAGGCTAATTGCATAGAGAAAATAAAATTCTCCATCTCATTGAGGATCCCATAAATGCCTCTTATGAGTTATTGTTTGTTAATAAGATTTTGGGCAACTTCATAGGTTGTGTAGATTTTAAATATTGTTGTATAGATGTTAATGCAAACCTTGAAGATGTTAATGCCCCTTGGACTATGATTTTTGATGGATAATTTTCTAAATTTAGAAATGGAGCTAGAGTGGTTCTAAATTCTCCAAATCATGTTTCTTCTAACTTCTCTTTCAAATTAAATTTTGAATGTACTAATAACATTGCTAAATATGAGGAATTTCTCCTTGGCTTAAAAATTACATGGAAGCATGGGATAAAGGATATCATTGTTAAATGAGATTTAGAAGTGATTGTAAATCAAGTTAGACAGTTGTATGCCACTAAGAACAAGAGATTGAAACAATATAAGCATGCAGTTTGGGATTTCATCAAAGTTTTTGATTCTTTTAACATTCTTTATCATGAGAGAGCTCTGAATGCAGAAGATGATAAGCTATTTTTATGACATCCAATTATAAAAATAATTTGTGTCTCCTTACTACCATTATAAAGTAGAAGTGTTAGTCGGACCTTCTGCTCTCGACAACCTTCTACATTGGTATGTTTTTGAGGATGATGCTCAAATTCAGAGGTTTTTAACTTACAAAGATGAGTTCAATAATCATTTCATTGATATTGAACCCATGGTGGAAATATGTGAAGGAAAGGAGACTCTCTTTGGGAAAAAATATAATCTAGCTAAAGAAAAATGTCATTCCTAGACGACCGTGAGCCGGAATCAAAATCGATAGTGTAGACCTAGTTGCGAATAAACCTATTTTTGTAGCTAAGGATGTCAGATAGTGTAACTTGGGAACTCCTCACAATCACATAAATATTTAGCAATGATGTAGCTTCAATAAAGAATTAAAAAAGGTTTATACTAAGTTGTTGAAGGAATATCGTGGATTGTCTTACATGCTCTTATTCAGAATTGAAATCTTACAGAGAAGACCTGTTTCAACATGAGATACCCTTGGATCCTCATGCCAAGCCCTTCAGATAGAAGAAGAGGCCCATCAATCCCCTCCTTACAGCCAAAATGAAATAAGAGATGACTAAACTATGATATGATGGGATTATTCATCCCACTAGATATTCTTCCTAGGTAGCTAACTTAGTGCTAGTCGAAAAGAAGAATAGGGATATAAGGCTTTGTGTGGATTTTAGAAATATAAACAAGGCATAAATTAAATATAACTACCCATTACCTAATATGGACAATATGTTACAAAAGTTAATATGATCAAAGTTGTTATCTACATTGGATAGTTTCTCTAGATATAACCTAGTGATGGTGAAGCAATCAAAACGGTTCAATACTATTTCTACTACCCCATAGTGAACATATGTCTATGGTAGGATTCCTTTTGGATTGATGAATGTAGGAGAAAATTTTTAGAGAGCTATGGATGTGGATTTCTCTGGTCTTATCAATGAGTTCATAGTAGTATATTAAGATGATATAATTGTTTTCTCAAATAAAATGGGTGACCACCTAGGGCACATTGAAAATATGTTTCTCAGATGCAGAGAGTATGGGATTTCATTAAATCCCAAGAAATGTCACTTTGGAGTGTAAAAGGAAAATATATTTGGGCACATAGTATCACAAGAAGGGGTAACGATATGTCCTGAAAGAGTAGAGGCAATTGGTAAGGTTCCCATTCTTATGTCTAAGAAGGGAATTTAGTCTTTCTTTGGGAAGATAAAATTTGTAAGGAGATTCATCTCCAAATTTTATGAGATTACCATTCCTATCACAAGTATGTTGAAGAAGAATCAAGGTATCGAAGGTAAAAAGGGGATGTTCGGACATTCAAAGGAATAAAGGAGGCACTTAAGACTTCCCCCATCTTAACTAGTTTTGATTATAAGAAAACATTTCAAATGTTATCTTTCGCCTTAGAAAATACAATTGTTTTTGTGTTATTGCAGAAGGATGAAGAAGGGCATGAAAATCTCATTTCCTTCTTTATCAAATCCTTATAGGGATCTGAGCTGAAATATTCCATCATGGAGAAAAGTGATTTTGATTTCGTGAAAGCCACTAAGATCTTCAGACCTATATCCTAAGCTCTAAGGTTGTATCTTATGTTCCCCACACAATGGTGAAGGACATTTTTGCAGAAATGGAGATGTCAAGTAAAATATGTCATTAGGTCAAAAAATTGTAATAATATGACATGGAGATTCAAACCAAAAGTTGGTTTGAGGATTGGGCTTAGCAAGGTTAATGGCAGAGAGCAATTCACAAATGGTGGAGATATACAATGTTGAAAAAGATGGTCCACATCCTCATGAAAGGGTGAACACTTTAGCTTGGTATAGAAATATAGTCTATTATTTGATGAACATGAATTGTCATATGCACTTAAACAAAAATCAAAGGAGAACACTCAATCTGGTTTCCTAAAAGTATATCTTGACCGATCATGGAATGGCTTGGAAGAACCTCGGAAGGATTTTTATAAGATGTATCACTAAAGAAGAAGAAACCAAGATAATTACATAATTTCATGGAGGAGTGTGTGGAGGCCACTTTGCTTGTAGAGTTACTTCTCACAAAATTTTAAGGGAAGGTTATTTTTGGCCTTCATTTTTCAAAAAAAAAAATTGTTGGTTCGAAAGTGTGAGAGTTGTCAAAAAAATTGGAAGACCGAAAGCCTTTCGATGCCCAACCCTTGCAGCGAGTGTCTATGGAAGCTCCATTAAAAAAATAGGGATTGGATTTTATTGGAAAAATATCAGAATCTTCTAGTGTTAGTCATAAGTGGATATTGGTAGCCACTGACTACTTTACCAAATCAGTTGAAGGCATTCTCACTAGGAAGGTAACTCATCAAGTAGTCATGGATTTTATCCTCAATAACATAATCATGGATTTGGGGTCCTGCCAAGATAGTTGATGACAATGCCATAATCTTCGAGCTAAAACATTACAACAATGTGCTAAGAGTATGGTATAAACTTGGCGTATGCATCAACTTATAATCCTCGGGAAATGGCTAATCAAAATCAAGTAATAAGAACCTACTTAAGATCCTCGAAGGACACCGGTGACAAACAAGAAGAAATGGGGTGAACAACTCAAGTTTGCACTATGGGCAGACATAGTTACCACTAAGAGGTCCACTGGAAAAAGTCCTTTTGAGCTAGTCTATGAATTCAAGACCTTTTACCTTTACACTAACAAGTTTCAACATATCAATTCATGCAACAATTTGAAGATGGAGAACAAGTAAGTCCATATGAGAAAATGATCAATCAGATCATGGAATTGGATGAGGAAAAAGAGAGTCCCATCAAAACCATGTAAAATTCAAAGAAAGATTCAAGAGGATATTTGAAAATAAGGTCACCTCAAGAGTTTTCAGTGTTGGAGACTTAGTATTAGTATGGGACAACAAACATGAAGATAAGGGAAAACATGGAAAATTTGATGCCTTATGGATGGGACCATAATCTATTGATATCGGGACTATAGAACATAATTTATTTCTGAAATTTTTGGAGGGACATCTGCTAGAGTTTCTTGTTAATGGAAGACACCTCAAACACTTCTTGTACTAATCCAAATAATCATGTATGATTTTTTATAGTGTAAAAATTTGCTTTTTTATTTTGTTCTTGTTTCTTTTTTTTGTGCTCGGTATATAGTGACCAGTTTTGAGATATGTCAAGTATTATGTCTCTTTTCATAAAATCCCTTTGTGTTTTATCTCCCGACTCCTTTCCTAATGGATTAGGAATCTATTCTATCTATTAAGGTATTTTATACTTCTTCTCGGCACCCATAGGGGGTGCCCATCCCTGAGTTGGAGCTGATGTTGGTGCTCATTTTGAGCCCTATTCTTAACCTAGTTGATTTTTCCAAGAAATACCTCGTACCATCTATGGACCCAAATTTGCATATGTTGGCTTATCAGAGAAATTTTTAAATCTCCATGACCATCCCTTCCCATGAAATTGAAAAAATTAAATTATGGACATGACTATTCAATTCTAAGGAAGTTGTGATTAATCAAATTGGCAATCCACAAAATGAAGAACTTAATGTTCCATGGGTTGCTCTAAACTATGAAAGGGTAAAAGATCTTATCATGATCAAGGAAGAGTTCTAGAATGATTGATAATCATTCAAATTGACCTTATCATAAGATGAAATAAGAGAGAGGATGCCACAAATGACTTGTTGTAAGAAATAAAGGAATGCATTTGTATAACATAAACCTTGACACATGAGTTTAGTGTTTTGTGTGTTTGTCAAGGAAGTTAGCACTTCATGGGCAGATTCCAAAAGGTCATGAAACACTCATAAATCTTCCAAGGGTCATAGAACATAAAAAAATAACTGAAAGTTCATGGGTAAAAAGGAATACAAGTAAAAGACATGGGATAGTTTATCAAAATGGCCAGCTCTCTATAGATTTCGAAAGCATATGTGTATACTAGGAATAAATCATACAATACCAGAGTACCACAGTATCCAAATCATACAATGTATATTTAGAGATAATTGTTATTCTTCCCAAAGGTAAATTCAGTTATGAAAATCAATTGTTGAGTTAACAAATGAAATAAAATGAAGCATAAGTATATACTAGGAACAAAATGGGCAGTTTATAGGGACCACAACCCTTAAAATTCACATAACTTCTATTACACATATAAAAAGGGAGGTTCTTATAAAAGGGGTACAATGTCAATTGATGGTTAAAAATTCCTCTACAAAGGCGGGAATTTGATTCAATAGCTTCTTCCTAAATCAATTTTTTTGCGTTCTTGAGCCCCATAAACACATAGGATATCCCCTACAAGGTCACGGTACATGCCTATCTGCATGAGTTATTTGATTTATTTTTTGGGGTCTTCCACGATCTTGATCAAATACATGTTTCTACCATAAGATGAGACAAACTCAAGAATATTATACCCACCTTTTTGGTAAGCCTTAGTACACTACCTAGTGGCATAAATTGAGGTTAAAGATGGCCTACGAACATCAACCGATGCCACAGGCCAGATTCATGTACAATAGGTTAATTCACAATTTAAATTAGTTGGCTTACACATGCTTGATTGGGTACGCCCCATCTGCATCTCTTGAATGAAAGTAGTAACACTTCGTGGGCCCTCACGTAAGAATATTTCACCAGAATTTCTCAAGAAGGGGAGCCTTTTCTTTATTGTGGCTATTTGGCATGGAGAATGAAGATATGTCTTCTACAAGCTCATCACTAGGTGTTACATAGACATCACCGAAATTTATTTCTCTACTAATGCTTCAATGAAGAATATCGTGGATATTTTCATGATGTTCTCATTAATGGTGTTCCCGCAACGGAGCCAAAAATTATTCAACAACTCAATATTTTTGTGATTCTTTGCACACACAAAAATGATAATACATAATTTGAAAAATAGAGAAGAAAGGATTCGTCTTGATAAGCCTTCGTATCAATGTTACCAAAACTATACGAGTTGTCAATGCTCCTTCGGTTTCCATGTGATCTTCAATTTCATATAACATCTTCACAAAATATTCATCCGAGATTGAAAGGTTGAAGATTGCATGCAATGTTTCGAATAAAAACCTTCAAACCGGTTCCTAATTCCATATCCACCATTGCTTGAGAAGGATGAACAAAAACTCTTTTTCACTCATAATGATCGAAGGAAGATGTAATCTTATGAGAAAACAATGAGAATTTATAAAATGATGAATTTTTAGAGTGATTGTGTGAGGTATCATTTTAGGATTGAATGTAAAATTAATTATGAATACTCGCATGGATCGGAAAAAGGGGAAACAGATTGATATCTTTCAAAATGTGGTTTTCATCTTGAAGTGGAAATTCACACAAAGGAAGCATCAAATACAAGGGAGTATCAATGATTATCCATTTCCCAAAGCATATTCCCCAAAAGGGAAGGTGTCAAATCAGTTAAGATAACAACATAAGGGAATAAATAGTTTGTGATTGGGAGTATGAATGATGGTGAAAACATGGATAACACAAAAAAGGATTAAGAAACAAACATAAAAATCTGACAGACATCCATGTCAACAACTAGAAGCATAATAAAACTAAGGAATGAAAAAGGTATCTTTACAGTTACAAGATATTTTCCAAAAATGGAGCTTGTTTTCCACATCTTTGGGATGGTTTGTTGATGTTTTTTTTGGGGGAAATAAAATTGTAAGAACACATAAAAAATTGTATAAATATGAGGACTTCTCCTCATATCTATGGGGAGTTTAAAAAAATTCTACTTCTTAAAAACTATTGACATATTCAATTGTAAATACTACATGTTTCCTTTGAGAAATGCATAATAATCTTAGTTTCCCAAACTTATGTGTCAAGCTAGTTGCAATGTATATCCATTGATAAGATTTGAGAGCATTCATTTGATGTTCCCTTATGAAATATTGTTTTTTATATTTGAATGAAATATGTCTTCTTTTGATTTTAAATTCTTCCTTTTGGGTTTTGTATGTTGAATTGTTAATTCATGAGTTATATTTTTTTTCACAGTCTAGTGTTTACTGTTTCCCTTTGTCATACACTAGATCTGTCCTTAATGTTTTTTATTTGATTGTTAAGTTTGATATTATGCTATGAGAATTCCCTCTACAATGTTGGACTTGATTGTAAAATCCTTTCCATAACCATTTTTTGTTGATAGATTTTTGTTAGCCTTTGAGTGAATCTTGGGTGTATGAGGGAAGAAACAATAAATGCTTTATTAGAATACTAGCATGAGCCTTTGTATCTAGTATCTAATACATTGAGTTGGAACTTTGAATCTATTGAGTATCAATGAATGCAAATATTTTTACATAAAATGTGACTTCTTGATCCATTTTTATGTGTTTTTCTAGAATTTCAAAGTTGTTTTAAGTGTTAAATGATTTTTTTACATAGAGACGGTCATTATATAATCCACCCTATTTTAAAACTACATAAGTGATCCTACAAATTTCATTCGTTGCTCTTCTTCTTCTTTACCCTAAATATCATTAAAATTATCCTTAATATTTCATCAAGAGAATGCAAGAGCAACATAATTCTATTGTCTATAGAACTCAGTATTTGGTGAAGTAAACATATGCAACATTTTGTGTGACAACTCGTGAGAGTGAAGTGTTGTATCCATGTCTATGTTTATCTCATATTGATCCATAATTTGAAGAACTTTAGGAAACAAAGACTCCATCTTCCCCTCTAAATTTAGGTTATCCCATGGGTCCTCTCACCCTGGTTCAAGGCAGGACCAAAAGTAGCAAGAATAGGCCATCCCCTTTGTACGTGCCCCTTAATCATCCCAAGGCTTGATCCTAAGGAAAGTGTTATGCCCATCCCCAGATACAAAATGATACATACCAATCAATTCTACCACTTTTTCCAAGAAATTCCCCCTTCCTTAGAGATAATTTACCTCAATCCACCGTGAGGTGTAGATTCGAGGACCAACACATGGCTCCATGTTGGGTTGGTGTTTTACTAAATCTAGGGGTTGGTGCTCCTTGTGGGATTGGTGCCTCACTAAACCTAGGGGTTACTGTTCCTTTTTGGGTTGGTGCTCAACTAAATTTGATTCATTGTTGCAATAAATCTTTGTTTCAATGAATTTTATTCCCCTCAGGGTTTCCCACATATATTTGGTGTTCACGTGTTCTAATTTTTTCATTTAATGGTTATGTTTCTTAATAATGCATAATGATTGAGTTTAATTGAATGGTTGATGGATATAAATGTTTAATTGAATGAAATTTTTATTTCCCACTTATTTACCCCCGAGTGGTTTTTCTACCAACAAGATCTTGATTTTTCTCTAGTACATGTAGAATTTTACTATAATAATTTAGAAAATATGAGTATAGGAGTGGTACACATAAGAAACCATTTAATATTATATATGTGAATATCCCAAGAGGGGTTACAAATTTTAAGATCTTATTATGTAGTGTATAAGTAGGTGGAATTTGTAGATGACATGTAGGAAGTGCACTAACAAGTGTGTGATAAGTTAGCGAAGATGAATGCATGATACAAATAACATGCAAATGAGAAAATGAGAGAAGTTGAATATCATATTGGAGATATGGTGTCACTATATTTTTGGAAGGAAATATTTGTCAAGGGGAATTATAATAATGTTAACTTGAAGAATATGATGCCATGCATAATCATTAGGATGTTTGATGAGAAATATTATGAGTTTGAATTTATTATAAGAAATTATACCTCTAATATCTGCAATTCGGAAGATCTATATCCATTACACATAATATATATAAGTGGTTAAGAGTTATAATATGAAAATGGTATGATATATTGGTGAAGGAATATGTCGGAGAGATTTTGCAATGAAGGATGAAATGTCATTCACACAAATATAAATAAGAAACACAATAAGGAGTATGTGGTTAAGTGGAAAGTAAATGTTGTTGAAGGTGTTAGTTGGATGAGTGCTACTAATGTAACTTATTATAGTATTTTTAAAGAAAATATTACTTAATTAGGATCTCAATATTTTAAAATTACCTAAGGTGTATGATGCAAGAGAATACATATTCATAAATATCCCATATAAAAATAGTTTAATAGTTTGAGCCAATTGTTTTGCATTTTGTTGTACCTTTTGACTTTTGGTGGACTTTACTAGTCAGCAAGTACATTTTTGTGGGATGAAAAGTGAAGTATTGCATTCTATGAAGTGTTATTTTTGTCTACGAAGTAAATAATTATGTTGTTGGTGGGTCGTGGGATATTAATAACTTGTTTTTGAATCCATAAAGTAATAATGAAGATGCACAATAGTTGGAGTATAATATGAATATGTTAAGTGCTCTCTAGAGAAAGATTACTTTGAGGTTTCTTTGAGATACAAATCATTTATAATTTAATACATTAAGATGTAACTTTTAGACCAAATGATTGGCTATGTAATGAGTTTGTTAATGGATCCTTTAAGACGTTTTATTTTAATTTCATAAGTTTATGAGTATTAGTTTTTGGAATTGGATGGCTATATAAGACTAATTTCCTTAGGGGATTATCTCAGCAATATTTTTAGCTCAAGATTTTTCTTTTAACAACAAAGTGTGGATTTGAGATTAAGTTTCATCATATAATGATATTGGTAAGTAAATGATGGAAAATATTGTAACATGTGACTTAATCATTGATTATACCTCTATGTTGTGTTACTCATCTAATTATATGAATAAAATAATTATTTTTTTATCAGTATCCAAATGTTGTGTTTAATTGATATTTCTTTTTATGCATGATTTCAATTATGTTTAGTTTTTCTCAAACGTATTCTAAAGGATGCATGGAATAATGCTTCAGATCTATATAATTTGTTATGCATTCAACAGGGTAATAGGGATCAAACAACATCCTATACCCTAAATGCTCTCTGCAGTGAAGATCTATCCAAGATGCCTAAAACGGCTTAAACTTGTAATATTCAATATTTTTCACTTTAAATGGCTTAATCAACCACAATACGCTATCTAAAAACTTCATTTAAATCTAATTACACTAATAATATGATCACATTTCATGAAAACCCCATTTACTCTTACCTTCATCAAATTATTCTTCACCATCTCTCTCTAATCTTAGCCCAAAATCAATCATTTTTTTATTTTTAGCCTTAAATGGCTCCTTCACACCTTTTAACCTATCAAATACTCAAATAAATGTCATATCAATCACTAAATTGATTCATAAATATCAACACATCAACTTTCACCTATCTTGAAAAAAATTGCCCTCTAGTGTTCTTGAGAGCAAAGCTCTTGGTGAGGTCATGGTTTGAAACATCTAGATATATGCACAACATAGTGAAATATGATTCAAACACCATTTTGTGTCCATTATGGTGTATGAAAAATTTCATAACTTATCTCCTTTTGGTTCTCACTCAAACACTTGTTTCTCCTTTCTAGGCTTTCTAACTTTTACAATCCTTGTCTTTAAGAATTTTACATCATAACTTTCATTGTAATGTTTCCCAAAAAAATAAGAAAATATAATGACACACATTTTTCTTTTAGGGTTCAACAAGTTTTTAGGGTCTACTTCAAAAGATAAATCCCCTTTCCTTTATAACTAGACCTTTCCAATTAGCTCTTGGGATTTTTCTAGGTCTATAATGAAGTGTGCTAAGAATTTCTCACAATACACCAACTAAAAATATCTTCTTTCATCAAAATTATTGTATATACCTTTTCAGCATATTTTATATCAAATTTCAAATAATATTCCATGTTTAAAGGGTTCTAACACAAGTTTGACTCCAAATCCTAGTTATCCAATCAGAACTCAGCCCGAGAGACTTAAAATTCTTATACAATGGATTGTTCTTGTGTTCAATGCTTGATAATTTACCTCAAGGTTTGTTTAAGATTCCTCCTCAGTATTAGGTTGTCATTGGTATATTAAAATGAGATTAAAGAAACTAACAACAAGAAACATTACATGCATGTATGTTAAAATAGGGGTATGAACCCTCGCACTTCAAATTTGGAATCTAAAGCTCAACTTTGATAGGGAAATACCATTTTTTCTTTCAAATCATCTCATGTAATATTATCCTATATATTTCATTCATTCCAAACACTTATCCTATTTACAAATAAGTTAATATTTGACCAACTCATAGATGTGCATCATAGTTTTCTTTTCTTTAAGTTTTCTAAACTTGCAATACATAATATCAGGTGGTTCAACCTTAAAATCATCGAAATAACACCTTGTTACCTCTTACCATGATCTTATCATCAGAAACACATATTCATAAAATTTTCCAAGAAAAGATAATTAAGTTTTGTAAAAACATAGTCTTATCATTCCGCATGCCGATACCTTAGGTTTCAAGTTAATAATAGAGCATGCAATGCAAATCCTTCAAAATCCATTCACTAAATTTTAAACACTCTATAAATGTTTGTAAGGAATAATAACTAAATTTCCAAACACATAATCCTTCACCAAGATATCAAACAACTTAGATATTTCACAAGAGGAAGATTAATACACTATGTCAAAAAGATTTCCTTCATAAACTATAATTTCCATATAAAATTTCCCTCTTCCTTCTTTTACATACCTCAAGGAACCTTCTTTATTCCTCTCCTTACCTCATTTAGTATGATAACTTACTTATTTATTCAAATAAATCTTTCTTTTATCTCATTATACATTGATATACTACCTTAACTATCTTTTACATGACTCATTATGTCCATTCAACACAAAGGACACATTTTACATCATTTTTAGTGATTCATTATGACTTAGGACTTGTTTTTCACATGACTAGATACCAACTACATGTAAAGACCATCAATACATTCTTTTCCATCACATTATAAGCACTCATTTTCACTGTTTCTTCTTTTTCAAATTTTGAGTTACAAAAAGGAGGGAAAGTGCACATTTTGAATTTGTGACTATTAGATCAACTAATTCTCCTCCTCATGACTTCAACACATCATAATACACTTTATTTGATCTCCATAACCATGATTGAATGAAAATTAACATTTTTTACAGTATTTTGATGATGCACCTAGATCATACTCCCAAGGAGGAGAAAAGAACCCACATCTCTAGATGAGTCTTCATTATATTTGCATGATCTTGTTCTTATTTCTTCACTCTGACTATCCTTGTTTGACTCATGACCACCTCGATCCCATATATTGCTTTTGAATATTGCATTTTCTTTAAATGTGTTTATTTTCTTCTTGAGTTCCATCTTCACCTTCATCATTCTAAAGCTTCCATCATTTGTACCTACAAAAACAAACATCACAACAATAAAAAATACTTTTATTCATGATTTATCATATTCCTCATCCTTGTATAACTCTCCCTCATCATGTTCTCATTACTTTCCTTGCCATAATATTCATTTGCTTTCCTATTTTCTTGTTCTCTCACATTCATCACCATACGAAGATGCTCTAAAATTGTACATGCACCTTCCTTGTCTTCTTTAGTCCATTTTTTGCACAAGAAATCATGAATTCCTCACGTGTACCTTCACTCTTTCCTTCTTGATCCATCATATCCAACAATATTTACAAAAGTTCATCCACTTCACCTATGTAAAAATTATCATAATACCTTCCATTGTCATCATGTTCATGATTCAATATAGCTTTCTTGTCTTATTCTTCTCAAATGCAAAAATGGAGTTATCTTGTACAATTTCAAGGAATTCACGTAAGGAAACATCAATTTTAACCAAAAACAATCAAATTTTCTTACCTTGTCTTCATTCTTTGCATTCGTTTCTTCTTAAATCTCTTGTGTGTCAGTTGCTTTCCAAGATTTCTTCATCTTCTCTCTCCTACACCACTCTTTTGTCGTTTATTTTCCATATCATTCTTGGTTCCTTGTGTGTTTCTTGTGTTATCAAAATACTTTATTTCTCTTTCTTACCTTGTTCTTGTTCACTTGTTGTTTCTATCATTTTCTTTGGTTTGACCTATTCTCTTTCCATTTCTGGTTTTATAAGCCATTTAGCCATCATATATCCATGTTCTTTGCATGGTTATGAGAGATTCTCATGGATCTTATCTTCATTCATCTCTTTGATGACCTCTTTCTCTCACTTTTTCACTTGCCTCAACTTCTTTTCATCTTTTCTAATTTATTCTCTTAGATGTAATCTATGCTTCCTCTTCATAAGTACCTTCATAGGCCACTTCAATTTCCTTTTCATCACATAACCAACCTCATCACTTTATTTTATCATCAACTCTCTAAAATTTTATACATATTTCCTCAACCCTCTCGAACTCTTTCGCATCCAATCTTCTTGTCTTCTTTCCTCTTTTATCTTCTTCTTGGCTTAATTCTCTCTCTCTTCTGTGGCTAATCAGATTCACCAACTCTCTTACCAAATCTTCTTTATCCATATTTCCTCTCTTTCTTCTTTCCTCAAGCAAGTACCTTCAACTTGATTCTCTTCCACACTTCACCTAGGATTCTAACCTAGTATTTTGGTGTATTTACACTCTTCTTTCACTCTCACAATCTTCTCGGCCACTTTTCACTTCCATTTCATGTTATCTCTTCACCTACTCTTATCAATCTCATTCACACTCACAATTCATTTTGGCCACAAAATTATTTAATTATAAAAATAAGCTTACTCTGATACCAAACTGGTGCAATTTTATATCATTTGTTCATGCATTCAGTAAGTTAAGAGGGATCAAACAACAACCTATACCCCAAATGCTCTGTAGTGAGGATCTTTACAAGAAGCCCAAAATGGCTTAAACTTGCAATAGTTAACGTTTTGAGTTTAAATGGCTTACTAAATCATAATACCTTATCTCAACACTTCATTAAATGCTAATTCCACTCACAGGATGATCACATTTCATGAAAACCCCATTTACTCTTACCTTCATCAACTTGTTCTTCACCATCTATCTTTAGTCTTAGCCCAAAATCAATCAATTTTTTCTTTTTAGTCTTAAATGTATCCTTCACACATTTTTTCCCCATCAAATACTCAAGGTAATGTCATATCAATCACTAACTTTATTCAAAAATATCAACACCTCAAATTTCACCTATGTTTCCAAAAATGCCCTCTAGTGTTCTTGAGAGTAAAGCTCTTGGTGAGGTCATAGTTAGAAGCATCCATGTATACCCATAATAAAATTAAAACTTATTCAAACACCCTTTATGGCCAATATGGTGCATGAAAATTTCCATAACCTATCTCTTTTTGGTTCTCACTCAAACACTATTTTCTCCTTTCTAGGCTTTTTAGTTGTTACTAACCCCTGTCTTCAAGAATTTTACATCGTAAATTTCATTATAATATGTTTCCCAAAAACTAAGAACACATTCTGACATCCATTTTATTATTTTAGGTTCTCTAAGGTTTCAGGGCCTACTTCAAAAGATAAATCCCATTTCCTTTATAACTTGACCTTTTCAATTAGGTCTTGGGACTATTCTAGGTCTATGACATAATACCGCCAAGCTTTTCTCACAATACACCCACCGAAAAACCTCAAATTTTTTCAAAATCCATTTATATACTTTTTCACCATATTAGTTATCAAATTTAAAATCAATATTCCATGTTTAAATGGTTCTAACACAAGTTTGACTACAAACCCTAGTTGTGTAGCGTAAGTAGCCGAAAGACTTGAAATTATTATAAAATGAGTTATTCTTGTTTTCAAGGCTTGATAATTGACCTCAAGGTATATTTTAGCTTCCTCTACATTGTTTGGTTACCATTGGTCTATTATAATGAGATTAAAGATAGTAACAATGAGAAAAGTTACATGCATGCACGTTAAAACAACATTATGAAAACCCCACACTTCAAATTTGGAATCTAAATATCAAGTTATATATATATATATATATATATATATATATATATATATATATATATATATATATATATATATATATATATATATATATATATATATATATATATATATATATAGCATTATTTATCTAAAATCATCTCATACAATATTCTCTTTTATCTTTCATGTATCTCAAACACTTATCCCAATGATGAATAAGTTAAGATTTTACCAACTTAGAGATACACTATCAAAATTTTTTTTTTTTTAGGTTTTATAAACATGCAATGGAGAATATTAGGTGGTTCAAACTTTAAAACATGCTAATAACACCTCACTAGATATTACCACGAGATTATCATTGCCAAAACCTCTTCATTAATCTCTCCAAGAAAATATAATCAATTTTTCTTACAAAAACATAGTCTTATGATCTCGCACAATCCATACCTTAGTTTTAAAGTTAAGAACAAAGAATGCATTACCAAACCTTCAAAATCTATTCACTAAATCCTAAACACTCACTAGATGTTCATAAGGAATTATCACTAAATGTCCAAACATAGAATCCTTCTACAAGATATCAAACAAATCATATATTTCACAAAAGGAATATTAATACATAGTGTCAAAACAGATTTCCTTCATAACTATAATTTCCATACAAAACTTACTTCTTACCTTCTTTCTCAGACCTAGAGGAACTATATTTCTTCCTCTCCTTACCTCTTCTAGGAGGATAACTAAATTTTTCTTCAAATTAATATTCATTTTATCTCATTATACCTTGTTATATAACCCTAACTATCTTTTACATGACTCATTAT
The DNA here is from genome assembly GCA_018340775.1 of Taxus wallichiana var. yunnanensis. Lineage (NCBI taxonomy): Eukaryota > Viridiplantae > Streptophyta > Pinopsida > Cupressales > Taxaceae > Taxus > Taxus wallichiana. The sequence continues at coordinate 680,679,473 of CM031234.1, read as the reverse complement.
GTCCATTCAACACAAAGGAGGTATTTTACATAATTTTTAGTGACTCATTGTATTAGATAAATTTCAGGTCTATGAGCTATCAAATGTATAAAGTACCTAAAACTCAAAATATGGAAAGGTTTAGCAATAATCATCGATAAAGGAAACTAATTAACAAATTTTTAGGGGATTGAATAGAATTGCTAACGATTTAGGGGAATCATGGGAAATTTGTGTAAAATGATAAATTGACGAAAATTGAGATTTGAATTGATTTATTACACGTTTTTTTAAGTATAACTACACTATGATTAGTAATAGACAAAATCACTAACCTTGTGATGTGGAGATGGCCGCAAGACCACCCATAGGGGCTAGTTTGGTTTGATGATTTTGATTTTTTTGATCATCCGGAGAGATTCTTGAAATCTTAGGTGCACAAGTTGATGTGTTGTAGCTCTTTGGGGTGGTATAATGTTTTTATGGGCTTGATGATAGATAAAATAACAAAGCTTCATTGTTGGATCAATAAAACTTGATAGAAAAGATAGACAATCATCCAAAATGTCTTGGAAGATCCCCAAAACAAGTTTGAGCTCCTATTTATAATCGTGGGAGATTTGTTGGAATCACTCGATAATCAAAGAAATTCATAAGAAGGTGTTTGGAAGTGGTTTCAACTACTTTTAAAATAGGATTTTTGGGTATGTGATGAGGGAAAATGGTTATGAAAGAGGTTAGACAAGGTTAGGATGGAAAAGGCTAAGATAACTTTAAAGATGCTTTAGGAGGTTTCGGTGGAGTTATAGTGAATTTTGATGAGTAAATATGATTTACCGAGGATAAATAACAATTTTCTGAGTGATTTGAGATGTCTTATATAGGTTTAAAGTGATAGGTTTTAATAAATTAATGTGTGTATGCAAGGAGTAGGCAGTGATGAAAAAACGATGTTTACATTTGCCTATTTTTGTTAAGTGGTTTGTGAGGGACAAAATACTAGACAAAAATGGTTTGAGATGGTTTATTTTATGCTTGGATGGGTGATTCCCCCTCAAACTAGTGGTGATTAAAACATAGTGCAAATAATCACCAGTTTGATTGATTTGATTGGATAGTCGACATGCGCATTTCATTTTGAGTTTCCCCATGAAGAGGTACGAAATAGGAATGGTGCTGCTATAGAATCAAATTATAGGGAAACTAAGGGTTCATTTCCATAGACGTATGATTCATTGGGAGTGAAAGTTATCGCAAAGGTCGGCATTTGAGACTAGGTATCCAAGAGATAGGTGAACCAAAGTGTTCACGTCCTATAGACATATGGCTTACGGGTGCTAAGATTTGCAAAGCAAATATGAGATGGATTTTTGATAGAGAAAAGTTTTGGAATGACTTTGTTAAATAATCAAGGAAGTATTTGATTTAATTGGTTGGTTTATTGATGTTGCAAAGGGTTTAGGGGCCCTCAAAAGGAGGCATATGATAGAAAAATGTGTTATTTGGATGAGAGTGCTAGTCTTTCTTATGACTTGGATGTTTGAAAGGTTTGTTTTGATAATTAAAATGGAATCACAAGTAATTTAGGAAAATCACCGACGATCGAAGGAATCATTAAGCAACTCACCGTAATTTTTCTTTGGTGTTGTGATTTTTATTAAATGGTATTCTAGTGGATGTTTTATGTTTTATGGATGCGGGAGAAAGAGATAAATTGACTATTCGAGACATGATTCCCTTCATTTTTGAGGATGTGTGAGCCTCTTTATCAGATGATGACTGGGCTCATTTTGAGGATGTTGGTTTGGGTACGATGTTACATTAGAGGTGGATCAAGAGGTAGCAGGGGTTATTACTTGAATTATTGGATAGGTAGGATCCTATCACTTGTACATTTTGGTTTTCGATTTATGGTGAGATGACCATCACCCTTTAGGACATACATAGGATTCTCGAGGTTGCTTGTTTAGGGGAAGGGAATTTATTTAATTGATAAGATGGATAGATGGAAGTGATGAGGAGATTATATGGTGGTGATGTTGATGTGGTGGATTTCTCATCATGGGGATTTTCATATGGATCCTTACATTAGTTTCTATGATTTTCTCGACTCTTCTGGTCAATTTCCTTGGATGATGACAAGGGTATTAGCTGGTATGATAGAGTAGAGGACCATTTTGGTATGGGCCCTATTTTTTCTTGCTCGAAATTACAAAAAAATTAGGTAATCTTGTCAACACCAATATGGCACTATGATAATTCTTCATCGGGAACTCCTCATGCTATGATTATTAACTAATGCACAGCTCTTAGTTTGGTGGATGTAATCTAGAAACACAAAAACAAACATAACACAAGAATACCATAGACTATGATAAGAAGGAATAATGATAAATCTGAAATATCAGTGTAAATTATAATATCAACATGAAATTGTTACAATCTCACCCATGAGGTTCTTCAAGTGTTATTAACTTCACTTGCATTCAAACAATAACTATGGGAGAAACTTCACAATTACACCTCATAATGGCTTCTTTAACACACCTTCAAAATGATGGCTTCCTTTACACACTTACTCATACAATATTTCTCACTACTTCTCTCTATGCTAAATGAGGGAGGTGGCCTCTTTATTTATAGGAATTCAGGCTTATCCACCTTATCTCTAAGATAGGATAGGAAATATCTTTTGGCCAATCATATTTCATTCCTAAACTCTTGCCTTTACATGTAGGCTTATCTTCTAAGATAAGATAAACCTTATCATCTCACATGGGTTCCACCTTTTTAGACTTTTCCACAAATAAAATATACAAAATATTTATGACATCACTCTTTGTCTTTATTACAAATATAATATTTCTAATTCCTAATCATGTAGACCCTACTTCTCTACTTATCCCAACTTTGACATTTTAACATTACCAGACCACTTACGACAAATATTTACTTTTTACAACATTCCTATTGTACTTTGACTATTACCGTACTCTACATTATTGGCGGCACCGTACTGATGGCACCGTTATCTTCTATTGGACGCCACTACTAATTATACTTAACAACATCCTATTCCTAATACATACATTAATAAAATAGAAATTACGGAGGAAAATTTTAATGTCGACATTTTCCCCTTCCTAACTTCTACTCTGTCCTGAGTAGACTCTTATGGACATTCTGAAGCTGGTGCTTGGAAAATCTTTAACTTGTCATGGTTGACCCATTTTGTAATGGGAGTACCATCCAATTCCTCCAATCGATATGTACCATTTTCATGCACAACTGCTATTTTGTAGGGCCCCATCCACTTTGGAAGAAATTTTCTCTGTCTTCTTTTTTTGTATCTGGAATCATATACTAGAACCAAGTCATTCACGTGAGATGGAGACCAACGGATATTTTGATCAAAGTATTCCTTTTGCTTCATTTTCTTCTTATAGCTTGTATCCTTCGCTATTTCCCTCATTTCCTCTAGCAAATGAAGATGTACCAACCTTTCTTTTATTGAATCACTTTCATCCATCCTTTCATTTTTCATAACTCTCACAGTGGGAATATCAAACTCAATAGGAAGAACTGGATCAATGCCATAAGCCAACTGAAATGGGGAGTATCCTGTTGCTGACTTTGATGTTGCCCTATATGCCCACAATGTTGCATGAATCCTTTTATCCCACTTATGTACTGCAAGGTGTATCTTTTGTTAGAATTTGACACAACACAAAATTTGTTCATTCCACCTGTCCATTTGTGTTTGGCTTGTATGTTGTTGCCTTCCTGTGCTTAATAGAAAACTTGTTGACTAGGGCTTCTACCACCTCATTAATGAAGTGGCTTCCTTGATCTTACAATTTCTAATGGGCAACCAAATCTGGTGACAATGCGTTCATATATGAACCTTTCCACTTCATCCATGGAAGTTGTTTTCAATGGCCTAGCTTCAACCCACTTGGTTAAATAATCTGTGGCAACTACAATATACTTATTTTGGCATGGGGTAGTTGGAAGTGGACCTACAATGTCTATTCCCCACTTTTCAAAGGGACCAAGTGGAAGAATAGGGCATAATGGAGCTGATGAAGTCTTACGGTTACCATGTGTTTGACAAATATCACATGTCTTACAATAATTATAACAATCTCTAAAAAGAGTGGGCGGTGATAACTCGTGTCCAAGATCCTTCTTTATAAGTTGTCCACAGTATGTCCTCCACATGTACCATTGTGGAATTCTTCTATCAGCTCCTTCCTTGATCACATCCAACTACCCTCTCAGATTGTCCATCGTGTCCTATTTGAAATAATACTCCATGCAGAATAGAATATGGACGACTGGCTTGAGTAATCTTCCTCTTAGTCTTTGCATTGGCACCATCAGGAAACTTGAATTCATTTAGATAATTCCAAATATCTATGTATTCACTAGGGATTGTGTCAAGAGATAACAATGTTGCATCTAGGAAATCATCATCATCACAAGGTGAACCTAAACCATCATAGGCTCAAGAGAGTGCATCTGCATTGACATGCTTCTTTCCTGGCCTATCTATAATATCAAATTCAAATTCTTGTAGCAAAATTATCCATCTTGCTATCCTCCCTGATGGGTTAGGCTTATTGACAATATATTTTAGATCCTAATGATCTGTTACAACTATAAATTTCTGCCCTAGCAAGTAATTTCTAAACTTCTTTATAGCAAAAATGATAGCTAGAGCCTCTTTTTTAGTTACAGTATAATTTACCTCAGCACTGCTCATTTGTCTGCTCCCAAAGTAAATTGGATGATCATTCCCATTTTCATCCTTTTGGCTTAGAGTACTTCCTAGTGCTGCATTTGAGGCATTAGTATACACAATGAATGGCTTGCTCCAATCTGGATTCTTTAAAATAGGTGAAGACACCAGGGCTTCCTTCAGTTGTTCAAAAGCTTCATGCGCCTTATTTCCTGGTTCATAAGTAACATCCTTCTTCAAGAACTGGGTTAGTGGTTGTGTAATCTTTGATAAATTCTTGATGAACCTTCTATAGTAACCCACATGGCCTAAAAATGATCTCAACTTACTTCTATTCATAGGAAATGGTAACTCTTTGATTTTTGAAACTTTATCAAGATCGGTACCAATACCATCTTTGGATACAACATGCCTTAACAAAACACCTTTAGAACATCCAAAGACACACTTTGTAGGGTTTAATGAGGCTTGTGCTTCATCTAACCTTTGAAATGTTGTCTCCATCTAGTGCAGGTGGTCCATCTTGCTCCCATAGATGCAAAAATCATCCGAAATACTCGATGAAGTCCCAATGTAGGGTTCAAACACCTTATTCATCAAGTGCTTGGAATGTCATTGGACCCAAAAGGCATAAATCTATAAGCAAACGTTCCCAAGGAGTGGTGAACGTGGTCTTCACCTGATTTTCTACTATACGAACTTGGTTGTATCCACTATATACATCAAAGAAACTATAAGCACTCTGGCTAGCTACTTCATCCAAAATATGATCTGAGAATGGAAGAGGGTAATGATCCTTCTTTGTTGCCTTATTGAGCTTCCTATAATCAAAACAAATGCGTAGCTTCCCATTATTTTTTATTGAGATCACAATGGGAGAAACCCATTTTGAATTCTCCACAACAAATATAAATCCTGCATCAAGCAACTTATCTATTTCTTCTTTTATAGTCTTGGAAAAATTAGGATTCATTCTATATGGCATTTGTTTTATGGGCTTAACACCATCTACCAGCTCAATAGAATGTTCTACCCAACTTACTTGATGGAGTTCCTTGTAATCAAAAGTGAATATGTGTATGTACCTTCAAAAGAGATGGAGGTAGGATTCCTTCTCACTCTCCATCACAACATCACCAATCTTTATTTGTTGGAGACGATCATCAATTTATTCTTCAGATAATTTTATGGGATCATGAGTCGGTGTGACTGGAAGGATATCCATGACCAAAACATCAACCTCACTTTCTTCATCTTCAGTGTCCACTTCACTAGTACTCGAGTAATCAGAGGATGTCCAATCATCAGTTTCATCACTTGAATCCACAGAGTTCGCCTTATGATGCCGAGGGATCACGTTTATCTTCACCCTCTCTCTACCACGTCCAAGTGTCATGAAGCCTTCATTCCAGTAGTTTCTTGCATGAACTCTCCTTAGCCATGGTCTTCCCAACAACATTGGGTATGCAACAGTACCATTTTTCATCACCTAAAAGTCTACCACACATACAACACCCATAACAAATATTGTCACATTTGAAACTACACCTTCTGGTTTAGTTTTTCCTTTATTTAATGACCTTAACATAAGTGTTGAGGGGCGATCAATTTTTAAACCCAACATATTCATTACAGACTCGGTCATTACATTAATTGCAAAGCACCTCCATCAACTAAGACATCATGAATTGAAATACCATTACATAATACCTCACCATGTGTAGCGTAGGGATCCGCCTCGCCTCCAAAACAGGGGACCTCAACCTCCTTCCTTCTGAGCATTGAGTCCACTTTGTAGCTCCCACCTCTTCTCGAGAAGACATAGCCAAGAGTTGACCATATGTAATATTTGCGGTGCCTTTGGACAGATCGTCTAAGATGGAGTATGGTCCTTGTCCCCGTGAAATCGAAAATCCCGCACACCCAACTTTCTTCTCTTATGTTTCTTACTAGTTTCTCCTTTCATCTTCTTAGGATCATTTCCATCTTGGTTATCTTTTTATTTCTTTCTTTTTGTTACAAACACATCTACTTCATTATTTATGCTCTTATCTACTACATCAAAAGAATTCACAGGTGCTTTCTCTTTATCATTATCTCTTGTACCAAATGTAGAAGCTCTATCTGGACAATTATACTTATAATGACCCTTTTTATAACAACCATAACATACAAATTCAGAAATATTTTTGGACCTCTATCTCCTCCCCGAGAACCAAATTCTTTTCCTTGAAGAAGATTAATAGTTAACTGACCCATCTTCCTGAGCAGATCTTCATACTTAGTAGATGTACTAGGAGAAAGATTTGTGCTCACCGAGAGTGGTTGTGGATTCTGGACCAAAGGTGCTGGTGTAGGCTCTACTTTAGCAACAATTTCTTTGGGCTCCTCTTCCATGCTTTCTTCTTGCCTTCTTGCAATCTCCTTTGCTTGTTCAATGGTAGTTCAAGGCGGTCATACTTCACTTGTCTCGATCTCCGGCTTCATCCCAAGAAAGAAGTGCTTATAGAGGAGATTATCCACGTCATTCATTAACCCATCCGCTAATCCCGCCTTCCGGATCCGGGCATCGAGCTTCCTCCTTAGCTCTAGAACACGAGCATGATAATACCTTATCTTCTCCTTCTCTCCTTGGGCTAACTTTGTGATATTGATCATGAGATCTGCATATTTCTGTTGTTCACCAAATTCTTCAAGAAAACTTTCAGTTAATAAATCCCATGATTTTTTCACATTATCACCTAGTGTTTCAAACCACCTAAGGGTTGAACCATCCAAAAAGGTAGGAAAAAATTCAGTCCATTGTTCCCTTCTTATAAGGCCATTACAAATACAAGATTGTTTAAACTCTTGAATGAAAGAGGAAGTATCTTCATTAGATTGGGCTGAAAAAATAGGAATCTTCCCCATTTCCAAAAGTAACAACAGTGAAATACCAACCCACAAGTACAATCAACAAGACTTGTGTACACAAATAATTGGAATCACTATAATAGAAAATAGAAATGACCACGGTAAACTATGGTAAAACTTGACTTCATCATGTAAAAACTGACTTTACTGTGGTAAACACTACTCATAGTAAAAAGTGAAGTTACTACGGTAAAAATTGAATTTCTTGTGATAAATACTATTCATAGTAAAAAGTGAAGTTATCATGGTAAAAATTGACTTTCATGTGGTAAACACTATTCACGGTAAAAAGTGAAGTTTCTTGCGGTAAAACCGACTTTATCATGCGGTAAACACTATTCACAATAAAAAGTGAAGTTACTTGTGGTAAATACTATTCATGGTAAAATTGAATTTATCACGGTAAATACTATTCACGGAAAAAAGTGACTTTACCATGGTAACTACTATGCACAATAAAAACAAGGTTACCCTCCAAATGTTTTTTGACTAAGTGGGAATATTTCTCCAGAAAATCCATCAATGAGGAATGGTCCTCGCAATGGAACCAAAAATGTCAACACCAATCCGGCACTATGATAATTCTTCACCAGGAACTCCTCGTGTTATGATTATTAACTAATGCACAACTCTTAGTTTGGTGGATGTAATCTGGAAACACAACAACAAACATAACACAAGAATACCATAGACTATGATAAGAAGGAATAATGATAAATCTAAAATATCCAGTGTAAATTATAATATCAACATGAAATTGTTACAATCTCACCCATGAAGTTCTTCAAGTGTTATTAACTTCACTTGCCTTCAAACAATAACTATCGGAGAAACTTTACAATTACACCTCATAATGGCTTCCTTTACACACTTACTCATACAATATTTCTCACTATTTCTCTCTATGCTAAATGAGGGGAGGTGGCCTCTTTATTTATAGGAATTTAGGCTTATCCACCTTATCTCTAAGATAGGATAGAAATCTCTTCCAACCAATCATATTCCATGCCTAAACTCTTGCCTTTACATGTAGGCTTATCTTCTAAGATAAGATAAATCTTATCATCTCACATGGGTTCCACCTTTTTAGACTTTTCCACAAATAAAATATACAAAATATTTATGACATCACTCTTTGTCCTTATTACAAATATAATATTTATAATTCCTAATCATGTAGACCCTACTTCTCTACTTATCCCAACTTTGACATTTTAACATTACCGGACCACTTACGACAAATATTTACTTTTACAACATTCATATTGTACTTTGATCTATTACTGTACTCTACATTATCGCGGCACCGCATCGACGGCACCGTTATCTTCTATTGGATGTCACTACTAATTATACTTAACAACATCTTATTCCTAATACATACATTAATAAAATAGAAATTACGGAGGAAAATTTTGATGTCGACAAGATAGAGGATAGGGAAGAGGTCCGAGATTGATGTTGCATTCATATTACAAAGTGTTGGGTGTATGAGCACATTAAAGTGGCTCATCCTAGGGTTTTTATATGGGAGGTAGGATTATCGGTGTTGGATGAGATGACTTGGTTTATCCGATGGCGATCGAGAGATGAGAGGAAGGACCAATGCGTGGTAAGGTGCACTATCAATAACTCCTTACTGGATTATAGGCTAGTGATGTGAGATGGATATCATATATTGGGTTTCCTATATAAAAGGGGGAAGAGGGTGAGATTATGACCACCCTATAGGATATTTGGGTATACAAAAGATGACCAAGAGAGTGGGAGTTGATCGGGTTCAATCAGTGTCGGAAATAATTTGGATTGATTTACGATGTTTTGAAGGCGTCTATGACCTATAGATGTGATGATGGAGACATGGAAACACTTTTACCAAAAGTAGTTACGATGATTCACACCATTTCGATGAGGAGGAGGGAATGGGGGTGGTTGACAAGGGGATACCTATAGTGGTGGATGACACTAGAGTGACAGAGGCACATACTACATGGTGGCAAGCTTAGCTCTCTAGAGTTGATAGTCGGTACAAGTCTATGTAAAGGTATCTATTTAAGGATCTAGTAGTGAGGGTGAGGGAGGTGGGGGTGAGTATGCCGGTGGTGGTGATGAGAGGGTAACTTTAGAGGTTACCATTTCTCGATTAGAGGATGAGAATTCTATGTTATCGGGTTGAGTGGGCTGACACCGACTATGGAGTGGGATGGCTTGGTGGGTGAGCCCGATGGGTTGAGTCAATGGTTGGTGGGTGTACGAGGTGGAGTGTGCATGTGCCATAATGCACCATGATAGGTACATATACTAGTGAGATGTCTTTGGAAATTCCCTTTATATCATAGGTACCTTAGTGTCAAGGTCGTGGCCTAGCTAGAGGTAGTGAAGGCCCAAGCTAGTGGTCAGATGGGACCACATGATGGTGTTATCTAGGCTAACTACCATTCATTGTGTGAGGAGTTGGGATATTGTGAAGAGATCATCCGATGAAGGCTACTCGATGAGACTCGTTTTGCAGTGTATCGGGCATGTAGATGGATAGGACCTAGCGACAAGATATCGAGTGTAGTCCAGATACCACGAGGCCGGATAGGGGTGGTCCTAGTAGAGGACTAGATGGAGGCAAGGGTGGTGATCAAGGAGTTGTGCCCAAGGAGGAATTCGATTTACAGATGTCAAGTTTACCAGTGGGTGTGATATTTTGATATATACACTCTTTATGAATCCTATATTTGATATATATTTTTGATGTACAGAGATTTAGGACTCTATTATGACACATTTATATTATAGATGTGTGTGTGTGGGTGTGTGTGATTATGATTATGATTTTGATTTATATGTTGTTTTACTTTAGTGTGATTTCTCCGAATGTGATAATGTAGTGTTTAGATTTTATCATGATATATATATATATATATATACATTTTACATGATGTTTAGATATATTAGATTTAATTAATTTCGATGTGATGTTTATAAGATATATGTATTTGATTGTGATGTGACTTTAATGTATATCAAAATGTGTTTTAATCATGGATAAGAATAAAATGTGATGCAATTTCTTATACACTATATTTGATAAATATGTGATGGTAAAATGTAGAGTGAAGGCTCTTGCACTTTTGTCCTTATAATAGATGTTAACACATAACTAACAATGGTTAGTTACATGTAGGATATTGGATATATACAAAAATGAAATGTGTAACTTTGTAGAACATGGGAAGGGATTAAATATATAGGATGCATGGGAGATTAGTTTATCCTTTCAATGGTTTCGTAATCTCATGTCCTAGCTATAATTTTTGACATAAACTGATTGATGAGGTAAGTTTTGTCTAACATGAAATTTGATCAATACGGGAAGCTTTCCTAGGATTCTTTTGATATTTTGACCTTTTTGAAGGCTATTCAATGCAAAAATCATTTTTACATTGATATGGGTAGCCATCCTTTGAGGCAGTTGTCTATCATTTTTGACTTTTCTATAGTCATCCTTCGAAGGATTGGTCTACAATTTTGAAAGGTAGTTGTTCTTTGAGGGATCACTCTACTTTCTTTTTAAAAAAATTTATTTTGATATTTTTCCTTCAGATCAGTCTATTTATTTTGATAAGATGCATCCATAGATCATTTTGACTTTATTTTTACGTTGAGGGAAGGCCTAGTAGACCATTTCAAGGATGGGAAGGGATGTATGCAAATATTACCCATGTGTTTCCCGTAACATGCTTTCAGTTGGTAGACAAGGTGGATGAATGTAATGATTAGGATGTTCCTACTAAGGAGGAACTTTTCCATGTGAAATATGTGATGAACAAAGCCATGGTGCTCATCTTTAAGGTTTTGAGAATAGTGATGGTAAACCACATGCTTTCAAATCATTACAATGATGAAATGACGGGTCGGGTTGGTGGTAGAAAAATATATTTGATATGGCTACAGTCATGATGGTTAATTTATTAATAGTAGAAAGGCCACAAGTGCAAGGCATTCAAAGGTTCCTTTTCAGGTGTACCATTAAGGGAGGCTAGACAGTAAGCTCTCAACCCATACTTGTGAGTGATGACATAGAAACCAATTAAGTTATGGGAAAACTTTCCGTGTTTACTCTTTTCTAGAAGCGGTGACATTTTGAAATAATTTGATAATGAGAGCACATATATTAAAGTCACACTCGTTTGACATGTTTGTTATATGTGTCTTTGTATTATCTCTTTATTGAAATGCTGATGTTTAAGGGTTGTTAGGCATCATTCATCTAAAAACTCGATTGGGATAAACACTATTGATGATAATCCTCATCACGGATAAAATATTTGAGGGATACATAGAGTGATGGGATTTAAAATTCAAGGGTAAAACTTCCTCGTAGCCATATATTGGAGGAAAGGGGTGGCACTTGTAAGAGTACAGATGCTAGTACGATGGGTCTAAAGAGAAAATGGGATTTGTAGATTCCCATTCCTTCCTACTTGATCGATGGTTCTCATAAGAATTTTGTTAAGTTTTTATTGTAATCCTCATATTTTTTATTTTCTTGTGAATAATAAGGTGATGATAAGATTAATTTAATGTTGAGTGTGTCACATAATTTCTTAACCTCTTTATGCTTGAAATATTTTCCATTATCGATTACTAGTTTGTGAGGGATGTCGAACCTACATATGATATCTTGATAGATGAAATTAATTATTATTTTTTATTTAGCAAAGATTAAGGGAATTCCCTCTACCCATTTAGTGAATTATTCAATAGTTGTTATGATAGAGTGATGGCATTGTGATGAACGAGGATTGATGAGGCTAATGATTTCTTACCCGCTTTGTGAGAAGCGTCCTCAAATTGGGAATGTGACTGATATTAGAATGTTGTTGGCATTTAACAAATTTCTTGACATACGTGTAATAATATTGATTGAGAGTGGGCTAGTAGTAGCCCATTCATAAGTACATGTTTAGTGATATTTTTCCCATTGAAACATCAACCACATATGTCACCTGGAATTATTGAATGGATCTAGTAGATTCATGAGATTTTAGACATCCTAACAAGATGATGTTAAATACATGTTATATAGACCACCACCTATGATGAAACATTAGGTATCGTATTGAAGGAAATGTCTCTTAGATTTTTTAGATAAGTCAGAGGGAATTTTTATTCTAAAAGATAATCAAATGTCTGAGTATACAAGAGATCTATTGGATTGTTTTCAATGATACTTGATATAAGGGTGTTCATTGTGGTGGGATGGTTGATCAAGTTTTTTCACAATAATGAACAATTTAAAATCGAGTGGTTAATAGAGGGATGAGAGATGCAAGAGAAGCCATGGTGTTTGTGAATTTGTTAGAAGATCATGGAACTGTTTTGATGGTGTAATGGTCAAAATATTCTAAGAGGAATTCAACAATGGCTTTATATTTTTGTAGAATCTCATTTTTACATTGATAAATTCCTTTGATTCGTTTGATGAAAATTTATGAGTCTATAGATGTATAAGATTTAAACACAGAGCATGATGGCAGTTTGAGACCCATGATTAGAGATTCATATTCTACCGTTTTATTAGTATATTACAAAATTTAGTTTGAAATATAGAGGGATAGAGGTCCCCAAGGGAGGTATAATAACGATACCGACACCTCCCCTTGCTAACACTTAGATCCATAAAAAAATGATTCATTTTTATAGGATTGTATTCATGATCGATAATGTTAATAGATTCATCAAGAAGTTATTTGTGAGGTGGTTGATTGCTAGAAAGAGGGGATTCATTCATTTGATCGGTGATAGATTCTCCCTTCATATATTTTTCTAAGATAAATTCAAGGTAAAAATATTTCATGAGAATAAGCCACTAAGTGATGCAATCACTGTGATATGGCTTGAGTGTATGATTTTAAGAAGATTCAAGCTGGTAACGATGTAAATATTTTGATTAAGTAGGTAATGATAGAGCTTGGAAGATGGGAAGTACAAGGAACAACACAACTTTTTAGTTTTAGTATAATGATTCTCGTAGTCATGGAGAGTACAACTTATATATCAAATGGCCTACTCATGACCATCTTCATCTCGATGAGATAGCATGGAACCCAAAAATGATTAGTAGTGGATATGTAGAGGTAGAATGGATCCCCCTCACATGGAGGTGTAAGAAGAGGTGGAAATAGGAGGTATTGTTTAAGTTCATCAAAGGAAATTTGATAATTGTGATCCCATTTAAAATGTACATCCTTTCGACGAGATGATGAAAATAATTACGATGATTCGAGAAAGAGCAAGATATAAGGATAGATCGATTGAAGCTTACCCTAAAGGCTGTAAAGTTATTTTATGTTTGATGAAGGAGACATTTTGATGATGGCTTTGATCATGGCAAGGTCTACCTCAATGTCCTAACTAGAAATAATGAACCCCAAGAGCTTACCGGTGAGAACACCAAACACACACTTATCGGGGTTGCGGTGAAGAAAATATTGGATAAGGCAGTGAATATATTTTGTAGGACAGTGAGGTGATCTTTTCATTGCTTCGATTTACCTAAAATATCATCAACATAGTATTCTATAGTTTTGTGGCTAAGATCATGAAAACTTTATGTCAACACGTGTTGATAAAATGTCCCCACATTTTTAAGTCCAAAAGGAATTACTCGATAATAGAAATTCCCTAAGGAGTGATGAAGGAAATTTTTTGTTCATCGTCGTGGTAATACTGATTTGATTTTGGCCCAAGAAGCCATCCATGAGGAAGAGAATCTCATTTCCGGTGGTTAGATAGATGATTTGGTCGATGTTTAGAAGGGGAAAGTCATCTTTAGGGAAAGTGAGATTGATGTCTCGAGAAGTTGGTACAAATGTGTAAATTTCCTAAGGATTTGGTCACATGCACAATATTAGAGACCCATTGAGGATAGTCAATGGGTATGATGAAATTAAAATAGAGCAGATATTGTAACTCTTCTTTGATGAGAATAGTTATGCAAGGGTGCATCCTACGTATCTTTTGTTTGACAGGACTAGCATTAGGATAAGTGATGATATTGTGAACAATGAAGTTGGGGTTAATACTTGACATATCACTATATGACCATGTGAAGGATTTATTATGTTTAGATAAAAATGTGGTGAAGTAATTCAATGTTTGTGAACCTAATGATTGATAAATTTTAACTATACGAGGCTCCTATGGAGTTCCTCTATTAATGTCAATAGTGTATTTGTTGATAAGTGTCAATGTGTTAGGTGGCAGATTTTTTTGAAGGTAATGGGCCTATGCCCCCATATGAGAGAGGATAGATTGGTTTTTTTGGCATTAAAGGATGTCAATGGTAAGTGAATCTTCCTCTATCATTTCAGGCCAAATGAGAGGAAGGGTCTCAAGATACTATGGTTATTTTAATAAGTAAGTTTTCTTAAAGTGTAGTGTTAAATAAAAATGTAAGGTGGTGTTTCACATAGAATGTTTCCATTCCTATAATAGAGTTGCTTCTATCCTTTCATTCTTTTGAGAAATAGATAAGGGTTATGGCTAGGAGGAATACCTATTGAATGTTGAGAGGGTGTGCACGTACCGTAGAGAGAGATCAGATCAATTGCGAAGAACTCCTTTTTGTCCTGGGAAGGACTACTCGTTCTTGATGAAGATTCAGTCCAAGGAATGTGGTAGTGATGAAGGATCAGGTGGGATGATCGGTATTGGAAAATGAGCTGATGAAGCTATCCTCAGTCTTTTCCAATGCTCGAACGGGGGTGACAGCAATCCAGTGGCTCAGTTGCAGTCTTCGGCTCGATGCTCTTCCCTTTTCTTCACTTGTCTACGCTCTGTCAAGTGAATTTTCGGATCCTCTTCCAAAATGAGTTCCAGATCCTCCCAAGTGAATTTTCGGATCCTTCAAATGAATTCCGATCTTCCTATTTTTTGGTTGGGGGAGGTCATTTACAGGGAACCGATGGCAGTTACGTAATCGATGGCGGTCGAGTAGGAACAGATGTCGGTTATGTGCCAACTTTCCCTCCTTTTCTCCCGAGGGATTAGTTGTGGGCTTGGTCAAGTCATTATTAGGTTGGTTTTGGTGCGGGTAAGGAGCAATTAGTCATGGGTGTGGATGTAGACCAAGTTATAGGTTTTAATTAGGTTAGTTTAGGGTTAGGGCTAGGTCATGATGAGGTGGCGAAATGAGGTGGCAGGTTTGGAGATGTGGATTTATTAATTATAAGGTAATTAATTAATAAGTGTGTAGGGTTTAGGTGGTGAGGTTAGGTTGTGAAATGAGATGTGGGGCACAGGGTGTCGTAAGACATAAATTTGGTGTCTACATTAGCCCCTTGTTGTCGTGTAGCTTGTCTTGTAAAGCTGCACTGACAATAATAAGAAGTGGTTACTCCCATTAAGGGTATAGGTAATCCCCCTCAAATCTATCATAGATTGAGGTGACGTGAAATCAGGGATAGGGTTGATAAAGGGTGAGTGGTGTGGAGATGATGGGAAGATGGTGGGGTAAGTTCAAGGAAGCAGACGCACATTGAAATGCAGTAGTGCGACCAGGGTACATGATTTGAAGAGCAAACAAGCAATTCATAGGCAAAGGTCGATAGTTTATCCAAACAAGGGTGATATAATCCTGGTATCCAAGGCATAGGAAGTAGCTCCAGGGGATATAACGGGTAAGGTACAAGAACGTTTAGGCATGTTCGGTAGTACCAAATGGTTGGTTTGGTTGAGATAAACGTCACGGTCTTAGTCTAGGCAAAGTTGGTCGACTGATCAAGTCAAGTACCCTAATCATGCTAAAACACAAACATGTGAGCTCGATTGAACAAAAAGCTACATGATGGGTGGATAAAATTGTAATTTGCGGGTTTTGGGTGAGGTATTTAATTGGTGTGGCTTTGGGTCGGGCGATTGATTAGTGAGGGCCGTGGGTCGGGCCTGATTGGTTGGGTGCGGCCTTGGGTCGGGCCTGATTGGTTGGTTGTCGGCCTTGGGTCGGGCCTGATTGGTTGGGTGCGGCCTTGGGTTGGGCCTGATTGAGTGGTTGCGGCCTTGGGTCGGGCCTGATTGGTTGGGTGCGGCCTTGGGTCGGGCCTGATTGGTTGGGTGCGGCCTTGGGTCGGGCCTGATTGAGTGGTTGCGGCCTTGGGTCGGGCCTGATTGGTTGGGTGCGGCCTTGGGTCGGGCCTGATTGGTTGGGTGCGGCCTTGGGTCGGGCCTGATTGAGTGGTTGTGGCCTTGGGTCGGGCCTGATTGGTTGGGTGCGGCCTTGGGTCGGGCCTGATTGAGTGGTTGCGGCCTTGGGTCGAGCTGATTGAAGTCAAAGTAAGGCTAGTCAGCAAAGCCAGGGGTAGGTGATGGGGAAAAAGTTGAGATTGGTGGATAAGGGCGGGAGTTAGGTGAAGGAAGTAGGTAACCGATATCGGTTATGTGTAACCGATATCGGTTAGAAGACCGATACCGGTTTTCTAGGAGCAAACTAACCGGTATCGGTTATAGGTCAAAACTTATAAAAAGAAAAATACGGCCTGTCATTGTCACTTTGTGAATTTGAGTGCCCAAATTTAGTTGTCTGAGGTGTGAAGTGATTTTGTGGAGTTTGTGGGCTGAGGTGGCATTATTTGAGTGGAGGAGTGAGTGATTGGTAGACCCCAGCGAGTAGGAGGCGAGTTTGATTGGTTGAGGACCCAGCTGAGGAGATTTGGAGCCATGGCTCAGCCAGGAGGAGCAGGAGGTGCTGGACTAGCTGGACCACCGCCACCTATCCCACCACGATGACGTGTAGTCGTACCGGTAGGCTCTGAACTCCTACCTATGTGAATTTAATGAGTTTAACTTAGATGTGGGGTTTGGGTAGGAATTTTTAAATTTAATAAAATA
Organism: Taxus wallichiana var. yunnanensis; assembly: GCA_018340775.1. Taxonomy (NCBI): domain Eukaryota; kingdom Viridiplantae; phylum Streptophyta; class Pinopsida; order Cupressales; family Taxaceae; genus Taxus; species Taxus wallichiana. Next base: position 680,661,958 of record CM031234.1, on the reverse strand, counting down.
ATGAATGAATGGAAGGAATTTGTAAAATGGAGTGGGTAGGTAGGCTAGTTAGGTCAAAGCGGCAGGGTGGGTAGGTTTTTAGGGTTTTCTTGTGGGTAAAAGGGGAGAAATAGGTGAAAAAAGATTTTACGAGCCATTTTGGGTTCGGCCCGGATTGGGACAGTTGACCGATGTCAGTCACTAAGCGACCGACATCGGTCATAGAATGTTTGGGATAATTTGTTTGCCGAGAGACCGGCGTCGGTCATATGTCGACCGGCGTCGGTACCTTTTTTTTTTTTTTTTTTTATTTTTTATTTTTTTATTTTTATTTTTAGAATTGTATTGTTGGTTTGTTTTTGCGTTTGGGGGTGAAGGGGGAGGGGGTAGAGTTGATAGGAAAGGTGATTGGGGTGGGGGGGGAAATGGGGTGGTTGTGTGGTTGGTCGGGGAGGATAGATTAGGTGTTAGGTATGAAGTAGGAGGTGTTAAATTGGCGGGGTATAGTTAGATGACTAGAGTAGATCGGGGTGGTTGGTAGGTTGAGTGGGTAGAGAGAGTTAAAGTAGTTGTTATTGTAAAGGGTAGGCCTGATGAAGTGGGTTGTTTTTGCAGGCACGCCAGCAGCTTACGATGCGGGATCGGATGCCCCCTTTATTGAGATGGATGCGGCCACATGTGTCCGCAGCGCATTGGGCCATTATGCGAGAGGTGGGACTCGGTGAGTCCAGCGGTATAGGGCTGTGGATAGGGACCACAGCCTGATGGTTGCCCTCATCGAGAGATGGGATCCGGCAACCAATGTTTTCCATCTCCCTACTGGAGAGATGACGATTACATTAGAGGATGTGTATCGCATCCTGAGACTGCCGATCGTAGGGGAGGCGTGTTCCAGGTGGATGCGGAGATGGCGATGGATAGCATCCTGCATGTATTTGGGGATGCAGCCGCATTGTTGACCTATCACAACATGAGCATTGCCTATGGCGACATGTATCGCGCACACCGACAGGAGACACGGCTTACCGTGTTGATGATGATAGGTATCACCTGCTTCGCCCTCCCGGACTCAGAGGGAGGCCGCTTCCCACGGGCTTTGATGGGAGTGTTACACGAGATGGTAGAGGAGCATACATGTTATGCCTGGGCACCAGTGTATCTAGTGTAACTATACAGAGAGTTGTGGGGCTATCACCGGATGAGGCAATTTGGTATTTTCTCGACATTTTTGTTACACTGCTGGGCGTACGAGCACATCATCTGTATACGACCAGTAGGGCTGCCCCAGCAGCCAGGGCCACAGATTGTCTACAGATATGGATTTCAGAGGTGGTTGGGGGTCGTGGGCCAGCCACGAGCGGTGCTCGCAGGACGGGATGTGGCCTACTACCGTCATATGCTAGAGGGCTTGACCGCCCTGGACATTATATGGAGGCCCTACAGAGGCCATCAGCCCCAAGGAGGAGCCCGAGCACAGATGCGCTGGATCTAGTATAGTTTCTGGATAGCTGGACGGAGGCCCGGAGAGTATGAGCGGATACCCCTAGAGAGGGTACGACGAGTAGTTGGGCTTGCGACAGGATGAGCCACCTCCCTTCCCACAGTACCAGAGGGATGATGTAGAGGTGCCATTGCACCGCACTACTGATCGTTGACCCAGATTGGGTAGCAGAGAGGCCATGGATGATACAGTGGATGATGCCGGAGTGAAAGGGGCCTTTTTGGTTTAGTGGGCGGGAGAGAGAGGCTAGAGAGACACCCGCATAGCCATGATTTGGCGGCTGTTATAAGCGAGAGAGGGACCGGCTCGTAGGGACAAAAAGCGCTTGTTACAGGGATTTCTTTGTTGCGCAGAGCACGGATTGGGGTGCTACAGGGCAATTAGCCCAGCACAGCGCGCAGTGCACCGATGACATGCCACAGCACGTGCACCGCCACAGCATGTGCACCGCCGTAAGTACAAGCTCTCAAGATGTACACCACGAGCACGAGCACCACCGTAGGCACAAAGCGCAGCGTGTGTACCACCATTGTACCGGGTGTACCGTACAGGAGGGGCCACTACTATTAGGAGTCGGGGGACCAGCCCCAGCAGCCATGGTGGCACGGGCCCGCTATATGGAGGCGAGAGTGGAGGCCCGATATTATCAGGACGTCCTTGATGGTACCGGGGCTGATTATCAGCCGTATGCGGTGCACAGAGCCGAGACATCCCAGAGCCAGAGATCCTGTGGAGTGCGCAATGGCACCCGGTGGGTGGGCATTACAGGAGGAGGCGAGAGCCAAGCACAGGACCAGCGAGGAGACAGCCGAGGTGGAAGGAGAGAGCTGAGACATCTGGGTAGTGGCAATGGGTTTTTTTATATTGGATATAGACACCGGTCTGCGAACCGGGTATGTATATTGAGGCCTGCGTGCCCATATATGATTTAGTTATTCATTCATTTTTGTTGTATATACCGGCCTGCGAGCCGAGTACATGTTGTATAGTTGATACCGGCCTGCGAGCCGAGTATATTTTTGACATGATAGACCGGCCTGCAAGCCGAGTCGAGATTTTGGCAGGGATAGCGGCCTGCGTGCCGGCTTTGTATTATTTTTAGATCACAGAGGCCCCCATGCAGGGCAAATTGTATATTTTGACATTGATATATAGAGATGATGATTTTGATCCACATGGTGTGTAAATGTCTTATGTGTTTTGTCGATGGTTTTTGAAATTTAATGTATATAGATGATGAGGTTGATCCACATGGTGTGTATACTGATGGGTTTGATGTTAAAATGTCGCATGTATTTTGTCGATGATTTTTGAAATTTAATGTAGATAGATGGTGTTGATGAAATTGTGATGATATATATATGTGTTGATGGGATTTTGATGACAAATATTGATAATGATGTCGTTATGCAGGAAAAAGAGGTGGGCGCCACCAAAAATTTGCAAAAAACGAAGAAAAGGCCTAGGTTTAAGCAAAGGGAGACATATGACCGATGTCGGTTAGCTAACCGATGCCGGTAGATATATGACCGATACCGGTTAGGTAACCGATATCGGTTATGATAATACAAGCTTTTCTAAAAATAGAAAAGCTTGGGAGACAACTTGAGTTCTTATTTTTAGCGGCATGCAATAAGTTAAATATGAGGATGCGACGTTGTTTGATGACTGATACATATAATTGCATGGGAGAATTGAGTGCTAGGGAGGAAAGAGACAGGTAAAGTGATTGTGGGCTGAGATTAAGAAGGCAGAAAGGCAAGTTATATTGAAGAGGGTGGTGAACATGGCTGGACAAGGAGAAACATCCAGCAGGCAGAGACGAGAGGGAAGACAGGTTCCACCGCAAGCTGCTGCGTCCCAAGAGGTAAACTGTTTGGTTGTAATTTAATTCTTGCATGTTTTATGAATAGGATGAGAGAAGGTAAGTGGATAGAGATGAGAAAGAAAAGGTGATAGGTAAGGGTTTGGGATGGGGTGAGTGTTATGGGGTAGGTAAGTAGGGGTTTCGCGTATGTTTGTAGGTGGAGAGAGGAGTAAACGAGCAAAATAATTATCGTAGGGGATGTTTTTAAGTAGGCTGGATAGGATTGACAGTGACCGGTATCGTTTAGAGATAACCGGTATCGGTTAGGCAACTGGTATCGGTTATCTATAACCGATATCGGTTACTGTATGAAATTCCAGAATGTGAGAAAAAACACTTGGGGATTTGATTTATTGAATGGTTTGTTTGTTGATTTGATGTATGCAGGCAGAGGCAGGGTTGAGGATGAATGATAGTGTACCAGCTTTGTTGTCACGAGTCCGAGCGGATGTAACACCAGCTGAATGGGTATTGATAAACCGTGTGGGGTTAAGTGGAATCCGCTATTATTCATGAATCGCACACAATCATGCTATGTTGCAGGTGTTGATTGAGAGGTGGAATCCGGAAAAGAATACCTTCTATCTGCCAACAGGGGAGATGACAGTGACGTTGGAAGATGTGTTTAGAATTTTGAGGCTCCCAATTACAGGAAGAAGGTGTATCAAGTGGGGCTTAGCGCGGCGCGGGGAGCGATAATAGCAGTATTTGGTTCAGCTGCATGAGATTTGACACAGTGAGGTTTGACATTCACTTATGGTACAATGTATGCAACACACCCTAAGGAAACAAGGTTGGCAATGGTATTAATGATAGCGGTGTGGTATTATGCATTACCGAGGTGGATGGGGAATATTTCTGAAAGCATTGATGTGTATTATTTGGGAAATGATAGAAAGGAGCGTGACTTTCGCATGGGCACCCGCATATCTAGCGGAGCTATACAGGGGTTTATGGGCCTGCAGGTGAAATCACAGGACGACATTGGATTGTGCATACTTATTACATTGTTGGGCCTATGAGCACATTGTGTGTGTGTGACCAATAGGCCGACCAATCCAGGAAAGAGAGACAGGAGTGTAGAGGTTGGGATTCAGATGATGGGTCCAGACAGAACAAGAGGCGAGATCCCAGGCCGTGATAGATGACATCGAGTATTATAGGTAGGTATGGGAGATGGTGACGATTGCGGATATTCGTTGGAGGCCTTACGGGAACTATATGGTGACAGAGAACATAGCTGAGGAGTTGAGGGGTGTAGAGTGATTGAGGTGGATCGTAGGGCACAGGCCAGGTGAGTACGAGAGGATTCCTCTAGATCGCGTAAAAGTGCGGTGACAATTTAGATTTGTTGATATACCCATGGATATACCCATGGCGCCGAGGCAGCATTCTCACCTCCCCGGCCGACACCTCTAGAAGGGCCAGAAGAGATAGCAGCCGATCGTAGGGTAATGGATGCGGGAGTGACAGAGGCTTATAGATTATGGTGGGTAGCAGAGCTACGAGGTGTATGTGAGAGGGCCAATCATCCTGACATAGCTGTGATTACAGCAGAGAGAGACCGCCACGAGCTTTGGTTCACCTGACTTCAAACACGGGTGAATGAGACAACGGGATTGTTAGAGGTTTCGCAGTTATGAGTGGAGAGACTAGAGGCAAGATTCCTCCATGCGAGAGGGTGTATTCGTATGTTATAGGAGATGTTGGCGGATCAGTGGGAGGAACCAATAGCAGTGGCACCTTTGAGGATGGAGAGGTCAGATGAGTGGCGTCGACGATCGCGATCACCACCTGATTTGGGAGGAGGTGCAAGGGTCTAAGTGAATTTCATAGGGGTATAAGAATAAATAAGGATGTCAACCTGCGCGTCGATGATAGAGAAGATGTATTTGTTTAACATCTAAATAAAACTGAATATGTATGTTGATTTGAGTTATGATAATAATAAGAATGGTTGTGTTTTGAATGTTTGTTTGGGAAAAAAAGGATAAATGATGAATGTTATCAAATAGAAATACACAAAAATATTTATATTTACAACACATGTTAGGTTATGGTAGGGGATGGTCGAGCTAACCTTAGGAGACCCCATGTCTCCTAAGTGTTGCCTACATAGCCCATTACACAAAGCAAGGAGGGGCCTCAGACCGATGTAGTTCTCCCTTAGGACCAGGGAGAGGTGAATTCGGGTAATTTGGTTGTGATTAGTAAAAATGTTGATATTGGTAGGGTAATGTTGTTGGTGGTGGTGCGGGTATAGGTGGAGCGAAAGTTAGCTTACCCCAGTAGTAGGAAACCGTGTCCTGATTAAGGTCAACACATAATCCTAGATTCGAGTAAAAGAGGAAAAAGTGTCCCGTAGTTGAGAAGAGCTAAACAAACCACATATTAATGTAGGATAAGCTTGAATCCCTAGGTACCTTGCATATGCGAGAAGTCGATAGGTGAAAAGAGTTGTATAATCACAATATATCGGATATACGTCACGTCCCTTGAGTTTTGTTGCTTTGACGAATGGTGAGGTGAGTGGCTGGTATAGGCATTTGGGTGCGAAGAGAACTTGTTATAAGGTGATTATTCTGACGAAAGAGAACCAAACCTAAATAGACAAGTCCATGACTCAAAAGTGCTTTGGAATACTGCTTTTTACTTTTCTGGATATAGACTGATCGATGCGGGAAGTCTACATGGGATATATATTTTGTTGTTCTTGAGGTCTTCACGAAGCTGATCAATGCGAGAAGCTTCTGATAAAGGCTAACTTTGTATAGTTGTCCTTCAAGGGAGCAGTCTATTTATAGTAGCAGATGCAATTTTGTGTATAGTTGTCCTTCGGGGGAGCAGTCTATTTATAATAGTAGAAGTGGTTTTGCACATAGCTGTCCTTCGAGGGAGCAGTCTATGTATAACTTAGAGGTCTAGATGTCCGTTTGGCATGAAGCATCTAGTTTTGTAGAAAGTTTGACTCAAGAATATCCCATAAGCGTATAATTGAGAACGTGTTATTTTGATACTTTTAAGTCATGGACCCGACTAAAACGGGGAAGGCATCTTTAAGAGGAGGTGATGACCAAGCTACGTGAGCTTGATTCTATTTTGAGATGTATGAAACAAAGTGTATGAGGTGGTAAACGAGCTCAAGGGATGAGCGCAAGGTAGATAAGAAGTGATATAACACTAAATTCAACAGTAGAATGGTCGAAGATGCAAGGCATTAAGGGGTTCAGGCTCAGGTTTACCATTAAGCGAAGCTAAACGATAAGTGTCGAATCCGTAAGTGTGAGTGATAATGTAAGGCCCAATCCAATTTAGAGAAAATTTGCCGCGTTTTGCTCTTTTCAAGTTTGGTTACATGTTGATTCTCTTTGAGGACAAGATCACCAACCTTAAAGGTACGCTCATGAAGTCACTTATCATAAGCACGCTTGATGCGCTTTTGATAGATTTGAAGGTGGTCAAGAGCTGTAAGACGACGCTCGTCAAGAAGCTCCAATTGGGCTAACCGCTCTTGGCGGAAATCATCATTGGTGAGAATATCCTAAAGAGATATTCTTAGGGAGGGTATTTGTATTTCGAGAGGCAAGACAGCCTCAGTACCATATACCAAAGAAAATGGTGTGGCATTAGTGGAGGTACGAATGCTGGTATGATAAGCCCAAAGGGCAAAGGGGATGTGATCATGCCAATTTTTTCTAGAATCGTTAACGACTTTCATGAGAATTTTGGTCAGGGTTTTGTTAGAAGATTCGGCTTGACCATTTGCTTGTGGATAGTAAGGTGATGAGAAGCTAAGTTTGATACCAAAGTTGTCACAAAGGTCTTGTAATAACTTGTTTTTGAAAGATTTGCCATTATCTGTTATCAGGCGATGAGGAACACCAAAACGATAGATAATGTGATGGTTAATGAATTCTACAATTTTTTCTTTTTTGGTTGAAATGAGTGGAATGGCCTCCACCCATTTAGTATAATATTCGGTTGCTATGATTATCCAACGGTGACGTTGCGAAGAGGGTGGGTGAATCTCACCAATAAGGTCTAAACCCCATTGTGAGAAAGGCCAAAGATCTCGTGCGACCTGTAGCGGATGGCTAGGAGTATGTTGAAGGTTGGCATGTTGTTAACACATAACACAACACTTAACATATTCGTAGCAGTCGTTATTAAGCGTAGGCCAATAATATCTTAGGCGAAGGATCCGTTTGGCCATGGCAAGGCCACTAAAATGTCCACCACAAATACCGTCATGGACTTGTTGGAGGATGCCATCAAAGCCACATTTATAGAGGAGTCCCCCCATGACTACATAACGAGAAACACTTTTAAGAAAAGCACGTTTGCCGTTACGAGTAAGGTCAGGTGGGAGAACAGAGGTTGTAAGGTAGTCGTGAAATTGGTGATACCAAGTATCCTGCGAGTCAGCAGACACATTATTTACCATACAAACATCCGGGGCTGAGTAAGATGGGGCAAAGAGTTGTTGGACCAAGACAAATATGTCAGAGTCGGTTGGTGAGGTAGGAATTTGCGAGGCTAAGCAAGCCATAGTATCCACAAATTTATTAGTAGAGCGGGGAATGGTTTGGATAGAATAATGAGTAAATAAGGTCAAAAGTGAATCCACGTAATGTTTATACTTTTGAAGTTCCTCATTTTTACATTGGTAGATGCCCATAACTTGATTGACAACCAGTTGAGAGTCACCGAAAATGTTAATAGATTTTACACCTAAGTGTAACGCAACCTGGAGACCCAAAACAAGGGCCTCGTATTCCGCTGTATTATTAGTGCAAGGAAATCAAGCCGGAATGAAAGAGGCATAGGCTCTCGGCCAAGAGGAATGAGAACAACGCCGGCCCCTCCACCTCGCTAGCATTTGGATCCATCGAAGAAGAGGGTCATTGAATACGACTCATCACTAAGTGAAAGAGTGGCAATGAGTTCGTCAGGGAAAGTAAAATTGGTGAATTGTTCCCCAGGTAAAGGGGCTTCCATGGGTTGGTCTGCGATAGTTTGTCCTTTGATTGATTTCTGGTGTACAAATTCAAGGTCGAGGTCGGCAAGGAGCATAAGCCATCGGGCAATGCGTTGGTTTAGATGAGGTTTGGCGTACATATAATGGATGGGGTCCACATTGGTGATGACAAAAGTTTTGTGATTCAGGAGGTAATGTCGGAGTTTGGTGGCCACGAATGATAGGGCTAAGCACAAATTTTCTACATGTGTATACCTAGTCTCATAATCCACCAGAGTACGACTTATATAATAAATGGCTTGTTCTCGATGCTCGGAGTCACGATGTGCGAGCATGGCTCCTACAGCATGGTCGGTGGTGGAAAGGTAAAGGTAGAAACGGTGATCGTCTTGAGGTGGGATAAGCATGGGTGGCTGCAAGAGATAGGCTTTAAGAGCCTCAAAGGCTTGGTGGCACTCTTTGCTCCATTGAAAGACAATGTCCTTTTTAAGGAGATGATGGAAAGGTTGACATCAATCTGAGAGTTGGGAGATGAAACGCCGAATAGATTAGAATTTGCCTTGTAAACTACATAATTGTTTGAGGTTAGTGGGTGGGGGCATTTCTAGGATAGCTTTGACTTTAGCTGGATCAACCTCGATACCATGCAAAGAGACAATGAAACCAAGGAGTTTTCCTGAAAGGACACCAAAGACACATTTCTTTGGTTGAAGACGAACAAAGTATTGTAACAGGTGATCAAAAATAATGGTTAAAACATCGAGATGTTCACTGCGATGTTTAGATTTCCTAAGAAGATCATCGACATAATCCTCAAGGATAGTGTGCATAATGTCATGAAAAATGTAAGTCATAGCCCGCTGATAGGTCGCACCAGCATTCTTAAGGCCGAACGGCATGACACGATAGCAAAAGGTTCCCCAAGGAGTTATGAATGCGGTTTTATGTTGATCGGCCGGGCTACCAAAATTTGATTGTATCCTGAGAAGCCATCCATGAGAGAAAGCATCTCATGGCCTGCAGTGAGATCAACAAGTTGATCAATACTTGGGAGGGGGAAGTCATCCTTTGGGCAAGCGAGGTTAAGGTCCCGAAAATCCGTACATATTCGAAGTCCCCATTGCTTTAGTAACAGGTACGATGTTAGAAATCCATTGAGGATAGTCAATAGGTAAGATGAAGGAAACAGAAAGGAGTCGTTGAAGCTCTTCTTTGACCAAGAGGGAAATGCGTGGATGCATTTTTCTCAGTTTCTATTTAACTGGTTTGGAATCGGGTTTTAGGGTAATGTTATGGACCGCAATGTCAGGATCAATTCCTGGCATGTCAGCGTAGGACCAAGCGAAAGCTTGGTTGCGGGCACGGAGAAAGGTAGTAAAGGTAGTTTGTTCTGATGCGTTAAGAGATTGTCCGATCTTCACAATGTGAGGATCATCCTTTGTGTGGATGTTGATTTCTATAGTCGACTCATTCAACATGGTTTGAGTGTCAGATGGTAAAGCGCGTTGAATATAAGAGTCGTCCGCACCAAGGTAAGTGAGGATGGAGTCGTCATCCTGGCACTCAACAACATTAATTAAAGGCGAGACTTCTTCAATCATGTTTGGATACAAAAGGGGAAGAGAAGATGGGTCTTCATTATCACATTGATAGGTGAGAGGACCCAGGAAGATAACATTTATGAAAAAAAAAGTTAGGAGGGATAGATTCAGGATCTATTGACTGCTGTGGTTGATTGATGGAAAAATGGATGATGATGGTTCGGAAGGGGTGACTTCGTCGTCTTCCTGGATACAATAGATATGTGGTGTTTTTGGTGTAGGTGGTTAAGAGAATCCAAGACCACGGCGATCTTTGTGATTGCGTGTAGTTAGGGGAATGATCATATGTCGGCCTTGTTCATAAAGACCGAAACCAAAGCCCTTCCAAGACAACGGTGCAAGAAGGTGAGGGAAAAACGACGATTAGTTAGATATTGAAAATCAGATTGGAAGGGAACCACACCAAGGGGAGGTTCAGGGGTGACAGAGGATGTATCGACACCCCCATACGTTAGGTTGGTGCGGCAATTAGGTGGTCCATAGGAGATTACTTCCCCCACACGACGGTCATAGGTAGGATGCGCATGTAACTGTCCGTACTCCTATGGGGTATGGAAAGTGCTAACGTTATATAGGTGATATTCCCCAGCGTAAGGCGTTGAAAAACATCTACTAAGGGATTTGAGGTTGGGATGTTGTCCGCGGGAAAGGAAGTGGTATTTGCGGCGGTGGTTTCATTGGTTGAAGGTGTAGGTGTGGTTGAGGTGGATGGTTGAGGTGTGGTCAAAATAGATGGTTGGGTTGGATGAATGGGTGTCTTGACTGGTACAAGCACATCATTAGGGCGATATAACATATTGCAGGTTTTGAAGGGGGGAGCGTCAGCTTTTACGGTGTAGGACTTCCCCTCATACTCGAATTTTATGCATCTATGTAAGGTGGAGGGAACGCATCCCATAGCCTGAGATCCAAGGGCGGCCTAACAACATGTTGTATTGGAATTCTCCCTCAAGGACATAGAAGAGTTCGGGTAAGGTCCGTGGCCCTACACGAATGTTAAGGATCACGGTGCCTAAGGTAGAAGTAATAGCATCGTTGAATGAACGCAACATGGTGGGGTTGGCACACATGCAGCTAGAAGGGATATTCATTTGTTGGAAGGCTTTGGAAGAGATGATATTTAGGCTGGCACCCCATCAATCATAACACGACATACTCGGATGTCCTAGACGTAAGCTGAGATGAAAAGAGCGGGGTCAGGATCTTCTGCACCAAAGTCAACAATTTTGTCTTCGGAGAAACTGATAGCAGTGGTTTGCTGTATAGGGACGGAAGTGGTAGATTATTTGGTGAGAGAAGCAACGTGGTTGGGTGTTAAGATGGAGGTAACAGGCAAGGTTTCGTTAGGTAAGACCTCTATCCCTTGAAGGATTTCAATAAGAGCTTGGCGATGAGATTCAGAGGTTTGAATGAGATCATACAGTGTCATTTTTACAGGTGATTGGTGAAGTTGTTTGATCATGGTTCGGTGGGAAACTCCATCAGAGATGGGGTAGGCAGGTCCACGAATAACCACTTTAGGTGGTGGTTCGATCGGGATAGTGGACGAAGAAAAAGAGGCCGCAGGTGTGCTTTCTTTAGCTTTCCCATTGTTTTTCTACCCTCGAGTAGCAACACAAATCATGTTAATCTCGTGAACATGAGAAGAGGAAGACGGTAGGGATAAGTCATTGTCTTCGAGAGGTGGGGTTGTAATAATGATAGATCTTGGTGAGGTGGGGATGGGTGGTACAGGAGAGGGGATTGAAGCTAAAGGTTTCTCCCTTCGTAAGTTGTCTTTCTTAACCTTTCTATCCGAGAGAGGTGACTGACGAAGTATGGCTTTCAAAGCTTTGCATCCCTCTACATCATGTCCTAGTGTGCGATGGTAAGCGCAGATTTTAGACTCATCATAACCTATAGGTCGAGGCTTAGATGGATCATAGGGTCTAAGTGGGGGTAGGGAAATGGTCGCATTCTCCACCAACATATCAAGGATTTTGGCGTAAGACCCTTTGAGCGGGTCAAAGTCAGAGGAAGATGAGGCTATTGATTGGGTGAGTTTTGGTAATGTTTGGGTATGGTTGGTTTGCGGGTGGTGGCTTAGACAAGGGGTTTTGATAATTGGATTTAACTAAACGTGGCTTCTTCGGTGCAGAAGTTATGTTTAGCTGGTCAGATGACGTGGTAGCAGAAAACAACCACGGAGAAAGAGGAGTGACAGTAAACAAATCCTTTGATGATGGAGTTTGTTTAGGGTTGATAGGTGGACAGGATACTTGGGGTGACGGTGTTGATACACCCATGGATCTCTATATGGGTGTAGAAGATGCAGGTCGTTTTAAAGAAAACACAGGAGGTATGATGTATTGAGGCAAGGTGGAGGGGTGAGGTCCTAATATAGAAGGTAGGTGTGACGGCGAGGGTTTTAGTTGTGACAGAGGCATAGATTGGACTTGGGCTTTAGGGGATTGGGTTTGTCTCCTAGGTGGATGGACGGCTTTATTTTTGGATAAATCTAACCGTTTAGGTGGGTGTGTCAGGCTGGGTATTGGTGACATCCCAAGCATAGGGGAAGGTTTGGTTAGGTTAATAGAGGTGGATGAGGTATTTGGTAGAGATGAGGAGGGTGAAGATGAGGCCATAGGCATTTTGAGCTTTTGTAAACACTTCGGGTATATGGTAGAGGTGTCTGGATCGGTCATCTGCATTTGAGTAGAGTATGGTGTACTCAAACGCTCCCATAGGACTCATCTATCTTCTAGGGGATAACAGTCTTCACGTGTGAATAGGAACTTTTGTATGGAAGAGAGGTTGGTTGTGATTCCGGTCCACTGTGGGTGTGATATAGGGGGTAAATGAGTCACTATATCAATGGGCATTAAGAGGTCAACCTGGTTCTGAAAAGATTTAGGTGATGAAGAACTAATAGGTAGGAGGGCATGTTTGAGAGGATCCGTCATGATTAAAGATTTTGGTGATGTTGGTTCGAGGGGTTTCTCATCTAAGGATGACAGAAAAAGTGGCGAGCCTTCCTCTTGTACAGCAAGAGTGGTAGAAGGAGATGTTTGGGAAATAGATAAGTTAGATAACATCCACTCACAGTCTTGCAGAGATGTGGTGTAAGAAGGCTCATCTGTGAGAAGAGAACTCTGGGCGGTTAATTCCTTCATGGGTAAAGGAAGGGCAAGGATTTCATCTTGTCTTGATGGTGGTGAAGGGGGCTTGGGTCCCTGCGTTAGTGAAGAGGCTTGATTCAGAATTTCCTCGATAGAAGCTTTTGGTTGGGAGTCGAAAACTGCATGGATTTCATGAACACTCTCCTTGGCTAAGATATCTTGGTTTATGTTACTGTTAGATGAGTGGTTTGGGAATGGTTTGTTGAAGATTTTCAAATTTCGGTTAGTAGGGGCGTTAGGATTATCGAGGGTTATATCCCCTGCATCAACCATTTCCTGCACTATGTTTTTCAACATCTTGCAGTTTTCGTGACTGTGTCCCTTCACGCGGTGGAAGTTACAGAAGTCATTTTCTTTGTACCAAGAAGGTATAGCGTGGGTGGAATCAAACCCGAAGTGAGGTTTAACAGGAGGTAAGGTGATAGCTCCCACTTTGAGCAATTTTTCCAAGATGACACCATAAGTTTCTCCCAAGGGAGTGTAATTGATGGGCTCGGCTTTATACTTATAGGTGGTTTTTGGCGGGGTATTAGATGGTGCTTGGGATTTGACCATCACCACATGTATAGCTCCTTTTGATTTCGAAGTAGTCGATGCGTGAGAATTGGTGGTGTTCGGTTTGTTGGTGGTGTCTTGGGTTTGGAAATTAGGGTTTTTGTTACGCAACCGTAATTTCTCTTCCTCTAAGGCTCAAATCTCTAGTTTTCGAGCCATAGTAAAGGCCTCATCAAAGGTGTGGAAAGTTTGAATTTGGAGGGTAGGAGAAATGTGCTTAGCAGAGCCCACGTAAAGAGTTCGATAAGTTCGGCCTGAGGCAAGGCATAAGTAAGTTGGTTGATAAGGCCCCGCCATCATCCAACGAAATCTGCGATAGATTCATCTTCAAATTGTTGGAAGGCATAGAGGTCGGTGATAGATACTTTCTTGGAAATGTTAATGGAGAAATGATCCAAGAAAGATTGGGCTAATTGGTTAAAAGAGAAGATTGAGTCTTTGGGTTAAAGCATTGTACCACTTCAAGGCAGAGTCCGATAAGGACATGGGAAAGGTGCGGAGTAGTAAGGCATCGTCATGAGCAATCGGATAGCAGCATGGCTAAATGATCGCAAGTGTTGTTGAGGATCCTCCTTACTAGTAAAGTGAGTAAATTTTGGTAATTCCCATTGAGGAGGATATGAATGAAGGGGGACAGAAGGATGAATAGGCTCCCGACAAACTTGCTCATATGTCAGGGTGCTACGGCTTCCTAAAATAGAAGCCTCCAGATTTTGCATCTTGTCCATCATTTGTTTGATTAAATCAGTGGTTGGATGAGATGATGGTGTGGTTGCCGTAAACGGAGGAGGATTGGGCCAAGGGCCACCACTAGACAATGGTGGGGTTAAATGTTGATAAGGTATTGAGGATGAATATGTTGAGGCGACCGAATAGGGATGTCCTATATAAGATGTTGAAGTCACCGGATACGTGTGTGGAAATGAAAAGGTGGGCGGAGCTTGAGAAGGAAAGCTTGTGTGGATAGGTGGTAGAGAGCAAGTTATGAAAGTAGATAGCGATGCGAGAGACGAGGTAGGAGTAGTTGGTGATAATGATATGTGGGGCCCAGGTTAACCAAAAGAAATCCAATCATGCCGTATGAACCTGAAGCCCGAGTTTGGAGGCGGGGCTAAGGATGAAGAAGGCAAGGTGGAGTTATCAGGTGGGGAAGGAGCTAAGTGAGCAACTATACTAATAGGCATGCCAACAAGGAGTTTACCGTCGTGTGTATGGTCAAGGGCATGAGACAAATAGTACTGTACAACACTAGGATTAGCGTCCAAAAATTTCACAAATTCCTTATCTCCTACAGGGATTTTGGGAACCTCGCTGGTGTCCGTAGGATTCCCCATAGGATGTGAAGGGGGTGATTTAGGAAAAGGCACGGAGCAGGCATGTGAAACCATGGCTGTAGCTTGTTTCCAAGTGATAACAACCATGGACAAGGGTACACAGTAGGGATGTAATCTATCAAGAACTGAAGCAGCAACAAAATGTTGGAATTGGTAGGTTGCTGGTTTTGGGAACTGTGAAAGACAATAACCGATATCGGTCAGGTAACCGATGTCGGTCAGACTGTAGCCACCGTCGGTAAGTTAACCAATGTCGGTAGAATAGGACCGGTGTAAGAAGCTGTAAGAAGTTGCTGATTTGGGGTTAACAATGCTTAGTATGCCTACCAAACTATTCTGAAGTGATCACAAACAATGTATGACAGAGAAACAGAACTAAAAACAAGCAAGATGCACAAGCAAATCAAGAGACTAACCCTAGGATTAGTTTTAAATATTGTGGGCTTATGCCTTAGACGCAAGATGATGTCAATCCTAAACAAAAGACCTAAGGGAAATGTCAAATTTGTTTTGGCTTATAAGGTTACTTCAATCGGGTGGAGGAATACCGCGGAAAAGGGGGATGTTTGAGCTGTTGTGTTAATTATGATGTGATTTGGCATGTGTTGTGTAGTGAAAGTAATATTAATTTCTAGTCAATACCGTGGATATCACCCCCACGTGTATGACCTGTTACTTAATCTACGTTCACTAGAATTGAAAACAAAGCAAGCAAGGATGTGATGCGCGTGTTTTAAACCCAAATCGAAAATGATATTCAATGAAGCAAAGGAGATGACTTTCACTAATGCAAAGATGTGAAAGCAAGACAAATTCTTTTACCAAAATAACAAGATATCTTGTGAATACTTTAGAAGAAGAAAATAGCAAGTGTGCTCCCTATATGAAAGCAAGCAAGAAAGAAAGAAACCCAAAATGGGTCCCACCGGGCGTGCCAAAATGTTTCACACAGAATGTTTCCGTTCCTAGAATAGAGTTGCTTCTATCCTTTCATTCTTTTGAGAAACAAATAAGGGTTAGGGCTAGGAGGAATACCTATTGAATGTTGAGAGGGTGTGCGCGTACTGTAGAGAGAGATCAGATTGATTGCGAAGAACTCCTTTTTGTCTGGGAAGGACTACTCGTTCTTGATGAAGATTCAGGTCCAAGGAATGTGGTAGTGACAGTAAGGCTTAGCTAGGATGATCTAGTATTGAAAAATGAGTGATGAAGCTATCCTCGGTATTTTCTAATGCTTGAACAGGGTGACAGCAATCTAGTGGCTCAGTTGCAGTCTTCGGCTCGATGCTCTTCCCTTTTCTTCACTTGTCTCTGCTTTGTCAAGTGAATTTTCGGATCCTCTTCCAAAATGAGTTCCAGATCCTCCCAAGTGAATTTCAGATCCTTCAAATGAATTCCGATCTTCCTGTTTTTGGTTGGGGAGGTCATTTACAGAGGAACCGATGCGGTTACGTAACCGACGGTGGTTACGTAACTAACGGCATGTCGAGTAGAACTGATGTCGGTTATGTGCCAACTTTCCCTCCTTTTCTCCCGAGGGATTAGTTGTGGGCTTGGTCAAGTCATTATTAGGTTGGTTTTGGTGCGGGTAAGGAGCAATTAGTCATGGGTGTGGATGTAGACCAAGTTATAGGTTTTAATTAGGTTAGTTTAGGGTTAGGGCTAGGTCATGATGAGGTGGCGAAATGAGGTGGCAGGTTTGGAGATGTGGATTTATTAATTATAAGGTAATTAATTAATAAGTGTGTAGGGCTTAGGTGGTGAGGTTAGGTTGTGAAATGAGATGTGGGGCACAGGGTGTCATAAGACATAAATTTGGTGTCTACAGGTGGAATTAAAATGGTGTCATTTGTGTCTATAGGGTCGTCATGTGTAGATGGGGAAGGTGGTTCCAGTTCTGTTATAGATTTGAACACGATGCTTGTGGCGGGTTCGGTAGATGGTTTTTTGAAACTTAACCTATATTTTTCATGAGGTTTACAGGAATGGTCAAGGATTAAGTCATGGATGACTGTTCATAATGTGTTAATCCGAATCCTTTCCAGGCACAATGATGGAGATACATTTGTTAAAATACTTGGTTACATAAGAACACGAAGTTTGATATGAATGGTTTGGCATGGCATTGATTAGTAGGACATGAAGAAGGGTGATAAATCCCTCCATATAGGAGGTTGGTTTTGAGATGTGGTGGGATGAAGGAGATAACATCCCCAACATTAAGTTTATACATCATCTATTTTTGGGTCTTACGCATGTCTTCAACATAGGAGGAGAATTAAGTTTAAGGATATGATACTATCCTAGTGAAATGAATTGAATAACATTGTTGAAAGAAGTGTCATCTAGAAAGTTGGATGAGCCAATGGGTGAACTAATAGAGAATTTGTTAGAGGATACCAAGTTGTTTTGGGGAAAGGCATCTTTGTTATGATGATATGTCATGTGACATTATTTGAAAGGGTTGATTTGTGGTGACCATGAAATTTTTCCCTCATGATCATTTTTGAAACAACGATGGAGTGTGGATGGAATAGAGCGCATAACATGTAGCTAGGACCAGATTAATAGCATTTTTATTAAAACTCTCCTTCCACTAGATAGAATAGTTTATGGAGGGTTTTAATGTCGACCTTGATTGGTAAGATGATTATTCCTAATGTGGGGGAGATAATGTCATTAAAGGCTCAAGACAATAGGTGACTAGGAAAAAATGGTGTTGGGTAGTTGAATTTGATCAAAGGCATGTGATGATATGATGTTAATATTGGTGTCATTGTTGATCATGACCCTTTAATGAGAGTATCATCGATTTGGGTGGTGATAAAAAGTGGGAGGTTGTGGTCCTCTAGTTGTAGTGATGGGATTTTTGATATGTCAAAAGAGATGGCAATGGACATTCTGATTGTATCAATTAATTTCACAAATGGTTGTGGATCATCTGAGGGTACCGATGTAGATTGTACCGCTTCAATCATAGCTTTTTCATTTTGAGGTGAAGTTTTCACAAGCTATAAAGGGAAATTTTACTATATCTTGATGAATTTGTTTGATGATGGTGTTTTCTAAAAAGTAGTGGATTGTGTATGTGGAATGGCAACGATGTACACTTTATCCTTAGTAGGGAGTCTTGGAATATATTACTCAAGAGTGAGTGGGATGAAGATTTTGGACTTTTTTTAGCAGAAGTCTTAGGGTCATGGGTACGTGCTCTAGTAGTGATATATCTTGCGTCGATTTGATGAAGAGGGTATTTCTTGGAAGAGTCCACACTTTTGGTGGATTTGACTATGGATGATTGTTTAAATGCAGTAGTTTTAGATGTTTGATGGGTTTTTTTTACAATTCTATATCCATGGGGAGAAGTAATTTGTTATCAAGGCTTCTAATATCAATATGAAGAGCCTTACAGTCCTTTGTAGAATGTCATGGTGTGTGATGGCAATCACAAAATTCTTACAAATAATACCGGGGAGGGTTTCCACCCTCGAGATCCCAATAGCCTAAGAGGATGTAAGGTTATGATAGGCTGTCGAGATGATCCTTTCAAGGGCCAACACATAATTTCCTTTCAAGGTAGAGGTCAAGGGAAGTGATGATTCTTTCGATTGTATAGGTGTTATAAAAGTTGTCTTTTGCATGGTACATTTACGTCTTTGTTGAGGAATGATTTTTTACTATTTAACAATGCCTCATAATATTGACAAGGGGTGCGATCTTGAGATAAGGCATGGATTTTAGATTATGTGTTGGCAAAGTCGGATGGTCACTTGATTTGATGGTAAAATTTTAGATGAAGGGATGTGTGGTCATGTAATGGATTTTTTAAGATTACGTATATAATGTTGAGTGACATGGTCATCATAAGATCTTTTCACATATTTTAAGATAGGTTTCTTTTATGAAACTAGTGAAGAGCTTGTAGATGGGTTTGAAGAGGATGAAATAGATGTGGATGAATTTGTAATTTTTTTGGAGGTCATACCGGGAGAAGTACTTGATTCAATAGGTGCTTCGATGTGGAATCAAAAAGTGTCGTGGATAGTTCATTTGTTTTTGTGACAAAGTAATTTTGGATGATTGAGATGGTGCTCCCTGTGATGGGAGCACTAGATGCTGAGGGTGTAGATGACTGATCTTTGATTGTGTTGATGGTATGATGAGAGTGGATGACATTAGATTATGGTTGACTGGTGGATGGAGGATGGTTTGAAAAGGGTTATTTAAAAACATTCAAAATTTGATTCAGAGGTGCATTTTGGTTATCCAATTGTAACTCACCTTTTTTTATAAGATCCTGAAGGGAATTTATAAATGAACGAAACCTTTCAATGTCATAGAATTTGACCCTATGGAATTTTCAGTAATCATTCTATCAATACCAAGAAGTTTTGAAACAAATTTATTGATATAGAGGATGGGAGGAAGTGGGATCATATTTTCGGGCAAGTTCTTATCAGAAAATGCAGTGTATGATTCACTAATATGCATGTGATTGTGTTGAGGAAAGGTGCATTCTGAGTTCGTATGTTCTTTAGAATTAATTTTCACAATGACTGCATTCACATATGTCTTAGATTTTTTGTGACTATTGGATGGTTTGAACGAAGACTCGAGTTTAAGCTTCTTTGCTTTTAGTTTAACCCTACCATATTTGAGAGTGCAAAGCTTGAGTTTGTGAGCCATAGTGAAGGCTTTGTCAATTGTTTGAAAGGAATAAATTGGAATGTGGATGATACATGTTTGGTATAAGAGAAAGGAAATAGCTTAATTAATTGAGTACTGTGGGAGGGAAAAGGATAATTGATTGATAATGCCCCTCTAGTGGGTGACAAAATCTACAATATATTCCTCATAAAATTTCTTGATGATGTATAGATCGGTGAAAATTATTTTACTGTGATATTAATCAAGAATTTTTATAAGAAGAGTTGTGCAAGATGAGTTAATGAAAAGAGTGAGTACTAAGGAACATTGTTGTACCAATCTAAGGTAGGTCCAGCTAAGGACATGGGTAATTTTCTCATCATAAGGTCTTGGTTGTGTGTTATGAGGTAACAAACATGTCGGAAGGCCTAGATGTGTTGTTGAGGGTCTTCTTTGCTATAAAATTTGAGGAACTTAGGGAGTTCCCAATGTGGAGGATATGCTTTATATGGTACGGATGGATGGATGGGTTCATTGTAGATTTGTTTGTAAGATAGTGTGTTTTTGGGACCCATAGAGGAAGCTTCAAGGATGGAGATTATGTTCATTAATTCCTACAAAGGATCATTTTGTAATGGTTGTTGTTTGGGATTAAATGATGAAGGACCGAGTTGATTATATGTAGATGGATTTGGTTGCTAGTATGGCTGGTAAGGAAAAGGGATATTATGTTGGAGAGGGGTATTCATAGGAATATTGTATGTGGGTTGTGATACCAGAGGTTGTGAATGTTACATGTATTGTTATTGAATAGGAATAGATGTGTTTAAAACAGTTGCAATTGTTGGGGTATATGTTGGAAGGGGATTAAAGTGTGGATGAAAGGTTGGGATTGTTGAGGCATATGCTAGAAAGGAATAGAGGTTTGGATGAGAGGATGATATGGTTGAGGTATGTCGAGAAAATGTAGGGTGGTTGATGACTGTTGTAAAGAGGTGTGAACACTAGAGACAAAACTCGTATTAATGGGTGGTGTTGATAGTTGGATATACATGACTACATTATGAATAGATGATGCGAGGTTTTGGGATGAGACGCGATGGGACATACTTAATGGGATGGATGTTGAACTCACGGGAGGTGTTTTGATTGTGGAGGAGACTAAAGGACTTGACTTAGATGAAGATGTGATGGTGTTTTTTTGGAATGAGGTAGATCCAAATGAGGAATCTAGTGTGGATAATGATTATTTATTAAGTATATCCTTTGAGGAAACAATGTTATTATCAAAAGCAATGAAGGGGGATGAAGACGTGAGATTATATGTTTTTATTCATTGGCGGTGGGATAAGGATGGAATTTTTGGATGACTATTTTGTGGTTGGGGTCAATATCTTGGGAAAAGTCATACATAATTTTGGTGATAAGGGGTCATTATTCGGGTGTAGATTGATGGAGAAGGAAACCTTGGGCAGCTAGGTAAGCATTGATGGAAATAGGATTTGAATCTAGGATGCCAATGACTCTTTGGATCCCCACTATTGAAAAAATGAGGAATAGATGGATCAAGAATTTCTAATGTGGTAGATTGATTTGCTAAGAGAGTGTGGGAGTTCTTGTTCATTTGCTAATGGTGATTGATGTTGCTTCACATTACGAGGGATATCATCAATATGGGATTCGATATTTTCCAAAGATTTTTGTAAGTGTTCAACCATGTTTTCATATTTTTGTTGACATTATTGTTTTTAGGTTACGACCATGAAAACAAACAATTGCCAAAAGAGAAAAAACAATCTAAATAGATGATAACAATCGGTAAAGAAAGTCACACAAGATAATTTTTTTATCTTGATTATGTTAGGAAAAGTAAAGTGTGAAAAATGGTTTATGAGGTCTTAGGAAATGAAAAATTGTGGTTGGTGTCGGATAATGTTAAAGGATTGAGTCTTGATGTACCGAAGGTATGTGATGCCCGAATCTATGTTTGTTTGATACAAGGCGTGATATTAGGTCCTACCCCTCTCTTCATGGTCTCATAGCTATAAGGGTATTAGATGCTTAGAAAATATACCATCCACCACCTTATTTATACTCGGACAAAACCGAGTCAACTTATCTTTTCAAGGAAAATTTTAGTGGCGAATTTTCGTAAACTCGCGAATATTAGGGATTTTGGAAATTAGAAATGGCTAATTTTCAGTAGTCGGTTCCCACCCAATTCGCCTAAAATTTCCACCGATAATTCATTTATATGGGTGAATTCACCTACTATTTATATGTTAAATTAACTTATGCATGTATTTTGCCAACATTTCTTATCATTGTACCTCATCCAAGAAAATTGCGCCTTGCCAAATCGCCTTTACCACGAAACATTTTTCAGAAATTTACCATTGATTCGAAATTTGATTTTGGAGATTCGCCACCGATTCTAAACTAATTTTTCGGATGGGGGTCTTAAAATGAACCCTGTGACTTCTTCGTTATGAAATCAAAATATGTCCACCTAAGTTGGAGTGTTTTGATGCAAATTGTATGAAATTTGGTTTGGTTGTGTGTGAGGTAAATTAGGTGAATGTAATTCACTAAATCCCTAATTACACTATATGATCAAATAGATATGAAGGGTTCATTTTAAATCCTGAAAAGGAATGTTAATTCAATGAGGAAAATATGAAAATGCAATGATAAAAAGGAAAATAAAAAAGAAAATGTACCTTTGCTTGGTTTTGATTTTTATTTATTTATTTATTTAAACATGTGCTCTAGAGGGGGAAAATTGCAATGGTTAGATAAAAATAGGAAATAGAAAATAAAGGGAAATATTAAAGGTAGACTAAGCGAGGAATCGGGAACAAACCACGAGAGATCGTCGGCGATTTGAAGGAATCATGGGCAATACATAAAAATCACTACAAATTTCACATAATTGTTAACGATTATAGATCAGAAAACCCAAGAAATATTATAAGTTAATTTTAATTGAAAAATAAAGGGAACAAGGTCCCACTAGGCATTCCAAGAATGCATTAGGTAGATTTCAGCTCTATGCTATCAAATGTAGAAAGTACCTAAAACTTGGAATATGGAAGGGTTTATCAATACCTTTTCTGAAAATCCAATTGGTGACAAGATGAGATTTGAATAGTATACAAGTTTTTATCCTTTCGACGAGTGAAGATACCTGCAAGAAAAGACATCTAAACAAGATATATTAGATCAACTTGGATGATAAATTGCACAACAAAGGCCAGCTCTAGGAATCCAAAGGGACTTCCTTAGATGATTTCATCTCGTTTTGATACAATTAAGTGAGTTTATAATAATGAAAATGTAAAATCTTGTTAATGAAAAGGATGGAAGATAGAATTCTAGGTGAAAATGAAGATCTTGTTTTCCTTTGTAGGTGGCCGAGCTAAAGTGGCAACATTCACTTATTGGATTATTTGGAGGAATTTAATTTTTCCTCAATGTTCTCAATGTGAGGTGTGAATTTGATAGTGCAAAGAGTAATCTCATGGAGGATATCAAATTTCTCCCACATGAAGGGTTACAAGATGATTGGGAGATCATAGATACTTGTGATTAGGTGAGACCGACTGGAACAATCATCTATAATAGAGACATGCTTGTAATAGACAAGTGAAATCAAGGAACACAAATAATGAATGATAAAATTAATGATGTGTTAAATTAAAATAATTGAAATAAATCACAGGCGATTCAAAAAAATCAAGAACAATTTAGGGAATCATGGGTGATTCCTCTAAAACAATAAATTGATGAAAACATAGATTTGAATTGATTGTTTATACTTGTTTTGAAGTATAACTAAACTATGAGTGACAATAGACAAAGTGACTAACCTTGTGATGTGGACATGGTTACATGAGTTGTTCAAGTTGATGATTTTGATTTGTTGATCATCCGGAGAGGGTGTTGAAGTCTTAGGTGCACAAGCTTATGTGTTTCATCTCCTTCGGGTGGTATAATGTTGTTTTTGGCTTGATGAGAGCTGAAATGATAGGGCTTTGTTTTTGGCTCAAGAAAAATTTAGAGAAAATATACACAATCATCCAAAAATTCTCGAAAGATCCAAAAGCAGAAGATTGAGCTCCTATTTATAATCGTTTGGTGATTTTTAGAATCGTTAGCGATCTAGGAAATTCAAGAGAGAGCATTTGGAATTGCTTTCAACCACTTCCAAAAAAATATTTTTGGGTCGGGGATGAGGGAAAATGGTTAGGGCAGAGGTTAGGTGAGGTTAGGATAGAAAAGGCTAAGATAGGTTTAAAAATGGTTTAGGAGGTTTCAGGGGAGTTATAGTGAATTTGGATGAATAAATATGATTTACGAGGATAAATAATAATTTTACGGAGTGATTTGGGATGGATTATATAGGTTTAAAGTGATATGTTTTAATAAATTAATGTGCATATGCAAGGAGTAGGTAGGTGACCAAAACCCATTGTCTACACTTACTATGAATAAGGATTTATTTTTCACATGAATAGATACATACTACACACACAAACCATCAAGACATCCTATTCCATCTCTTAACAATCTCTCATTTTCACTTTTACATCTTTTTCAAATTTTGAGCTACAAAAAGGAGGGAAAGTACACATTTTGAATTTGTGACTACTAGACTCACTAATGCTCCTCCAAATGACTTCAACACATCATAATACACTTAATGTGATCTCCATAACCATGATTAAATGAAAATGAACATTTTTACTCTTTTGATGATGTCCCTACATCAAATAAGGTGCATCTTGGATGATACCCTAACCATATCTTTGTATTCTATGGTGGATGAAATTATTTTTCATTTAATGGACATTGGTTGGTTATATTATTATGTGGTTTTGATTATGAGATATATGTGTTCAAATTTATTTTCTTATATTTCCCTCTCGAGGAATTATACCCATAAAATAACCTATGAGAAACATAATTAAACACTTTCTCTCATCACTTGGTTGTTAATTTGTGCCCTCTATTAATGTGTGTAAGGGGTTTCTCATTTCTATTGGGTTGGGTTCAAAGTTTGACCGGTGGTAGGTAATCATTCTTATGGGCTTAGTGTAATTATAGGAATATATACACATGAATACTATATTTAAGGTTCTTTCACACGAGTATTTTCACACTCATACATAACCCCTAATTAAAGAGTCATGTATGATAAATAAATGCTAACAAACTACTGGAATATAGATGACACAAGAATAAAGCTAAAGAAGTATGAAACCCTCGGTGCCAAAGAGAGGGAAAAGGACTTATCGATTCGTTCTTGATCTTGGGGTGTGTGGAATAGGAAAAGTAATGAATAGGAATGTCATAATATCACAATCTTACATTGTAGATTATTGAACATTAGATATGTCAGGACTAGGGCAGCTGTACTTAGGCAAGTGAGC
This sequence comes from Taxus wallichiana var. yunnanensis, assembly GCA_018340775.1. NCBI lineage: Eukaryota > Viridiplantae > Streptophyta > Pinopsida > Cupressales > Taxaceae > Taxus > Taxus wallichiana. The sequence goes on along the minus strand of CM031234.1, from coordinate 680,636,906 downwards.
CTAGGAACCAGAGACCTCTATTGGGTGCCTGTGACTATGCAGGATCTCGAAAAATGATCTTTCTAGTGTTGGAAGGTGGAATTAATGCTAAAAACTATTGGAATATAGATGAAACAAGTAATAATAAAGTAAAATAACAAACCCTAAGTGTAAGAGAGTATAAGAATGACTTAGTTGATTTAAAATTGATCTAGGAGTGTGCAGACTGGGAATATTGATGAACACAAATGGAAGAATTTTTTAATCACACACTATAGATTCTAGAAGCTGTTAGATATTTTGGGACTATGGTGCTTGGGTGGGGTGAGGGTGCCTAGGCAGCAAATACCTCTGTTGGGAACCTGTGACTATGTAGGAGCTCAGAAATGGATCTTTATAGTGTCGCAAGGTTGTCTATGATATTCATTTTGGTCACTGTATATCGCACTATGATCAACAAATTAACATGTAACTTGCAAAGAGAAGATGACCTATAAAATCCTTAAACTACATCAAATCCCAAATATAAAAGATGCAATATGAGGAGTTAGACTGACCCTGATGGTCACCTGATTGAGTGAACTCATGACCAATCATTGCACTAAATCTCAGACTCCATGTAGTTCTTGTGCATGTGTGATAGAATCATGCCTTAGGAAGCCCTGTTGCAAGTGCACGTGATAATGGGATATAGCTAGATGTACCAATGTAAATAAATGTTTTGATGGAAAAATGAACTTCCCCTCCTATGTGTGTATGTAGAAAATGTAGTCTCTTGTCCCTTGAAATAAAGATAGAAAGATGTCTTTGATGCTCTTAGATTCCTTTGGATGTAACCTTAGGTGATGATAATAGATGCTTAGAGCTTGGTCCTTTATTTTGGTCACATAAATTTGTATTTATATGATTCCCTTGGTTGAATTATATAATTGACAATTAGAAGGCCGATCCATAAGAAAATAAGATGCCCAAAAGATAAAACAAGCAAGTGATATAGAAAGAGGTCGGGGGCACCTAGAAGGATGAAAGCACTTGGGATCTGACATCCTAGCTGGGCGTTGGTGTCCAAAGTCATGAAAGATAAAGAAATCAGGTTCATAATAGGTTATACGGTGTGCAAGACTAAAGAGAAAGCAAGAAATATAGAAAAGAGGCCAAATTCAATAGTTGATTACTAGTTTTCTTGCTTAGGAATCATATGAATGCAAGTATGTGTTTGTGTACCTAGAAATGTACCCAAGTCCATGATTTTTTTACTACATTTTCCCCACTTTATGTTTTTGAGTGAATACTTGATAACATAAAGTAGATATTATAACCATATATTATGTGATGGCAATAACATGCTAAAGAGACAAGTGAAAGCGTGAAGTGATAAAAATGAAGCATGGAAGCTAAGAAAGAGGAAGTGACCCTTTGGGTGAAGCGTATTGTGTTATACCGTGGTGTACGTGTTGTTTTTGTAGATTGATGAAGGGTTTATTTTTGTTACGTATTAGGGATAGATGTGCAATAAAAGAGAGAAAAATTATTCTAAGTCATGTGTTATGAAAACTCTTGCAAAAGTATGTAAATGTGTGTAAAAAGTAGTAAAAGGAAAGTTTTCACCGATCCGTGAAGAGTTAAAAGGATAGAAAATGTCTTGGAATGTTGTAGGAGAGTGATTTTTTTGGGCTATATCATGCTAATAGAATTTATTTTTGGTGATCTCATGCCAAGAATGATTTTTTTATCGATCTCATGTCAAGTCCAAGTGTTTTGAGTTATCTCACACCACGACAATAGATTGTTAAGGAGAGAGGTCTAGTGTTACTCTCCTTTCATGACTACTTCCTGAATTATAAACCATTGCACCTAGTGTGATCCTTTTTTAGTTTCGTGTTGTTCTGTATTGTTCCTTGTTGAAAGAAAAGGAGATAGAATGCATTATAATTGTTGGAGGACTATGTTTGTACTATGAAAATTTCTCTGTGAAATTTTTGTCCGTATGATCGATCAAGTAATTGTAACTTCCCTTGGTCATAGGCACCCAGGAAAGGTCAGGAGCACCCATGCGCTAGTGTCTATATCTAGGTGTTGGTGTCTATGTTGTACTAAGGTCCTAAGTCATATTTTAGGACATTTATGTAATCGTAAACTATTTTGTTCTTTTACTATGCATGTCTATACTAAAGCTCTAAGATGTTGTATGGGGTGAGTGATTCACCCAATGTATGCCCCCTCATTTGAGGTGCATGTGACATTGCTAGGAGGATGCGACCCAAAGGAGAAGACCTGAAACTCATCTAAAACCTATACAATGCGGGGAAGGAATGAGTATGGTAGAAACTAAGGCACATGCAAACAATATGGCTAGAAACATGTGTTAGTAGAAAAAGTGACAAACATGCTATAGAAGATAATGGAAACAAGAAATAGTGCGAGATAAATTGGGCCAAAAATTTTACGTTTGAAACATGGGACATCACTCAAAATGTTGCAAGAAAATTAGGGTCAAAGTGGAAAAAGCATAAAATCAATGAGCATACAATATATAGGGCATAGCCCATAAACAATGGCATATTCTCGAAGACAAGAGCAAACAAAGTGTAATAGACAACCGTGGTGGAAAATAGTTCTTGCAAGGAAAATTTGGCACATGAAGCACCCGTTAGCATGTTAGAAAGATAAAGAGTATGTCAAAACATGTATGATCAATGGAACAAGTAGTGTGCTAGTAAGAATAGGAAGTAGTATAAAATGAAACAATAACACTTGTAATGTGTGACAAAGTATATGCCGCTAAGAGCTTTACTAAGACCTGGTAATAGGTATAGTTCCAAGCATAATTATTTCATGTACGGATCTATAGAAATTATTCATTCACAACTAAATACCAATTGAATGTTCATGTGTATATGATAAATATAATGACATACCAAGTATTTTCTAACATGTGAAAAAAGTGTATCGTAAACTTAAGTAAGAAAGAATAAACACAACCAAGATATACAAGATGTTGTGAATGAGTGGGATGGAATTATATGCAATTTGAATGGGATAGGAGCAGCATGCCCCACGAGTGGATGTGGATGAGCATGAGGTGAGGTTCATTTATAAAATACCCCTCGAAAGTCAAGAATGAACCATATAACAACAATTTGTCATTGAGAAATGGTTTGAAAATGTGCACTAGATAGAATAGAAGATGAATGATAGAGCATAAAGTGTATAAGATGTGAGGTTCATTTCATATTTAGAACCATGAAACTAGATTTTTCATAGGGTAATGATGATACAAATTGTGTGTATCAATTTGTGTAAGATGAATGAAAGAGATTAGATGTGAAGCATAGAGTGTAATGGTAGAAATGAGAGACACCTGATAATGTTAGGAGGGGGGAATGAGAGTGATGCCCCTAAGTGTATGATGATAAGTAAGTTATTCAACGAAAGTGAAGGGAAAGGGTTGCCCTACTTGATGTGTGAGGAGATAAAGGCGTGTGACCATGCTCTAAGATAGGTGATGTATGATACTGATTAAGTACATGTGACGGAAGCCTAGGAGGTGATGAACTATGTGAAGGAGACCGAGGAGGTGATGAGCACCTATATGAAGTATACCTACGAGGTGATGAACACATATGTGTAGTAGACCTAGGAGGTGAAAAAGATGGTGAAGTCCTTTGTGAAAGGGCTTCTCGAGGAAGTAGGGACTAAGGCCGAGAAGATAGACTAATATACTTGATGAGAACGAATAGGTTGTGTATGAATTAGAGAGCTAGGTGTGAAATGTTCCTTAGATTTGAGTGTTCCGGGGCACTGGATGCTCTAGCGAGTGTAATGAAAACCTCAAGAGAAGGATAAGGTCATGGTGTGCATAGTGCAACACCGTGATAGTGATAAATTTCTTCTTGTGAATGAATTTTAGACACAAGTGACTCATGGAAATGATATATTGAAAGCACAGAGCCAAGGGAGACATAAGAGCATGTCATAACCTTTACGAAGGTTTCACCTTGAATGGCACAAGCATGGTGAGAGGCCCAACTATAACTAGAATCTTGATGTAGCCATAAGATTTAGAAACTTGGCTTGGAATATGAGAGAGTGTATAGTTGATAACAACAAGAAAGCAATAGAGCACACATCCACATGAACTAATGGATCGATCATAGTATTATTTTTACTATGAATTCCAATAGAATCATTGATATGTAATGTATCGAAGACAATGTAACATGTTAATCGTTATCGAGATAATGTAATGAATTATGGAGATGCATCAACATTAGAAACTAGAAAATCAAGAGGCCCTGATGAAAAAGGATGCATAGCGTGATATGTATGATTATCCAAAGAATCGGCACCTTGCTTGTCATGATTAGGGAGAGGATCATTAAATATTTTGAGATTTTTTTTTAGTGATTGGCGTAGATGATGTAGTCTCAAGGAGCTTGATGGCATTATTGTCAATAAGATCTTGAATGAGATGTCAAAATTTGAAACATCAATCAGTAGAATGCCCAATGCATTGATGATAGTCACATATAATATTTTAGTTATAATTGTGTCGTTTAGGGCAAGATGGGTTCGATTATTAAGTGGAGGACGAAGCATAATAAGATTACTCTCAAGATTTTTTTGGCAATAGAGTATGTGTACCACAAGGTAATTTTGTGAATGTGTGTTTTGGAGGATGTCATTGAATATTTTTAAGGAGTGGAGACAATGTTAATAGTATCTTTACTTCAATGGGATTAAGATAGGGCTTGAAAGTTTATTTTATTTGAAACTGATTATAAGATGATGAAGCCTAATCATGGTACTTGAGTTTTCCCATAGAGATAAGTTTTCCTTCACGTAATTTAAGAGTATGACATAATTGATCAAATGAAGGAGATGTCTCAAAGATGACACTCTCTTGCAATGGAGATAAGAGACATTGAATAAATAGATCTTGAAGTTTTGAGTCAGCAAGCACATTGGTAATCCTTGCTAGGGTGTTATTATGTCATAAAAATAGTCTATTAGATGCTCATTAGATCCTTGTTTAATTTGTGTAAGTTGAGCATATGATATCTTAGAACTGATATTTATTGAAAAATGAGTGAGAAAGGAACAAGATAAATGCATACATGATGTTCTTGAATGAACATGTAAATCGTAAAACCAACACATAACATAATATTATAGGCTTCTAGGATAGTGCTTTACTAGTAAAGTGTGACCATACGCATAATTGAGACATGCCACATGAAAAAATCTAATATTCTCTTGAGGATCACCATGGACATTGAAGGTGGGAAGCTTAGGGGTGAAAAATTTGGAGAAATTGGATAGGCTAAAATGGTGGGTACAAAAGGAGTGTGAAGGAGTAAAGTGAAGTCAAGAGATATAGATACATGAGAAGTATCCTGCTGAACTTGGAAATATTGATAGAGAGAGGCTAGTTCTTGAGTGCCAATGGAAGGGACTTACTACATGTGAGAAATAAGAGGTGGAGTGAAGTGGTTGGTGGGAGTAGGAACATATATGAGAAAAATAGAAGTATGTGGAAGGGTGGAATTAGGAGGTTGAGTAGTAATAGGAATGGAAGTGGTAGTAGAAGTAGGAACACTAAGCTCAACTAGATTGGTGGCTTCCTCACAAGTAGCGAATAAAAGTAGATCAAGATATTATGGATATTTTGTAATATGATCATTGATCTCTTGAAGGTAGGCTTTGGTAAATTCATATGATCAATCCATGATAAAAAGATGAAAAAGACCTAGAAGAAAGGTTGGCTCAAGTGATGGGTTCACCAAATGATTTAACAAATGTAAAATTTTGTAAAACCCTAATTATAGAGTCATGAATGATAAATAAATGTTAATAAAATGCTAAAATATATATAACACAAGAAATAAGATAAAGAAGTAAGAAATCCTAAAGAGAGAGGGGAAAACACTTACTGATTTACACTTGGTCTAGGACTATGCGGAATAGGAAAACCGATGAACAAGAATGGCAAGCTGTCATAATAACATATTGTAGATTCTAGAACTATCGAATATGCCAAGATTAGGGAACCTAGAATGGGGTGAGGACAGCTAGGTGTCAAAGACCTTTGATGGGTTTCTATGACTACATAGGAGATCTAAAACTAATATTTCTAGTTTCACATGGTGGAATAAATGCTAAGAAATTGCTATAGTATAGAAAACACAATAAATAAACAAGTAAAATAGGAAAGCTGTAAGAGAAAGAGAGGATAATAATGACTAAGTTTATTTTCACTTGATAAGGGATTGTGTAGACTTTTAAAACTAATGAATAGGAATGGCAGACTTTCCTAATCACACATTATAGATTTTGGAACATTTGGATATGTCGAGACTACGGTTCCTAGACTAGGGTGGGGGCACCTAGAGACCCAGAGACATCTTCCGGGTGCCTATGACTACGTAGAATCTCAAAAAGTGATCTTTCTATTGTTGCAAGGTGGTCGCTCATATTTGTTGTTGATCTCAAGTATGTCACACTATGATCTGAGAATTCACCTGTAACCCTGCAAAGAGAATATGAATTGTAAAACCCTCAAACTACACAAAATACAAAAAATAAAATATGTAATATGGGGATTTGGACTAACCCCAACAGTCACTCGACTGAGTGAAATTACAACTCAGAGCTAAACTACATCTTAGACTCCATGTAGTTCTTGTGCTTGTGTGATAGAATCATGGCATAGGAAGCCCTTGTGCAAGTGTAGATGATAGTGGGTGATAGTTATATGTACCCATGTAAATAGAGGTTTCGATGGAAAAATGAACTTATCCTCTTATGCGTGTATGTAGAAAATGTAGCCCCTTGTCCCTTGAATGAAAGTTATATGGATTCCTTTGAGGATCTTATATGCCTTTGGAAGAAACCTTAGGTGATGATAATATATTCTTAGAGCTTGGTCCTTTATTTTTGTTGCATAGCTTTGTATTTATATGATTCCCTTGGTTGAATTTTGTAATTGACAACTATAATGCCAACCCATAATAAAATATATTCCCAAAATATTAAAGAGGCACAAAAGAGACAGTAGTAAAGAAAGAGGTCGGGGCACTATACGTACCCAAAATTGTAAGGTCTTGCATCTTGTCGAACAACGTGACACGTGCCCCAATGATGATACAGGTCTCCTCGCAAGGTGTTCGGGATCCGGAAAAGCTCTCCAAGTGTGCATTAACATCCCGCATGCCCCGCTTAGCCCCCACGTGCTTTATTTTTCCTTTTCCCCTCTTTTCTTAGCCTTTTTCTCTTCAGTGATGAAAGCTCCACCACGAGCAGGTGGCGGTCCTATGAACCGCCACCATGCTCGAGTGGCGCGGTCCTTTACGCATTTTCCAGAAAGCTCTTTTAACACGACTCACATAAATTCAACATTTTACTAGCTTTCTTTCACTGCCATAAGCTTGCATTTATGATTCTGGTTCCCTGGAATAGTGTTTTCCATTATTTATAGTTTAAGAGTTCTATTTGGCTTTTACCTTGGGTAAATGCAAATGCTATAAATAGATGGCTTGTGCTCAAGCAAATGGCCCCTCATTCACTTCTCATCTTCTCATTTTCAGTAATTCAGTCTTTTATTTTTCTTAGGATTCATAGTTTAGTTCGTTACATGCTTAGTTAGCATTGTTTTACTGTTGGTAAGCCACATATCCATCTTGTGCAAGCAGTGTTGTTATTTCATCCAATCCATTGGAGTAGAATAGCTTAGGAAGCCATTAAAGTTGCAGGTTTTTCTCCTCAAACAGGATAGTTTCAGGTTCTGGATGCTTTATGTTGCATGACTCGCAATAGATCCCGCTAGGAATTGCATAAGCCAAGCTCTGTACTCTTGCGCTATCCCTCTCCTACTCACATTGTATTCGGTGTGTATTCTGAGCTACCTTTATCCCAATATCTACTTCTGTTGATGCTAGCATTACACGCTTTTCTGGATCCACATGAACACGAAAGAACGAGGAGATCATACTGAGGGGACAAGATCACACACACCATTGGATTCGCCACTGTTCTGCAGAATCCAGGTTCTAGCTTTCAAAGTTCTAGTTAGAATCATATCAAATAGAGTAGTTAATTGCTTTATTTCAGTAAATTCTATTCTCGATATTTCCAGGGAAGCTGTGGGGATTGATAGTTTCTGAGAAACTATGATTCACTCCTCACTTCTGAGGTAGGATCGAGAATCTTGCAAATAGATTAGATGAGCTATTTTATTGTTTAGAATAGATCTACAAATTGCACAGACAAATAGCTACACTCGGTTATTTTGTTTGTTTTAAATTATTATTTTAGTTGTCTTTCTAGATATTTTAAATAGTTGTTTTCTTAAATTCGTAAAGTTCATCAGAAAAACACAAAAAGATAGAGAAAACATATATGCTATAGATACACTTCACATAGTTAAATTTCATTTTGTTACAGTTAATTTACTTTGTTACTTTTGTATGACAATCACGGGACCTAGAGAGCCCAGGGAATACATATTCGAGCCAATCATGCCCCAGCCCAATCTCATCATGGCAATAACTGATATAGATCAAAATCTTAGGATTCAAGTCTTCCGAACAACGGTAAGCTTGCAACAAATCAATTCTCAGTTGAGCGGACTAAACATAGAAGACGACCAAGCACACACGTTTTGGTCAAATCAACCGAACTACAGATTACCCTAGGCAAACATTCATATGACTGTAGAAGGGTTCGAAAGAGAACAAACCTTTGGTTGTGATCCTTTGGTCCCATAGCCAGATGCAGGAGACACTCTTCTAGATATAGATACCAGCCTAAGAATCCAGGTTGCACGAATGCCTGTAGGGTATTATGAGAAAATCACACAGTTATTGATCCTAAACATAGAAGCTGAGAAAGCATACGATTACTGGATATTAGGGATTAGGACTTGATTTCACGCATGACCATAACAGGTCCACAACGACTAAGAGTCTACGGTTGTGACCCACAAATCCCGCAGCCCAACGAATCCACAGGAGAATTAGACATAGACACTGGCCTATGCACACTAGTATTCCAGTCTACTCCACTTCCACCTATCATCATCGAACAATTATCCTTGCTAGACACAACAACTAACAAAGCTAGAGAGTTCTGGACTAGGCCAGAGAACCGTCCATAGAATTGGCTACATTTACCATCCACCATATGACCCTGTCTGGAGAAATACATGAAACTATCCCGGGTCATTTTCCACGTATTCCACAACCCATAGATCGAATCACGCCAGAGCTCGATATTGATTGGAGCCTTCGAGCAGTCATCCTTGCTGACCGATCTATCACACCAGCCCAAGTTAGGAGGGCTTTCTTTGCTTTAGATTCGCAAGTTCCGTTAGTGCGCATTGAAGACATTAGATTGCCTAACTAGTTTGTCTGTATCTCACACATATTCCATCCCCACCGGCTATCTCGGCATGACCTCGGGAGGTCGGGTGCGAGGAAGAGTCACTTGTAGATTCCCACGCTCGCTTGTCACTTTTCCGTCGTACAAAATTGGTGAACCCGACGTGAAACAAACAAAATTAGTGAAGCTGACGTGAACTTCCTACTTTCTAGTTCGGAGTCATAGTATTACGTGTTCTTCCAAGTTTAGTATACTTTTCATCTTCTCCACCTCATTGGCTTTCACCTTCACTCCTTCCCATTATTCTGCGGGTATTCATATACCCCCCGAATATGTCGGGATTCGATGCATATGGCAGACCCCTCTTGGGTCTTGAGGCATACTACGCCCAACAGAATAGACAATCATCACCCTCACTCTCAGTATGGGGTGAAAACTACTCAACTAACCAGTTGTCAACACAAACTCCGAGAATCAGATATAACTCATCATTTCAAACTGAGGAGTTAGATCAGCTCGCTCAAATGCAACAAACAGAGCCTTCAGGCTTGAATAACATGACGTTCACCAGAAAATCTGGTTCATCTCCTCAGATGCTGCTTAGACCACAAATTAGTAGACAATCAGACTCATACCAAGGTTTGGACGATGAATATTTGGTACGTTATGCCAGGAAGGACCAACGTTCTTGAGGTATGTATCCACCTGTAGGAGGTTTACAACCACAACCCGAGGTCTCTTTTCAAGAAAGTACCTCTATGCCACTGCATATAGGAAATACTCTCAGAGAAACTTGGCAAGATAGTGATCAGTTCATAGCAGGATATCACATGCCTATACAAAACCATGGTATACAACAAACGCCACCAAGGCAGAATATCGTAACTTCACCAAATGAAGTCATTTCAACTCTAATAGAAAAGGTTAGAGGGTTAGAACTTGCCCAAGCAAGTCAAAATTCGTAATTCATGCAAGCAGGGAGTTCCAATCCTCCACACCATCCTAGCCAAGTGGATCTCCTCACAGGAGTAGGCACATTAGGCATGACTCCTTAGTATTCACAACAAATGCCAACTAGACCCACCATCTCTAGCACTGTTCCTCCCGGTCTAGTACAGAACAATCCATTCCTGGATAGTACCCCGTCATACTTAAACATATACTCCAAATCACCACAAGGGGATATGTTCTCCTCTCCTGGCATTTTTGCTCAAACACAGGGGCTTCCTTATGCCCCTGCCAATGCATACGTTGCGCCATATCAACAACCCATCCCACCACCGCTCCCTCAGCAGGCACCGTCAATGGTCGAAACATATGCGATAGGGACTTACTCAGAATATTTGAAAGAACCCTTGGATTTCACCATACAAAGCGTCATGCTTCCAAGACCTCTTCCCGATTTTCCCAAATACAAAGGAGAGGGAGATCCAAATGTGCATATCAAAGCTTACGCTATAACCATTCGAGAACTACTCCCATGGGATGGGGTTGTTGCTAAAATATTCCCAAAAACCTTGGAAGGCATCGCTCTTGATTGGTATTATAGAATACCTAAGGCTTCCATCCATTCGTTCAAACAACTCATTTCAGAGTTCATCAAGGCCTTCGACATGAACAAACTATTAAGAACAGGAATCAGGGAGTTCTTACACATCAAACAAGAACACAACGAATCTATCGCCCATTTCATCTAAAGGTGGCGTACAGTCCTTTATTCCTCGGCAAGTGCTCCAAACATGGATCAAATGGAACTATGTGATTTATTCCTTCATTCACTTAGCAGAGAAGTGAAGGAAGAAGTCCAGAAGTTCCCATTACGAACTTACGATGAAGTACTAGAGAGTGCTCTTCGAATAGATCAAGCAGCAATTGATAGTGGTCATGAAAACATATGGAGCAAACGGGAGGTTAATCGCCCCCAATCAGAACACTACAACTTATCCCACTACCACGAACGTCAATCAAGGACCTAAAATCCTTAACAAAAATCGGGGTGTAACAACAGATGGAGTAACCGACCAACCTAAAAAGGTAAATATTGTCAATACTCCATCACAAATAAACAACCAACGAAACAACAACTTTACCCCGACAGTCAATGCAGTGGATTTTAATCATCCACAACAACAAAAACAACAACAACAACAACAACGGTGAAATCCCATACAGGGTCCAAGCCAAAATTCAACTAGGTACCAAAACCAGAATTCAAACCAAAGACAACAAATGCAAAATTTTAATAGACAACGGTTTGATCAAAATTTTGGGCCACAATACACATCAAATCAACAAACTAGGAATTACAATCCTAATTCGTATTGTGGTTTCCACAAAATTCGGGGCCATGACACTAGAACGTGCCGTGACTACAATAAATTCATGCAACGCTTGCCAGATGAACAAAAACAACTTTTTATGGATATGTTCTTAGCAGATCCTACGTCACCAACGTCAAATACCTTTTCAAGGGAGTTTCCCCTCAAAATGCACCCCTGAAGATCTTTAATGATCCACTCCCAAATCACGATAACAACAGGCTAAATCCAACTGGGACGAACAAAGGTGCAATGACAGGAAACAATGATCATGAAGCCTCGACCTCGCTAAATCCATTAGTTGCCCCGCAACTAGGAAGTCAACCACGACCTAAGGTAGTCGGTTTAGTAGAGTTAGACACTGAGCTACCCATCAAAGCTATAACAAGGACGCGAGAGTATTTCTCTCAGCCAAGTCCAAGCCACCTGCCAGAGGCAGATGACATCCAACAAATCGTAGTAAAACCTGTGGGAGCCTATGATTTGATTAACGACCTAACAAAAACCTTCTCGCATATTTCATTCTTAGACTTACTAAAGAACTCTCCTGCCCATAGGGCTGCTCTTTTAGAAGCATTAGGTTTAGGTCATTTAATTAACATCACTCCACCTCCTGAAACACAGGTAAATCATGTGGACTTTGATGTTCATCCTCCAGGGTAGGCAGATAGGGATGTTGAATTCATATTCGAGATAAACAAAATGCCGACAGATGCTGAGATCGCACGCCGAGGTGATCCAACCTTACATTTGCAAGTATGGGTTTATAACAACTATGTAAAGCGTGTAATGGTTGATGATGGGGCGGTAGTTAACATAGTCCCCTTCTCTTTCCTCCAAAAGCTAGGGTATGGAGAAACCAATTGCTCCACAACTCAAAATACACTAAGGGGCTATGATAGTCTTAAAGCCACCTCGGTTGGAACTATAATATTACCGGTCACCTTAGGACCCAAAACCATCTTGACTGAGTTTTATATTATAGATCGGGAAACTAACTATAATATGATCCTCGGCCGACCTTGGATACACCGCATGAAGGCAATCCCTTCTACACTATTTCAAGAAGTAAGGTTTTTACATTTAGGAAAGGTATTCGTGGCCAAAGGTGATCCAAAACCATTTGATGTACACCTAGCTGACTTAAAGAAAAGACCAGGCGTACACTCGGAGTTTGAACTCCCAACAAATCAACTTAATAAACCTACCGATGCAAAAACAAATGAAAAGTTGGTACCTACGACAGATCTTGAAGCTATGAGCCTAGCCAAAGTAACCCCAACCCCTAAAGATGAGGCTAACACTGTAGAAGCAGTATCATTAAGAACTACTGCAAAAATCGTTGAACTGCTAGAAAATGATCTACCAATATTCTTACCATTCGATTCAGTAGGCATAGGATATCCCCTAGGCATTGGCTCTCTTCCAGCAGAGGATCTCTGTATGGTGGAAGTAGAATATGCAAACACAACAGATATCCCAGCGTCCATATTCCCAGTCAAATATTGGACACTCCATTTTGATGGAGCTAGATGTCGTTACGGAGCGGGGGCAGGTGTAATCTTCACTTCCCCTGAAGGAAAAGTCTTACCTTTTGCCTTTAAACTAAATTTTGAGTGCACAAACAATGGCGCTGAGTACGAAGCCCTCCTCCTTGGCCTCATCTTAGCTAAAAGAATTGGTGTTGATAACATCAGAGTCTTAGGAGACTCACAATTGGTAGCAAACCAAGTCTCAGAGATATATGAAACCAAAGCCGAGCATTTACAACTTTACAAAAAAGTTGTATTAGATTTAAGCAAGGAATTTGACTTCATATCAATTGAAGCAATCCCGTGAGAGGAAAATCTTCTCGCTGATTCAATAGCAACTTCCGCATCATGTTTTACTCCAAGCAATAAGTTAGAGGATACCCATTTCATAGTATCCCTTCGTGATGAACCATTGATAAAGACAATGACAAATTCTCTTTTAAACAGAAATGAATCTACTATCCTAGACCATGTTGATAGTGATATGGCCACTTTGGATTACTTAAACACCTATGCGGCACTACATCTCTCCTATCATATGATAGATTTGTCCTTAATCCCACATTCGTCTTCCTACTTCGGAAATCCCATGGTGGATCTTCCCTCACAAATGGAACCTAGCATATGCACAGTAGAAAATGGGGATGATTTGGATTTACCTCCAGCGCCACCTGAGTTTGAAGAGGGTAACACCTCTTTGATCGAAGAAACAATTGATATTAACATCGGAATGGAAGATGAACCAAGGATATTGAAATTAGGGTCCTCGTTAACCCCAGAGGAAGTAGAAATACACACTCGGATCCTCAAAGAACATCAGAAGGTGTTTGCATTTAATTATAAGGAAATGACAGGGGTTGCACCCCACATCGCGGTGCACAACCTCGTCACTAAATCTGATGCAAAGCCAGTTAAACAAAAATCGAGACCCATGAAACCCAAGGTAGCTCTCATGGTAAAAGAGGAGGTAATAAAACTCCTCCAAGTAGGATTTATCAAGCCAGTCGATTACTCCCAATGGGTGTCTAACATCGTTCCCGTTCTCAAGAAGAATGGAAAGATACGCATCTGCATAGATTTCGAGACATCAACAAAGCATGTCCTAAAGACGACTTCCCATTGCCATCCATTGATGTCATTGTTGATGCAACAGCTGGGTTTGAAATTTTGTCTCTCATGGATGGATTCTTGGGATACAATCAAATTAAAATATCTGAACAAGATCAAGCTAAAACCACGTTTATAACTCCCTGGGGAACTTATTGCTATGTTGTCATGCCATTTGGTCTCAAGAATGCTGGTGCTACATACCAGCGAGCTATGACATATATATTTCACGATTTAATTCATAAAATCATGGAATCCTACGTAGATGACTTGTTGGCTAAGGCCAAGAAGCGTTGTGACCATCCGGAAATACTCCGCATCATTCTCTCATGGCTGATAGAGTACGGAGTCACGCTAAATCTAGAAAAGTGCATCTTTGGAGTAACAGGAGGGAAGCTCCTAGGTTACATCATATCATTACGAGGGATAGATGTTGACCCAACCAAAATTCGGGTTGTCCTCGAAATGGTTCCACCTTCGGATGAATCTAGAATCAGGTCATTCCTCGGAAAGCTGGGTGCAATCCGGAGATTCATCCGGACTTAAGTTTCGCCATACATCCAATCAACAATTTTCTCAAGAAAGATTATAGCATTGATTGGACTGAAGACTACAATGAAGCTTTTGATGCAGTTAAGCGTTTCCTGTTATCACCACCTACACTAATGCCACCTAAGCTAGATCACCCGTTAATTTTATATTCACGAGCAACCAATGTCTTGCTAGCCTGCATGCTGGCTCAAGAAGACGATGACAAGAGAGAACTCGTGATTTATTTCATTAGCCAAACGTTGCTCGACTATGAAACACATTATACCCAAGCAGAACGAGAATGCCTCGCCATAGTCTTTACAACCAAATGCTTAAGACACTATATGTTGAATCAAGAAACAAGGGTCATGGTAAAAACGGACCATTTACGAACTTTCCTCACACAAGGGTCCTTGTCTAAAAAGGCTGGACGTTTTATAACCTTAATGGGGGAATTCGAATTAACATTTGTAAATCAGAAGTCGGTTAAAGGACAAATCATCGTAGATTGGTTAGCTGATAACCCATTAGATGGAGGCGATCTAGTAGATTTAGATTTTCCAGATGAGTGCATATACTACATCGAAACCCGACCCTCTATCTTTGAATGTCCCTGGTATGCTGATATCATTAATTATATCATGGACCATACGTATCCAGAAGGAGCTACACCGCAACAAAGAAGGTAGTTACGTATTATCGTAGCTAAATACATCATTATAGAGTAAGTGCTCTATCGGAAAGTGTTCAATGGAATGCTCCTAAGATGTGTCGACACGGAAGAATCCAAGAAGATTCTCCATGAATCCCATAGTGGAATGTGTGGAGGCCACTTCGGTGGTCATGCCACCACTCGTAAAATACATCGAATGGGCTATTTCTGGCCTACTCTAGAACACGACGCAGTAGAGTTCGTACGCAGGTGTCATAAGTGCCAAGAATTCTCCCATGAGATCCATATGTCGGCACAAGCTTTGTAACCAATCACTACTCCATGGCCCTTTTCTACATGGGGCCTAGATTTAATAGGGAAATTCTCTCCCTCGTCCACAGACGGCCATAATTTTATAATCACGGCCACCGAATATTTTACCAAATGGGTAGAGGCTATGCCTCTTACTACTGTACCTGGTTCTGTAATCGCCAAGTTCATTTTAAACCAAATCATTTGCAGGTACGGTATCCCGCAAATCATTATCTCCGATAATGGAACTTCTTTTAAGAATGAAGAGGTTCACGAGCTATGCAATAAATTTAAAATAAGCCATCATACGGCTTCCTTGTATTACCCTCAAGCCAATGGACAGGCTGAAGCGACGAATAAAACACTAAAAGCCATTCTCCTTAAAACGGTGAAAGAAAACAAATGAGATTGGCACTTGAAGTTATATCCGGCCTTATGGGCCCACCGAACCTCAATAAAAACACCAATGGGAGCAACTCCTTTTTCACTAGTATTCGGGGCAGAGGTAGTTCTCCCACTCGAGGTTGAAATACCCAGTCTCCACATTTCATTACAAGGGATTCTGGATGAAGATGCTTACAGAGAAGCACGTCTTTCCCAACTAGAAATCCTAGATGAAACTAGGTTAGATGCTGAACAGTGGCATAGAGTCTATGCCGACCGGATGTGCCGGAAATATAATAAGAAAGTCTATGAGCGTGACATATATGAAGGTGATCTAGTTCTAAGACTAGACAGCCGGATCGACAAGAAGACCGGCGAAGGAAGGAAATTCCGGCCTAAATGGTTAGGCCCATACCGAGTCATGAAAGACTATGGGAATGGTGCATACCTCTTATGTACGCTAGAAGGTGAGGAATTTGGCAAAACAGTCAATTCCCTACACCTCAAGCATTTTTACGCGTAAGCAACTAGCACTACTTATATATCTATCTACATTGCATCTTCATATAGATTAGGATCATATTGTCCACTTGTTTCATACACAAATGGTGATTAAGGAATCTATTCTCAAAGAAATTCATTACAAACTCATGATGTTGTTGGCATAAACACTTTAATCATACTTCTCCATTTTCATGATATCATCGAATTATCTCGGAATCATTTTATCAAATAAAGCTAGACATGACAAAGTCTTAATGGTAACCATACCAAGATCTGCAAGTTTATTCTCACTTTTGGTTTCTTCTTAGGGTAGGTGTCTTGCCTATGGTTTGTTCTAGAAGCTTCATGGTGTCACATCTATCCCATATGTATATCTCTTTGGAAATAAACACATACTGACATTTTACTCAAATAAACAAGTCAAACATTGATCAAACAGAAAATTTTAATTTTACACATTTCCTTGCCCCACCAACCTTTGGTGATGAGCTTGCGTCTCTTACTAGTGATGTAGGGTTGGGAAAGGATGGAAATGCCCTTACTCGCCTATGCTTTTCCCACGGTGATAAACCCACACTTCTTACTAGTAGCATGGGGCAAAGTGTAGGGGGTCCTCTTGACAAATAAATGCAAAAGGTCATACACAAACAATTCAAACTTTGAAACTTTGAGTCAAAAACAAATGAATCAGATGTTCAAAATCCTAAGAGAGTTAAAATCCTAAAAACCCAGATTTTGTCTACTATGTGGCCATCTACGGGTCTAAGTCTGGATAAACCGTAAAGCAAGTTGCATCCAAAACTATGAAGTCACTCAAGTGGAGTGGACTTGTGGTGTCCTAATTTGGTTCCGCCAAAGCTTTGTCTGTCTTCCATCACTATCATTTCACTACACCTCATGACTTGCGCCCTTCCCAACTCTTGGTGATAAGCCCTCGCGTCTTACTAGTTGCGTGGAGTTGGGGTTAGGGGTAGGTTTATCTGTTCATCGTACCGGTTTATTTTCATCACTTTGCCAAAACAAACATGGAGTATCC
The DNA here is from genome assembly GCA_018340775.1 of Taxus wallichiana var. yunnanensis. Classification (NCBI taxonomy): domain Eukaryota; kingdom Viridiplantae; phylum Streptophyta; class Pinopsida; order Cupressales; family Taxaceae; genus Taxus; species Taxus wallichiana. The sequence goes on along the minus strand of CM031234.1, from coordinate 680,619,173 downwards.
AAAATTGCTTACAGAAACTAAGATTCAAAATCACATTATATCTGCATTATCATATATCAGCATCATGAAACACAAAAGGAAAGTAAAACACTTGCATCATTTGTTCACCATTGCATATATTCTAAAAAGAAGCATATAAACGTACATCATAGCATACATGAGGAAACTGGAAATAGAAAGAAAGCCATGAATGCCAAGATTTTGATCCAGAATGAATGCATATATATAAATAATCAATGTTTATATACAATGCCATCATGCACTAAGCATGGTCAAAACGCTCAAAGAGCCCGGGATATACAAAAGAATATATAGTACAAAATCTACGAGAGCCAAGTGGCTTCTCAATCCCTACGGGACCCCTCTGAAGGTGCACGCCCACGCCTAGGACTCGGCTATGCCGGCGCTCTGAATGCACGAGAGGGCTCAGGATCCCGAGGGCAGCCGCAGTCTCACCATGAGAATGGCTCCTCATCAAGCGCTCAGTTGTCCTGTACCCCGCTAGCTCGGTGCGAAGGGTCGATACCATCCTGGCCACATGCCAAACTGGAGCAAAGATGTCGGTATGTCTGCCGGCTCCTGAAGGCTCCCCAGCGTCCACGGACAGCTCTGCACGGGTCCTCTCCATGGGGATCATCAAGGTATTAGTGCATACCCTGCAGATCAAGTCCCACCACTCATCATCGGTCTCTACAAACCAAGGAAACAAATTAGAAACCAAACAAGGAATTAAAATATACAAGATAGCAACTAAGGAGATCCTAACAAAGAAACAAACACTAGAAGGGAGAGAGGGTAACTTACTCGGATCACCAGGCCTCCAAGATGGATCTATGGGGTCGGCCCACCACGGATGCCACTTCCGGCGAGGGGCTGCTCCTGTAGCTAGAGCAACGTAACACCCCGCAGACTCATCCTCCCCATGGCCCTGGGAGAGTGGCTCCTCTAAAACCAGAGTCACCCTCTCTGCACTCTGCTCGGCCCTCTCCACTGCATGATGTCCTGGGTATCGTGCCACTCAGGATCACTGTCCTCGGTCTCCTCCTCTATCTCCCCCGTAAACTCCTCAGACTCGGAGTCTACCTCAATGGGGTCATCGCTGCTATGGGCAGGACCCGTGGTAATCTGAAGTAAAGGTGCCTGAGGCGCACCGGCTCTCCCTCTGGCATGAACTATCCTCCTGGCTGCAATAGGAACGCCAGGAGTAACCACTGTCCAACCCAGCCTCTAGGCCCCCCTCTGGCCTCTTGGACTGATCTATATACTGGCGCCACTGGGGGAAGCATACCCATGTATGGTAGGCCAAACTGCTGAGGAACTCGGCCAAAGGGGTGCATCTCCACTCACCCCACTCTGTCAATAAGCTGCCTTGTGGTGGAGTAGGAGATCAAGGTAAGAGCCTCCTCGCCCCATATGCCTGCCATAGTCTGGTATGGTGTGGCCTCCATGTCGGCAGTAGTCAGGGAGGCAACTAGCTGATGAGGTGCTCTAAGCACCGACATGTCTATCCATCTGGCTGCCCTCACAGCTCCAGGATCTGCCACCTCCACACCCCTACCATAAGGGATGAAATGCTCATAGACCCAACTCATGACTAGAGTCGGGTGGCTCAATGACTGCCCCTGTAAACGGACCACCCTGTATAAGTCGTGGTAGGTGGTCCCAAGAATGTCTGCTCCCAGGCATATATCCGACCATGCCCCTCTATCTGTGCAATAATGGGGGACCAGCAGTATAATAATGTATCTCCTCCCTTGTCCCCGATCAGTCTCGAGGCAAGGATCCCCATGATGGCCTGGCGAAGTAGGGGGATGGGCAAAGAAGGAATAGATCGAACTCTCACCCCCTTCTTCAACCCCGTGGAGATGACTGCATCTCCCATATATGTGGCCCACTATGCAATCTATGCCCATGAGCCTGCTGTCTCTAGGGTGAGTCGTCTCCCGATGATCGGGACCCCAGAATGCGATAGATGTCCTCCAGTGTAATAGTCCACTCACCGCGGACCCCTGGCAATCGGAAGGTGTTCCGATCTGCATCCCAGTATGAGAACAAGTCACAAAGGATGTGACTAGATGGTGTAACGTGGGGCACGCGTGAAATGCGTAGTATCCCAGCCCACTGAAGAGTGTCCTCCTCATCCTGTGAGAGGGCATCTAGAACCCCTAGGAGCCAATCACACTCCCTCTCTCGACTCCACCGGATATACTCCTCCCTGCATACACCCAAAAACACACAAAACAAAGCAAGTTAGCATCCAAGTAATACTAGAAAAATCATGAAAGCACGTAGAAATGCTAAAAATACAAACACAATCTCAAAAAGATGTTCCTTTTGCATTCTGTGCAGAACCACCGCCCTGAGCAGGGGGCGGTTTTGTAACCGCCGCCTTAAGGGCGGCGGTGGTCATGTAACCGCCACCCTGAACAGGGCGGCGGTCATGTAACCGCCACCCTAGGCAGGGCGGCGGTCATGGTCCAAAACCCACGCGGGTTTTTAAATTTAAAAAGCCTAAAAAACGTAAAAAATGACCATTTTACCTAAAAACAAAGCCTACCCAGTAGGCGCCCCCTAGGTGGACCTTTCAACACTAACATTTTCAAAAATTACCCCCCCATGACAAAGTATTTAGCATTTCAAATTTAAGGTGGTAAAAAGGATAAACTGAAGAAAACTAACCTGTGATCTCATGGGTCGATGTTCCGCACGTGGAGGCATGATCGCTATCTCGTCGCGGATGTTTTGACTCTACTCACGCAAGAAACCGTCACCATGGGTCCCAGAGCTCAAAATCAATCAAATCGACTCGTGCAAATGAATAGGAAAATGGGCCCACTTTCATATATATAGCGCTCTGATTCATTTTAAATGACTTTTCACAGGTTTGGAGCGCGACGGAGGTAAGTTCCTATCCCGAACAAATGTTACATTCTCATTCCCTATTATTTTAGCATTTATTTTCAAAATTTTGTGTCTATCTGCACTTGAGTTCTCTTTTCGTTTTGCAAGTAGCGGGAATCTTGGACGGCGTCCTTTCAACACACGGATGTATCAGGTATAATTTCTAAACTTCCCATTTCGGGACTGCCATACTCGGACCCACCATTTTACGCCTCTTCATGGCTAAAATGCTTCTCCGAGGGGGCAATATGTACATACCCAAAATTGTAAGGTACTGTACTGTCAGAATAACGTGACACGTGCCCCAATGATGATACAGGTCTCCTCGCAAGGTGTTCGGGATCCGAGAAAAGCTCTCCAAGTGTGTGTTAACATCCCGCATGCCCCGCTTAGCCCCCGCATGCTTTATTTTTCCTTTTCCCCTCTTTTCTTATCCTTTTTCTCTTCAGTGATGAAACCGCCGCCCGAACAGGGCGGCGGTCCTGAACCACCGCCCCCTACTCAGGGCGGCGGTCCTTTACGCATTTTCCAGAAAGCTCTTTTAACACGACTCATGTAAATTCAACATTTTACTAGCTTTCTTTCACCGCCATAAGCTTGCATTTATGATTCTGGTTCCCTGGAATAGTGTTTTGCCATTGTTTATAGTTTAAGAGTTCTATTTGGCTTTTACCTTGGGTAAATGCAAATGCTATAAATAGATGGCTTGTGCTCAAGCAAATGGCCCCTCATTCACTTCTCATCTTCTCATTTTCAGTAATTCAGTCTTTTATTTTGCTTAGGATTCATAGTTTAGTTTGTTACATGCTTAGTTAGCATTGTTTTACTGTTGGTAAGCCACATATCCATCTTGTGCAAGCAGTGTTGTTATTTCATCCAATCCATTGGAGTAGAATAGCTTAGGAAGCCATTAAAGTTGCAGGTTTTGCTCCTCAAATAGGATAGTTTCAGGTTCTGGATGCTTTATGTTGCATGACTCGCAATAGATCCCGCTAGGAATTGCATAAGCCAAGCTCTGTACTCTTGCACTATCCCTCTCCTACTCGCATTGTATTCGGTGTGTATTCTGAGCTGCCTTTATCCCAATATCTACTTCTGTTGATGCTAGCATTACACGCTTTTCTAGATCCACGTGAACACGAAAGAATGAGGAGATCATACTGAGGGGACAAGATCACACACACCATCGGATTCGCCACTATTCTGCAGAATCCAGGTTCTAGCTTTCAAAGTTCTAGTTAGAATCATATCAAATAGAGTAGTTAATTGCTTTATTTCAGTAAATTTTATTCTCGATATTGCCAGGGAAGCTGTGGGGATTGATAGTTTCTGAGAAACTATGATTCACTCCTCACTTCTGAGGTAGGATCGAGAATCTTGCAAATAGATTAGATGAGTTATTTTATTGTTAGAATAGATCTACAAATTGCATAGACAAATAGCTACACTCGGTTATTTTGATTGTTTTAAATTATTATTTTAGTTGTCTTTCTAGATATTTTAAATAGTTGTTTTCTTAAATTCGTAAAGTTCATCAGAAAAACACAAAAAGATAGAGAAAACATATATGCTATAGATACACTTCACATAGTTAAATTTCATTTTGTTACAGTTAATTTACTTTGTTACTTTTGTATGACAATCACGGGACCTAGAGAGCCTAGGGAATACATATTCGAGCCAATCGTGCCCTAACCCAATCTCATCATGGCAATAACCGATATAGATCAAAATCTTAGGATTCAAGTCTTCGAACAATGGTAAGCTTGCAACAAATCAATTCTCAGTTGAGTGGACTAAACATAGAAGATGACCAAGCACACACGTTTTGGTCAAATCAACCGAACTACAGATTACCCTAGGCAAACATTCATATGATTGTAGAAGGGTTTGAAAGAGAACAAACCTTTGGTTGTGATCCTTTGGTCCCACAGCCAGATGCAGGAGACACTCTTCTAGATATAGATACCAGCCTAAGAATCCAGGTTGCACGAACGCCTGTAGGGTATTATGAGAAAATCACACAGTTATTGATCCTAAACATAGAAGCTGAGAAAGCATACGATTACTGGATATTAGGGATTAGGACTTGATTTCACGCATGACCATAACAGGTCCACAACGACTAAGAGTCTACGGTTGTGACCCACAAATCCCATGCCCAACGAATCCACAGGAGAATTAGACATAGACACTGGCCTACGCACACTAGTATTCCAGTCTACTCCACTTCCACCTATCATCATCAAACAATTATCCTTGCTAGACACAATAGCTAACAAAGCTAGAGAGTTCTGGACTAGGCCAGAGAACCGTCCATAGAATTGGCTACATTTACCATCCACCATATGACCCTGTCCGGAGAAATACACGAAACTATCCTGGGTCATTTTCCACGTATTCCACAACCCATAGATCGAATCACGCCAGAGCTCGATATTGATTGGAGCCTTCGAGCAGTCATCCTTTTTGACCGATCTATCACACCAACCCAAGTTAGGAGGGCTTTCTTTGCTTTAGATTCGCAAGTTCCGTTAGTGCGCATTGAAGACATTAGATTGCCTAACTAGTTTGTCTGTATCTCACACATATTCCATGCCCATCTTTGGCTATCTCGGCACGACCTCGGGAGGTCGGGTGCGAGGAAGAGCCACTTATAGATTCCACGCTCACTTGTCACTTTTCCATCGCATGAGTCACCTAGAAGTATGAGGGTGCCTAGAGTCTTTGTCGTATTGGCGGGAGATGGTGTTTAGAGTCATGAAATATAAAGTGATAAGGTTTAGATTGGGCTATACGATATGTAATACCAATGAGAAATCAAGAAATACATAAAAGAGGCCAAAGTCAATAGTCAATTACTAGTTTTCTCACTTAGGAATCATATCAATGCAAGTATGTGTCTATGGACCTAGAAATGTACCCAAGTTCATTAATTTGTGTCTACAAACATCACAACTATTATATTAACTACTAATTCAATATTGGTTCCAATCAACTAAAACACATGAGATTCATTAAGACCATATCATATTATTTGACTTAGAGATAATTATAAGATAATTTTAGTCTATAATTTAGAAACATAATAGTACAAAACATATCTCTTTATTATAATGACTAGTGTGAAGTTTTATAGATTTGAAAAGGGGTTTGAAAATAAAATATCTATCCTAAATTAAAGGTTTGATCTATTCATCCATTAATGTTGGAATACCTCCTTCCAATTTGAAAAAAATCCTCTAGTTTTTCTAGCATCATAATCTCATCTACAAGAAATTTCCAAATTTCCCTCTAATGTCTCTACTTAGTAAAGCAACATCAAATTATGACATTTATCTATCGTTGGTCATCATATGAACCATCCTATCATTACCTAAATGTAAGGTACCTAGAGTTTTATGGGTCAACATGTGAGATAGGAGAATATGACGATAATTTTAAGATTTCATATATTGAAATTTTTGTTAAATATTGGAGTGTATGCAATGTTTACAAGGAGAATAAATATAAATGAGGTGTGGGAGAAAGTGTAGGAAATTTTACAAGTGTGTGCGAGATGTTTTTGTACAATATTATCTATGGATAAGTGCATGAAAACAATGGTAAATGAGAGGATTGCAAGGAAGGGTGTGTGTAATAATGTGTAGTGGCTTGATAGAGGTTTTGACATGTAAGAGTTATATTAAGAAATGAAGGTGACACATAAATATTTTTAATTGATAAAAAGGAGTGCACAAATCTTTCCAAAAGGTCATTCTAGGAACAAATAAAATGAAGGATTGACATGTAGATTAGATGCACTATAAGAAAAATTCATAAAATAACAAATGAGGTTGTTGGAGGTGATAGAAAGCGTCGTGGTAGACAAAGGGGACACGAAAAAATAATTAGATCACATGGAAAATTATGGAAGATTTTCTCAACTACCGATTAGGGTAGTTTGACTCCATTAAAGAACAATTTGAGTAGGAACAAAGGACAAGATACTAGAAGAAATTATGAAGTGCAATAAGAGTGGGAAAAATATTCCTATAAAGGAAGTTTGAATCCCACATCTTAGAGTTTCGAGTTACTACAAGGGTTGAGATATAATCTAAGGAGAGATCCGAACCGGAGGGATTCGTTGAGTGTGAATACCACAATTGTAATAGTTTTAGTATATTTTTGAGATTTATAATACACCCGTCAAAGGGATTACTATTAAATATGTCGTTAAGGATTTGAAGTTAAAAGATATTCATTTTGGTTGTTTTTATTTTCCATTGTTTTGAACTCTACAAATGTGTAAGATTTTAGTAGTCCAACTAGCTCCATCACCAAGTGGTATCGTAACATTCCTAAAATCCTTGGAGAGGAAGGTTTAGAGGATTGTGAATATGTGTACATCATCGATTGTGAGAAAATTGGTTACAAAGAAATTATTCGGAGTAATAGGAGGTTTAAGGAATGAAAGATCTAGTGGAGGTAAGAGAAAGAAGAAGAAATGATTGATGTTGGAGAAGCAAAACACTTGTGATCTATTTCAATAATTGTTTGCATGCTTTATGTTTTGATTTTCAATTGCTATACGGAAGATTAGAACCATAATATTTCATATATTGGATCAAAATTATGGAGGAATATTTTTATTTTGAAGAGATAACTCACCTACAAAATGTCAAAGTAGTACAAAAAATTTGAAAGAGTGCGCAATATTATTGTCGAAGGAGATTAAAAAGGTGCATTAAAGAGGAGGAAAATAAACAATAGTGAGGTAAAATAACATAGTCTTAAATATGAAGAGTAATGTTTTACCATATGATTATCAAATTTTTTTATTTAAGAAGTTGCAAAACGTAAAGCAAAAGGGTGTGTCAATTAAGGACTATACTAAGAAATTTCACTAGATCATGATATGGTCTTGACATAATAAAATAAACCAAGAAAAGGTCATGACATACATAAATTGTTTGATATTTAGAATCCATGAGAAGGTAGCTATATTGTGCATTTAATATATGGAGGAGGATTATCAATTATCCTTGAAAGTGGAAGAAAATTTTACATGCAAAATTCAGAGCACAACCCAAAGATGAAGCCAAAATGTGTATGGTAGGGGTGGAATTGGTTGTGGAAATAACAAGTTGCAAGAAGATGAGCACAACAATCAGTATATGTATATACATACTAGTACATGGGAGGAAACATCTTACTGATCTACTGTGTCAAGTAAGATTTACCCGAGGAAAGGGAATAGGATTCTCTATAACATGTTTTAAGTGTGGGATGGTTGGGAATCACATATATCAGTTTCCAAATGTGCAAATAAATGTAACCGGGTGTACATAAGCTAGTATGCTTGTAACACATGGAGATGCAAAATCGTGGGGTCTATGGAGCATTCTGATGGCCCAAAGCTTAGATAAGATCTAATGACAAGAAAGGTTTTGTTAAAGAATGTGAAAAAGGAAATTTAACCTATGTAAAGTTAAATTGAGCCTACGTAAAAGAAAAGTCTATTCAAGATAATATGCAAATCACAAGGAAATTGTTGTAAGGTGATTGTTGAAAGCCACATGCAACTTGGTTTCTTATGAAATCGTGGAAAATTCAAGGATGAAGAAGATTGTGATTCCAAATCACTATCAATTTTAATGGTTTCAAGGGGCACCAAGTTTTGGTGAATGATAAAATCCTTGTCGATTTCTAAATTAGGAAATTTTGTGATGAATTTTTGTTGATGTGATGCCAATGGATGTTTTCCATTTGTTACTATGAAGACCATAAAAGTATGACTATAAGCTTCTCCATGATGGCTGCGAAAATGTTATTCACATTGAGAAGTATGGAATAAGGTTTAACTTATCACTATTAAAGGATAAATATCAAGGTGAATTATACAATGGAGTTTATTTGAGAGTTTTAGATGTGTTAGGAAATGAATTATCTTAATATTTTGAAGAAGATAGAGTGTGTTATGAGCTTCTATAAAAATAAGTGTAAAAGAATTTATTGAAGTTTGTGGAATGTTGATGGATTTTTTAACATAGTGATAGTACAGTTTATGTAAGAATTACCACTAGTGTGCAAAGTATCGTCATTATGATGACTTGATACTATGGTAGGTTTTCTAATAAAAGAGCCATATATGATGACTCCAGAGGAGAATGTAGAGGTTCGAATATAAATGCAAGGCTGGTTAGATAGATGACTGGTATACAAAACTTTTAGCCCGTGTGTAGTAATCATAGTACAAGCAACAAATAAGAGAATAAAATTACATGTGTTTTAATTCCATGGTGATCAACAAGCTCAAGATCAAGTATAGGTTTCCATTTCAAAGGGTGGATGATTTGACATATTTGCTTAGTGGTGATAGGTATTTTTCAAAGATTTACTTGAAGAGTGGATATTACTAGATTCACATTGGAGAAGGAGATGAGTGGAAAACAACATTAAAGATGAAGAAAGGATTGTATGAATGGTTAGTTATTCCATTTGGGTTGAAAATTCCCTAAACACATTTATGCAATTGAAGAATGAATTTTTGAATCCATTCCTTTGGAAATTTTTAATTTTATATCGTGATGATATATTGGTGGTTAGTAGGATATGAGAAGATCAACCAAATCATTTGTGTAAGGTGATGCAAAAATTGTAAGAATATAAATTATTGATGAATATAAATAAAAATAGTTTTATGCACAAAGATTTGATTTAATTGGTCTTCATAATATCGTAGGATGAATTGTGAATGGACCCAAAGAAGGTCCATGCAATAATATATTTTTGTCACCGAGGAATGTGATTAAGGCATGAATTTTCATGGTTTGGATATCTTTATAGGAAATTTGTTAGAAATTTTAGTGCATTATGCACAATGATCATGGAGACAATCAGGGGCAATCATAAAGAGTTCATGTGAATAGAAGAAGTAGATCATAGCTTCTATAAATTGAAATAGATAATTATAGTGAAATCATTACTAGTATTGTCAAGTTGTGAAAAAGTATTTCAAGTTCATTATGATGTAAGTGGAATAGGCATATGCATGATGTTAATTCAATAAGGCATAACCATAGCCTAGTTCAATGATAAGTTGAATGATTCCGGGAGGAGATACTCTATCTATGATCGGGAGTTTTATGAAATTGTACAAGAATTGAAGAAGTTGAGGCATTACTGTTTCTAAGTAATTTTTCCGTGTACATGGATCGTGAGGAACTAAAATTTATTAATAGTCAAACAAAGATGAACTAGATGCACATGAAATGTGTATACTTCTTACAAAGCTATTCATTTGTGTTAAGTCATCGAAGTGGGAATTAAACACATTTTTGGACACACTAAGTAGAAGAGTGTTACTATTGAAATATATGTACAATGAATTCATGGTTTGTTAACATTATGAAGGGGTTATATGCACAATATGAAGACTTTGAGGAAGTGTGGAAGGCATGTGTGCATTCAATACACATGAATAGGGCACCATGGTTGGATTACTTTATCAAAGAATTTATGTTTTTTTGGAGGAGTGTAGTTGTGTATACCCAAAGTTCAATGTGTAAGAACTTGATAAGAGAAAAGAATAATGGAGGTTTAGGAGGTCACTTTCCAGCTGAAAAAATCATATCATAATTGGAGGAGAATTACTATTGGCTAAATATGAGAATGGATGTGTAAAAATATGTGCAGAGGTGTAGAATTTTCTAGTTATCGAGAAGGAGCAAGAAAAATATAGATTTGGAATAATTGTTACATTTACTAAAGATGCCATGGGAAAATATTAACATTTTTACATGGACTGATGAGAAGAAGAAGAGAGAAAATTAATCCATATTTGTGGTAGTCAACATATTTTTGAAGATGTATACTTTTATTACATGTCAAAATAATTGTGATGGAAAAGTATAACAAACCTATTCTTCATGAACCTAGTGGATTGCAAGATTTCCATTTAGCATAGTGTTTGATAGGGATACAAAGTTCCTAGGTCATTTTGGAGGACCTTATGAAACAAAATGTGAACAATGATGACTTTGAGTTCAACATACCATCCAAAAAACTGATTAGTAGGTAGAGGTGGTGAACATAATTTTATGTAATTTGTTTCATGTCTTTGTTGGAGACAATCCAAAGCAGTGTGATATGGTTTTAGAGAAAGAAAATTCACCTATAATGAATGATTGAATGGAAGCATAGTGAAGACTATTACAAATTGCATATGGGATAATTACAAGAGGATTCATGGAATTATGTGAAGTAATCAATATTTGGAGTGTAGATGAAGAATACTATGTATAAGATGCATGATGAGGTAAGTGCAAGAGGTTGGAGAAGAGTAATGAAGGTTTAAAGGATTGTGTAGATGAAAGGTTCATAGTGAAGGAATTTTAGATTAGAGATCAAGTGTTGGCACATTTTCATAAGGAATAGTTTCCAAAAGGGATATATAATAAACTTAAGTTAAAGAATATTGGCCCATGAAAAGTCTTGCAAAACATGGGAGAAAATTCCTATAAGATTGAGTTGTTAGAGGATCTAGATATCTCATCGATATTTAATAGCTCTAATTTTTATAAGTTCCAAGAAGGTGATAAAAGTGCATGAGAATAAAAGGATCAATGCATGAAAGCATTAGATTAGGGCACACAAGGATCAAACGATGCCTTCAACTAGAGGAAGTAGATACGAGAAGGAAATAAAATATATTGAGACCATAATAGAATCAAAGGTAGTCAAGAAGACACACAAAAAAGATTACAAAGGGTACTTAGTGAAGTGGAAGAACCATGTAGAGGAGGATGTGACATGGATGAGTTCAAGGAATCTCGGTTAGCTAGGTCATACTCATGAATACCATAACTCATAAGACGGGGCTAACTTTCATTTAACTCAAGGTGTTTTATGTAGGAGAATTGTAATAGAATTTGAAGGCTACATATATTGAAATTTTGGTTAAGTATTGGAGTGTGCGTAAGGTTTACAAGTTGAAGCAATACAAAGGAGGAACAAAAAAAATTGTACGTTTGTGAGTGTGCATGGATTTTTTTTTCACAATGTTATGTATGTTGAAGTGTATGGTAGAAATCGTGCATGATAGGATTCTAATGAAGGGAATCCTCAATAGTGATAGAGGTTTACGTGAGTAGAATTTTTGGTAAGATGGGAAGATGGTACAAAACTATTGTGTAATGAGAAAAAGGAGTGTGTAGGTATTTCCTAAATGTCATTACATAGAACAATGTAGAAGTAGGATTGCCCTGGTAGATTGGAGGCACTAAAGGAAAAGTTAGAAAATTAGAAAAGGATGTTGGTGGAGGTTAAGAAGTAATGTATGTGGAAGGAAAAGGGGACAAAGCACAAAATAATTGGATGACATGGAAAATTATAGAATATTATCTCAACTACCATATTATGGTAGTTTGAGTTTATAATACTTAGTGGGTTGTGTATATATATGATGTATTTTCTTGAATTTTGACATGAAAGACATTATAAGACAACTCAAAGTGATTAATAAAAACTTATAAAAGATAAAAAAGTGATGGGTCACTTTAAAAATATAATAATCAAGTGAAGGGGAAAAAGTGCCCACAAGGGGACAATAGCATCGGCCGCTCCTATCCCTTCTTTGGGAACTTATGTCAATAAATCTCTAAGGATAAATCATAAAATTCTCGGTTGAGTAACACATTTTGTGTTATCCAAAATTAAAGGGATAATCCCGAGTAAAGTAGATGATGAAAGCATCGAATGATAAAACAATGTTAATTTAAAGCAAAACAAGTGTTATCAATGCCTATTTTTATTTATTACAAAATCATTCATGTAGCAACGTACAAGGCATAATGTAATAGTAATAAGTGCATGATTTTGTGTCTACATACCCCAATTTTTTGCAACACCATGTGTTGAGGAACCATTTTCTTCAACTTATTTAATGGAATTATTTTATAAGCATAATAGACTAAGGGGGTGAATAATTCCTTACAAAACTTTAATCAATATTATATTTTCTTATTTAAACCATAAACCATTCATCCATTCATTAATGTGTGCAAAGCATTCAATCAAATCAACATAACCATGCAAGAGACACAAGAACACAAGATATAAGTGGGAAACCCTCAAGGGGAATAAAACCCACCTGAAACTTCGATTCTATTACTTAAATCAAAAGCATTTAGTGAAGCACTTGACTTCACAAGGAGTGCAAACTCTTTGTTTAGTAGAGTACCAACCCCTAGTTTAGTGAAGAAAAAACTCCAAAAAGAAGCTACAACCCCTAAGATGATCTAACAACCACTAAACCACATTTGAATGAATATATCTAACATCTTGTTATTGTGACAACCGATGAAGATCACAACGTCACTCCACAACCTTCAAACCTTTATTCAAACCTCATTCACCTAGCTCGGTCTTTCACACACTTTGCAACTTGTCCTGTCTTCAAACCCCTTGCACGAAACCTCTCGAAAAATTCCTCAACCTCTTGCACACTTCCTCAGATATGAAATAATTCCTTCATACCTATTACAATCACGAACACGGGTATTACTTTTCCCTCTCTCTCAACTAGTGCAAATTTGAATTCAAACTTCACTTTTATATGCACTTCAACTCATAAAAAAAAAAGGATGTCTTTCATAAACCTTCATTTTGACCAATAAATCTTGAAAAAACTCCAAAAAAGCATTAAAACATTCATATTGGTCCTATGTAGGTCGGTCATTCGAAATGCACCAAACAAGCTCAAAACCCCATCATCGGATGAGATAAAACCAAAAACACAATATACTTGATTATTAAAGCTCCCAAATTCACCGGACATGTAAAATATAACATATAAAAATCATCCATGGTCATACATTATCTTTAACCAATCAAATTATTTATAACACACTAAAAATGCTCATATCCTTCTCAAAACTATTGTTTCAGTACCATGTCTTCACCTTTGGACTTAAAGCACACAAAAAAACCTAAAATATGGCATGTGACCACTCATTTTTATCACCTGAACCATTATATCTCATCCATGCATGATATAATTCATGAGACATTCATATGTGAAAACTACACTCACTTTCCTCTTCACCGATTAAGCTACCCAAAAATCGTTTACAACCTCAATTGGTTTGCGCCATTTATGTAACTTTCAAGACCCCCAAAATTCTTCAATGGGAACAAAATTCATCTCTCTTCACTCTCAATTGATAGAAATAATAAAATTATCCAATACTTTCCACATATACCTCATTCTTTCAAAGAAAAGCAATTATGTCTTGAGAAACCAACAACCTTTTCTCTACAAATTTAGTAGGTTATCATATAAAATATCATCATAAAGAGAAAAATAATATGCAATTGGAAATCCCTCTAAATCTACTTTCCTAATATCTTACATTTCCTTACAACTTTAAGTGAAAGACCTCCAACCAAGTCCATCTCGAAAATCGCTCAAAGCGCCCCAAAATTGCCTTAGGGCCAGTATTCATAAATATGGCTCACTTTTCCATTTATAAGCACCACCATGATCTGAAACCATCGTGGAAATCAAGTAAAATCACCAAACTAAAAAATGTAAATTTATTTTGTAACTCCTTTGGATAATCTTTCCCCAAACTGAACTTCTTCAAAACTTTCCTATTTAAGTGGGGTCCACTCATCACCACATGCTCTATCATACCTCTATGTAAATATGGAGGAGGGTTATATAACATCAAATCATCATACTAGCATAAACAATCACTTCTTTTCACTTATGATCAATATCTCTCCTACTGACTTTTTAAGCTAGGGTTTCAAGCACACAAAAAGTTGTTTACCTTCTTAACATTCGTTCATAAAAATGTGACGATGAAATGACCTCATTATTTTTTGAAACCTTCTTAAATCAATGAAAAATCATCCCTGAAATCAAAAATTTCCCATGAAAATCACACAATTCATGGTGAGCATCAAAAGGTGCAATTCGAGATGGAATCACCTTTTTCTTGAACTTGTTTCACCAACAACAACATAACTTACAAAATATTATTCATAATGACTCCAAATTTTTGTACACTTATAGAGCATCCTGTTCACCATCTCAAATAATCATCATATCTCAAATAGGTCTCAATATTATCATCCCATCTCATTTTCATGATTATCCCTTGGGTTTTTACATGGTTTAGGGTAGGTTATAACTCATCATGAAACCTCTTCAAAAGTCCCTAACATACCTAGAACAAAATTTATGGCATCCCTACATTCCTCCGTGAGATCACATGGATTGCAACTCATCTTCATGCCTCTCAAGCACGTAGACTAGGTATAGAGTAACACTTAGGCTGGGTCTCCAACCTGTACTGCCCCGAAACTCATGTGAGTACCTAAACACTCCCCAAACATTCTCTCCATGATTCTTCCATTCTCCTCAAGCCACCAATCAACTCAAACCACCATGCTCCATCACCTAGGCTAGCTAGGTCACCTGACTAGGCTTGCTAGACCAAGCCAATCTCACTAAATCACCTCATGCCATCATGAAACCACATGATACTCCAAGACATCCCCCTTACTGAGTATCCTCTAATCCTTCTACACCATTCTCTTTGTCATTAATGAGCTTTTACATCAATTACAACACCTAAAGATCAACATGCCAACAATCTCCCCCTTTTCGTTGATGGAAAACTACCTAATCTTATCCCCCTTTTTAAATTAATGAAAAATATTACATGTACCTACATATTCTTCATATTTCTCAACTTCATATGATTGGATATTGGTTAGAAACAACAACCAAAGACTTCATTTTAAGCACACAAACCTGAATTTATTCATCTTGATCTTATTTTACCACCTTGAATAGCTTGGAACAACTAAACTCCCCTAGGAAAGAGAATAAAAAACACCCATACATATCAAATACTATTAAATGTAGGTTTAGAGCATCATTTTTCCTCCTCCTTGAGTGAAAAAAATCAAGTTCATCCTCCTAGCATGCAAATGAAGCTTACCTTCTTGAACTCTATTTTTGACCTTTTCAAGGAATTTAATCACCGTAATGAGACCTATAATTGATGCATAATACTTATGAGCATGTCAACAATTCATGACTTCGAGGTAAAAACATATTCATACCTTCTTTCTTGAACTATCACAACTTTAGAAAGCTCAAATTAGTTTCTTTCATACCTTCGCTACCACTTTTAGGATTGAAATCCATGAGACCATCTTTCGGTGCATTTTAGAAAAACTTTCAAAGGCTCTAGAGACTCATCAACAACTTGAAAATTTTCATTAGAGCTCCCCCTGGACCTATGTCATCCTCCTCTAATCATATTACTAATGGTTATGAGAGAGAACATATATTCATATACAAAAATATAATGAGCATATGAATAATTCGAGTTTCATATACAAATAGAAAATGAGCCGAGCATATAGATAATCCATTTCCTATACAAACTGGAAATAAACACATAAAGGAAATCTTTGGAAGAGTAAATAAATTCAATTTTCTAAAAAGTTACTAGAACTAAGCATTATTCACATGATTATTTGGATAGTGAATTCAATTGAATAAATTGTGAAATTTGATTGTTGGACAATGATATGAAATTCGAGAAGTTACAAAAGTGTTATTGGTGCTTGATCCATGTGCTTGTTTGTGATTGGTTGAAATTGGTAAGTGTGGATTGAGATTAATGAGATGTTCAATCTAATGGCTACAGTTGATTTTCAATTAAAATATATTTATTTGAATTCCACCTTTTAATAAATACATAATGTTTCTTGAGCCTTACAAATTTATTTTTTTATAGGTTTTTCATTAATGCTTGTAGATGGGATGCGAAAAGAAGCGTGCAATGTGGGCTATTAC
Source organism: Taxus wallichiana var. yunnanensis (assembly GCA_018340775.1). NCBI lineage: Eukaryota > Viridiplantae > Streptophyta > Pinopsida > Cupressales > Taxaceae > Taxus > Taxus wallichiana. Next base: position 680,602,411 of record CM031234.1, on the reverse strand, counting down.
TTGGCACTATTTTTTTTTAAATGTTGCATTTAATGTTTTATTTGACTTGCATTTTTCCCTACTATTGATAACAAATTTGTCTAATTTTGTTAAGAAAAGTTTTGTGTCTCATGGATGACATGACCTTTTAGGTTTAAAAATAGATTTGAACTTATAAAAATGTTGGTGGTAATCTAAACTACATACACTTTTCATTTTTAGGTGTAAATTTAATTTATATATGTCTACACATTTCACACACACACACACATTAATGCTTACATCATTTGGTGTCTTTTTAATATTACATCTCTTTTTAATGTAAATAAATTCATAGTTGTAAGAAAAATACACACACTAATGCTTACATCATTTGGTGTCTTTTTAATATTACATCTCTTCTTAATGTAAATAAATTCATAGTTGTAAGAAAAATGTCCTTTTATGTTTATTTATTACAATTTTACTATCCAAGTTTGAGGATTAGAATATTCCAATACTAAACATTAAAGTAACATAACTTCTCACGATCATTAGCTAATGCACGATAACTAGCTCATCTCCCCTATTGTTTCTTGAGCCTTACAAATTGTATTTTTGTACACATATTATAAAGTAATGATAGTAGATAAGTAAAAAAAAAAACAATAAAGTGGACTATTACTTTGGAGTATCTTATTTGAAAATGTTTCACTTGAATTTTGTCCTATTATGAATAACAAGGATCTTTAATTTTGTTAATGAAAGTGCATTGACTCATGTATGACATGCCCTTTTTAGGAGTGAAACTTCATTTAAACCGGTAAAGATCTTAGTGTTAATCCCAAATATTTTAACAAAATGAAAATTTTATATTTAAATTGAATTTATATGTGTGTATTTTTTTATTGAATATGAAATTACATGGGTCACTACGAGAGAATTTTTAGGTTTAGTTGCTAAAGATCGAGGGGTTTCAATCGGCCAAATTTACTAGGGGCACGATCTCGACCTCATCACTTATTTATTGGTATTTTTGGAATTAGAACCTTGGTGGATGGCTAGACAATGGCTTTAAGACCATCATATTCATTGTTGTATCACAACACATTTGATATGCGTACATATTTTAAATGCATGCACTTATTAATATTTATATCATTTGAAATCTTGTTGATATCATTTCTCTTCTAAATATAATAACATTTATAGTTAATATTCTCTAGCATTTAATTGCAAGCAAAAGACCCTTTTATGTTTATTTATTAAATATTTTTCATGAAAATTTGGAGATTTGAATATTCCACAATTAGATTTTAAAGTAACAGCTCTTGTCACGGTTATTGACTAGTTAAGGAGAGTCAAGTGGCTTCCTAAGTGTCAACAATCTAACCAATATAAACACTTTATGAGTTATACTGAAATACTGAATATCCACGGCTCCAAAAAGAATATGCCTTTTTCTGTTCCGCTAAAACATGTGGAACCTCGTTAATACATATTACTTTGTCAAAGGAAACAGACCGTGGGTTACTTCCTAATTTAATCATCCACCTCTATATTATATGACCAGGAGGTGTTTCAATGAGTTCAGTGTTGTTTAAGCTGTAGCCTGCAGTCCTTCAGTCGATTCTGGTCTGCAAAGCCCTTCATTGAACGATTCAATCCGCTGAACTTATTCGTAAGAATGCCAACCATAAGTGTAAAATTCTGTTTTCAATTTTCATATCTACCTGCTTCTAGTTTTGCCTTTTCTTAGTTGTGATTTAGTGGATTGTTGTGCGTAGTTTGTTTAAGGGGTTTTGAGGATGGCGAAAAATGATGTGGATGTTCTGAATGCTCTGGACAAGGCGAAGACGCAATGGTATCATTTCACGGCAATTATCATATCAGGCATGGGTTTCTTCACAGACGCCTACGATCTCTTCTGTATAACGACTGTAACCAAGTTATTGGGGCGGCTGTATTACTATGACCCGGCATCGGGCAAGCCCGGGACTCTTCCCCGAACGTGTCCGCTGCAGTGAACGGCGTTGCCCTCTGCGGGACTCTCGCAGGCCAACTGTTCTTCGGCTGGCTCGGCGACAAACTTGGGCGGAAGAAAGTTTACGGAATGACGCTCATGACTATGGTGGTGAGCGCCATCGCGAGTGGGTTGTCCTTCGGCAACACGGCCAAGTCCGTGATGACCACGCTGTGTTTCTTTAGGTTCTGGCTCGGCTTCGGCATCGGCGGCGACTACCCGCTCTCCGCCACGATTATGTCCGAGTACGCCAACAAACGGACTCGTGGGGCGTTCATCGCGGCTGTGTTCGCCATGCAGGGATTCGGTATTTTGACGGGAGGCGCCGTGTCCATCATCGTGGCGGCTGCGTTCAACAAAGCGTATCACCGCCCCGCATTCGCTCAAGACCCGGAGCTTTCCACCGCTCCGCAGGCGGATTTCGTGTGGAGAATTATCCTCATGTTCGGTGCGGTGCCCGCCATTTTGACCTACTACTGGCGCCTCAAAATGCCCGAGACCGCCCGATACACGGCTCTGGTGGCCCGTGACATGAAGCAGGCCGAGGCCGACATGGCCAAAGTCCTCCAGGTCGACTTCCAGTCAAAAGCCCCTTTGCAGCAGCCGAGTACGACTACTTTACCACCGCGTGCGGAGCAATTCGGGCTGTTCTCGAGAGAGTTTGCAAAGCGTCACGGGCTGCATCTGTTGGGCACAACGAGCTGCTGGTTCCTTCTCGACATTGCCTTCTACAGCTCCAATCTTTTTCAGAAAGATATTTACACGGCCGTAGGATGGCTGCCAGCGGCGAAAACAATGAACGCTATCGAGGAAGTGTACCGCGTGGCTCGCGCGCAGTCGCTCATCGCGCTCTGCGCGACGGTGCCCGGCTACTGGTTCACCGTAGCCCTCATCGACTTCTTTATGACGGTCTTTATGTTCGCGCTTGCAATCCCTTACAATCATTGGCGCGGGCACAAGTGCGCGAGTGGCTACTGCGGAGGCGACCACACGGCGTTCGTTGTCATGTATTCATTAACGTTTTTCTTCGCCAATTTCGGGCCCAACATCACAACTTTCATAGTCCCCGCGGAGATCTTTCCCGCAAGATTAAGATCGACTTGTCACGGGATATCGGCAGTAGCTGGCAAGGCGGGAGCCATAATCGGAGCTTTCGGGTTCCTCTACGCGGCACAAAGCAGGCATGCAGATGAAACAGAGGAGGGATATCCCACAGGTATAGGCATTAAAAACGCTCTTTTACTGCTGGCAGTAATAAACGCCCTAGGGTTTTGCTGCACATTCTTGGTGCCCGAGGCAAAAGGTAAATCGTTGGAAGAGATGTCCGGTGAAAACGAAGAGGAAGAATCTAAGCAGGTGGAGATCGGCGGCGCCTCTGTTTCAATTTAGACGTGTTTTAATAATGGGAGATGTATGCTATAAGAATGATATCAGTTCAGATTCAAAGCACTTTTTGACACTATGTCGATGTATCACTTTTTTACGGTGAAGTTATAATATAGTTCCATGTGGTCTTCTGTTTATGGATTTCCAATTTCCAAGGGTTAGTATTAGCTCCATTTTCGTTTTCCGCTATGAATTTTCCTTTTTTATATGCATTTATGTGAATCGGCGGAATTTAAGAACTTTGAGATTTTCTTCACAAGGATACTGACATTTCAAGGATTTAAATTTAATGTGGTGTAATTGTCCGATACAAATTTTCACTGTTGTCCTTCGTAATTCTCGACAGAACTATTTCAAAAACATAATCATTAAATTTTCTCAAATTATGCATCTTTCATTTACTCTAAAAGAAATTGGTAATTTCGTCTTCAATTTTATATTTTCTTTTAGAGTCAAGATTAGGGTCATGTCTATTGGTCTACTTGTGACTAAATGGAATTCTTTTTTATCTCTCTCTTTTAAGCAAACTTATAACAATATGTTTTACATCCATGTTAAAAATAGTAGATTAATGAATTATGTACACTAAAAGGATGTAATGGGAGCTACAAGAGGTTATTTTTTATTAATATATTTCTAATATGAGTTATGCAATATCATAACAATGAATTAGTTCTTGAAATAGTGTATACAATACGTTATGAGCAGAGAATGAGTGCACTTAGCGATTACTTCGGATGGATCGGGAAATTTTGAGTGTGCAAACTACATGAACTAGGAAATTTGGACATGCAAGTGCTTTGTCTCTTACACTATAGCTTTAAAATGATCCAGTGTAGGATCGTATAGAAGCTGTCATAACCACTTTGTACATTTTTGCACTTGTTGTATGGTTTTTACCCTAACTGGATCTTATTGTGTAACTTTACAAGATCGTTATCTACCTAGAAATGGATTTCTCTATAAAACCATAATAATTTATATTGTTGCGAAACCCTTTGAATATTTTAAGTAAGATCTCAAATCCTATCCATGGATAGAAAATATTATAAAACAAATATTAGTTGGGTTGAAGTGTAATCCTCAACATCGACACTACTCCCATGATGCTTCAAACCACATATTGTTCTCCACAAGAGCATGTGATATCTAAATGAATGTAACTAGATTTGAGAATTGGAATCTATTTGTGATGGTTGGAGATGAGTTTGGATCACTTGAGATAAGGATGTTTGAGTGCTTACAAACAGGGGAAGTTTATTCCTTAACTTAGTATAATACTTCAAACCTATATAGTGATTGTTTCCCTAATGATTTTCTACGAGCCTTGGCAAGATTTAGGAAGCCGTGGGTGCTTTTAGTGCTAGTGTTTGCAATAGGAGTTCATGAGAATTATAGGTTACTAAATGAGGTGAGTTTAACTTTCTTATATAGGGTTTTGAAGGTAATTTATCATGGAAATGTCGACCTAGAGGGATAAAATGATCTAATGATTATTATCAAATTGTTCAAGATCGATTGATGATACATCAATCTAAAACCAAATTCCACAAGCTAGCGAAGTCCGAATTCCACAAGTGGACCATAGTAGACATTTCTAAACAGGGGGTGAAAATACGTCAAAAATGAAGGTTACATCCTATTAGGTGGAGTTTCTCTATAGATTTTATGCATTTAACTCTTAAAATTTGTCTACATATCAATGTGTAGGAATAAACAAGTTAGACAAGAGACCTCATGGTGTACTAAGTGGGGCTAGAAAGAGTGAGTTTGTATTATAAAGATTGCATTATCTAACCAGAAATGTCAAAGGGTAAATTATAAATTTTGAGTGTCTACACAAAATGAAATTCCTTCTTTTCTCTCTCCTTTTAAGAAAATTATCCCTCTTTGTTAGAAGTTAGGAAATCCTTACTTTGAGTGCAATTGTTAGAGGAACTTAGATGCACTTTGGCCTAAATATACTCTTAATGATGATTCCATAATGGAAGTCCCCTCCTAATAATATAATGCTTGATTGATTGTGGGATGCGTATATTTTATTACTCAACATTCCCCTTTCTATGTATGTGGTTTCATAATCCCAAAAATATCATTCAATTACATCTAAATAGATTATTTACAACATACAAGTATGTTGACAAGGTTCTTCATCAAGTTTTGGGGTAAAGCCATGAAGACAAAGGAAGAAAGACGCGATAAACAAAGAAATCTACATGACATAAGAGAAAGCCACGAAAACTAACATATAGCCGTAGATAAAAGGAAGACATAAACAAAGCATAAAGCCAATATAGACATGATCAAAAGAAGTGTCTTTTGGATTATTTTGTAAGAAAGATATTTATTGTACTTAATCTAATGTATATGGTGTACCACATGAACCAAGATAGTTATACCACATAAGAGGAGACATAGGTGCAAAGATAAGGACTTTATGAGATATAGAGAATAGAGAGAAATTTTATATGTGTATGAGACTAATGTAATCTATTTTGAGATATGAATAAAGACTGATGTTTGGAGAAAAGTTTGTTATGTGATTTTACATTCTTTCTATTCATCAATTAGAATCAGTTTAAACTTTTCCTCGTACATCTTTAACAAAAGGGTGAACTTCTTAATCCTCACACTATTTTCGAGGGTTAAGATTTTTAATGGCATCATGTATCTAGTCAAGCCGATCAATGAAATCATCTATCCGGTCAATCAATCTACAATCCTTGGTGTCATGAGTAGTAGAGGTGCAATTTTTTCAATAGTAGGACACATTCTTACGAATTACGTGTTGTGGCACTAGACACCTACTTTCATCATGATCTCCGTGGCAAAACTCACAGTCCATTGATATGTCACGAACCGACCGTCAAAGGAAACTATCCTTTCTATGAATCTCTACTTCACAATACATACACCATAACTCACTATGAGTCTCATGAGCCGAGTTCGCAGAAAATTTCTCTAGCTACTTTGTCATTGCAACAATTTGGGCTTCTAGGAATGGACTAACTCATGTATCAACACTTCCTACTACCTCAGCATGCAAGACAACCTCTAATGCCTCACGCGGATATGTGAAAGTATTATGTGAAAGTGCCCTCCTGAACGGTGTGATTAGTCCTCGATGAACCACTAAGCATGCTACAAAGAGTGAATGTCATAAGACAACTTGGATAGGAGAGTCTTGAAATGTGCATCATACTCCCGCATACTCTTCGCCATTCCTTGTTGAATCTCCTTCAACGCACTAATGCTTTTTGCGTTCAAACTCAAGTTTGTAAAAATATGCCAAAAAGGCATTACATAGTGCGATGTAATCCACCACTATCTGGTGTGGATCATACTTCCTATACTTGCTATATGTGTGCCCTTGCAACGTGGTTGCAAATTCATTGGCCTTACGTTCTAAGATGTACGGTGATACCCTTCACGCACCATAACAACTCACATTTATGCACATGTTCCATAGCATCTTCCACACCTTTGTAATCAGGCAAATGTAAATACATCTCAAAAAATACCTATTGAGGTTGTTGAGGCCCTTGCCCACCAAATCTAGAACCTTGGCCTCCTCCAATATTTCCACCACCTCCAACACCACTAGATCCACTAGTGCCAACTCCTCCAAATCCACTAGATCCTCCTCCTGTCATAGGTAAGGGGCCTAATACAATTGCATCCTATGATCCCACCATCGGGCTAAAGCTGTGTCCGACAATCTGCAAAGTTGACTCCATTCCCGAGAGAAGTGTTTCCCATGCCACCTCTAGATGTGATACCGAAACTTTATGAACCCACACCTTTCCCAAACATCGTACCGGATAAGATACTCAACGAATATAGGAAACGACTATGCAACCATAGATGTACCAAATGAAAAATTATACCTCCTAGGTGTCGCTCGACCGCCAATACCGTTAATAACTAGATTATAAAAACCTATCTTAAGAATTGGAAAACTAAGCACAAGGGTCCGCTCACCATGTGGGTTAAGATTTTTGCTTATGACTCTCCTCCTTTCTTCATATGATGAGCTCTCTCCAGAAGCCGAGGGATTTTCTCTTTCGTGCTTGCCACAATAGGTTAGCTCAGACTGCTCAAGTTCCACATCCTCCGTGTGAACCTCAAATCCTTCCCACAACATCTGCATCCATCACTCCTACAACATCGTATTGTCTTTCCAACTCCCTCTCTCAAGCTTAATTATATTTGAACCACCTCTCCTCTCACTCCATTTCCACTGCAAGGTCCACAATCCTCTACCACGCTAGCTTCCCCGCCTGCAGGTGCCTAGTACGAGTTTAGCTTGACCATGGGAAAGGCTTCCAAACTCAAAGTAATAACCAGGATCTTGATAGCCACTTTGGAATAACATGCAAGAACAATTCTCCGAGCTCCCTCAAGAACTCAAACTCATAAATGACCAGGCAAGAATACGTAGAAATAACATATTCCAAGGTATATCTAGTCAGCACTCTACTCCACTAGTGATCATTAACATGGTTCCAAGTCATATCAAAGCATCATGTAGCCTCGATACTCATCTTTAGTCCATACAAGAGGTCTATAGTACCAATTTGTCCTTGATGCATATGCTAAGAGCCATTCATACAACTCTAATGAGAAACATTAGTAGAATGTCTCATAGAGTTCGTGTTACAGGTTATCCTCCACCCATTTACATGCATTAAACTCGGGGATAATGCTAAATCTCTAAGAAAACTCATCCTACGTGATTTTAAACCATGCTTCGACATCTAAGGTCAAACGCTCCATCATCACACCCCATTCTCACAATAGCTTCAAAAAGAGGTCCCAAAAATGGAACCAAAATGTAGTCATTTCTTCATATACCTTCTTTCTACCCCAAGCATGTTGTCCTATCACCCAAAGTGTGCGCTGGGCACTCACCCGAGGCACGCGCGGGTGCCAAGCCCCTCCTTTATGTGAGCTTCACGAGAATGATCCACCATTGGTGGAGAATGAGTTGCAAGAATGGAAATATAGACATTCACTCAAAAATAGAAGATACAGATAATCAGATCCATGCATAGATGCATCATAAATGGAAATGAACATTGTAAATAAGCATAATGAAACTAGATCTGACCTATAATAATATGAAGAACACAAGGGTTTACACTTAAGAACATGAATAACTAGAATCACACACATATATTGATTTATAAACATTTACAGTGGCCTCATTACATCATAAGGGTCATATAGACCGAATACATCAAGGAATATTATCTTAAACCCTCCAAAAATACTTTGTAGAGAGAGTTCTTAGCTATTCTACCCATTACAACCCTTGTTCATACCCAAACCCATGCATATATGCTCAATAACATCCTTGCAAGTATTTCTGCAGCACCTTGTTACTACTTAAAACCCTCTTTAACCCTTCATTTCCCTAAAGACTTCGTTATCACTCTCATCTCTCCTATTTCAAACCCAAGCACTCCTTTAAATAGGATCTAGATACACCACCTTGGTTTCCTTCATGAACAGATCACATGCCAAGTGGAAGTGTGGTCCTCCATGGTCGAATGCCTATGTTAGCTTGTAAATGCCTCCACTACCTATAATGATCATCCTGGGAATATTCCTTACGTGGAATATTCTTTTCTTGACCTCCAAGGCTCTAGGTTGGCACCTTATCTATTCAACACACCTACTCAAGATTTTCACGTGTTTCTCTTGTGACAACTCCTTCAAAATATGGCTAAGTCCCTAAACCTTCATGCTCCCATCCGTGCCAACATCTTCTCCCGTGTGCCTTTCCCTATGTGCCTTCCTTCTTTACTCGCCACCCACGCACACCGACTCCTTCCTTGGGACTTAGTCAATTCAAGGCGCAACAGACTATCAACATAGGTATCGGTAAACCTTGCTCATTTGAGTTTCAAGTACATTTGCATCGATAGCACTAACCGAAAAATACCTCAAACAATTTGTTATTATAAATGCATAAAATGTTCAAACTTCTCCTTCAGATCTTGTATTTCATTTTTAATCTTTATATTTTATTTTATTAAAGGAATTTTTTTTCTAGCCTATATACATTACATATTTAAAACCTACCATATATTTCATTAATACAAAAAGTAAAACTATTTATTGGACAATATCAAAGAATCTCACACCTTTTATAGATGACTATATCGGGAATGCATTACACGAGTGACAAGGTATTAAGTATTCTTTTTATTTAATAATTTTTAAAAAAATTATAAAAAGCAACCAAATCAACTTCAACGGAAATACTATTGTAAGAAAGAACCTTCTTTAACATGTAAAGTTAAGCAAATTGTAGAATTTTTTTGAAGTTTAGGTTATCCCTTTTCATGTTTTCACCATGTCATGTAACTATTTCCAAGTAATGGATGCATATTAAATATGTTAATTTTATTGTTTACATTTTTTTTTTGGTTTTTAAAAGCGTTGACATTGTTTTTTATCATCTCAAACCCATATTTTCAAATATATTTACATGGAATTTTGCCTTGTTCTTGCATGGAGTCTAAGGAAGAGTCTATCTATCACATGTGTTTACAAGAATAATTGGTTAACCAACCAATGGGAAGTTTACCACTTTTTGGGGAGATTTATAATTGGTTGGTTATCGGGTAAGCCTTGGAAATGTATGTGATGTTTAGGATGAGAAAAAATAACTATCAATAAATAAAAAGATGAGCAAAATTGTACAAAACATTGTTCATTTGGTATGATGAAATGACAGTGGACAACTCCAAAAACATACTTAATGTGTGTTCTATAACATGTTAAGGATATGGAGGGGTCATTTATTGCCTCAATACTAGGCTCCTAAAAATGAATTCTTGGTTTGAAATTAAATATAAATTAGTCGAGTATAATTAGAATAGCATATATAGATATCTTTAATAAATCTATCTAAAAGACCCCAAGAGATATCAATCTTGAGGTGTCTATATTGGAATTCTCAAGTTAGATAGGTACCTCGAGATTGATATCTCTTGGTGTCTTTTAGATATATGTATTTATGATATCTATGCTAGTTTTTTTATTAAAGATAAAAGGTTTTCGAGGATCTTACCCAAAAGAACATCAAAATGCTCGATCGCAAAATATTCAAAGTTTAGCAATGTATTTTTTTAATCTGTGGGGGCCACACCCAAACTAGGAAGACAAAAACATAAAAAACTAAGGCGGGGCCATCTCCGCCTACAAATAACCCTACTATGAACCAACAACAACAATATTTGCACCCATAAAACAACAACATAACGATTGCATAAAAAAAAGAGATATAAAGGCACTAACTAATAGATTTGTTGTAAACCTTTAAAGCAATTCTGAGTGCCTTATGAAGATTCAATGCAGTAGCAATAGTGGGGTCCCAATTAGAAGCCTTAAACTTCTTTGTGATCTTTCCATTATTCCATGTAAACGGCGAGAATGACGCTAATGTCATAGATTTGGTAAATATGAACCTTAATTAGGACCAGGTGGTGTAATGGAATGGTGGAAAATCTTACTTCAAGTGTGACATAACAAACCATCATTTGTGCGACCTCGCCAAATGGTTGGGGTAGAAGCACAAACTATGCCTTCCTTCTTAATTTTGATCATTTGATGTTCTCACCTTCATCCAGGAAAACCCTTTCTTCAGCTTCCATGTTGAACTTGTTCTGTAGAACTTGTTCCCATCCATGCTCAGGCCAGTGATAAATGCAATGAACCCCTCAGAGATAGTGAAATCTCTTCCTCTAACATTAATAGTCCTATCTTTCCAATTCTCTACAAATTATAGAGAAATATGTTGGTCATGCCCTTTAATCCTTTTTATAAACTCTGAAACCCCTAATATTGATGGTTTCCCAGAGTTCAACATTTTCCTTCTGCTGCGGATCAAAGATGGGCTCAACTCTTCATGGGGTTCCTCCCATTATTTTTAATTGAAATGGATTGAGCTGAAAACAACAACCAGTAGTCCCTCCAGTTTCCCTCCGACAACCTATATGTCTACATGAGTTGCAGAGATGGAACCTGAGGCCTTGCAACGATATTTCTTGGAATGGAAAAGGTTCTCAAATTTCAGAGTAATGAGGGAATAAATTTGAATGAGAGCAATCTGCCTCACAAATCTAGAAAGGGGATTCCACACGTGTAGGATCCGACGACTTAGAAGTAATGATGGGTGACTTTTCTTCATTGGTGATGATGTGTCTAACTTCGTGGGGAGTGTCTTGGAAATCATACCATTCTTTGTAATTATTAATGTAGACCCCCACATTTGCTAATAAATCCTCGATTTATTCCCCTCTCTAAACACATGTTGGAAAATGATGTTTAGTCCATTGCATAAGGTTTGGGCTTCAATGATGAACTCTCTAATGGTCCAATTCGGTGCTTGGGACTTATAAAAATTGTTGATAATGTTTATTGAGTCACCTTCCATAATGATATTGCCCACACAGAGAGCAGTTAGGACCTTGGAGTAGTGATTAGTGTTTCACTCGGAAATGCTTCGTTCCTTATAGAAACAGATAAGGTTAGGGTTAGGAGGAATACCTGTTGAATGTCGAGATGGTGTGCGCGTACCGTAGAGAAAGATCAGGCTGACTGCGAAGAACTCCTTTTTGTCTTGGAAGGACTACCTGCAAATAAGAACACAAGACCACAAGATTTTGATTAGATAATAAATGAGGGAACTGCCTTGGGCCCAGGAAATATGAAACTTCCTTTCGAAGGTGGTCAGTTCCCCTGCCGATATGAGTTAACACAAAATACTGTAAAATATCAATTAAATTGCTTGTTTGAACTGGGTAGGGAAAGGCTGTTTTCTGGTTTTGATCAAAGGAACGATGCTAATTTACCTATAACCGATGGCGGTTCTTGATAACCGATACTGGTGGGTTCAGGATCTTCTCGGGCTGGTTGTGGAGTTTGTAATGGCTGATTTTTGGATAGTTTTGGGAACGGATGGTTAGAAACAAAAGAATGACAAAGCTAGAGGCAATGGTCGTTGGATAATGGATCCGTGATTTGGGAGGACTGTAATTCCAAAAGCATAAGAAATGTTATAATGGAGGACATGCAAGATGTAACTTACTGGTTTTTGACGAAGATGCAAGTTGATCTCCTTGGCTGCCAACTCTTCTGGTTTCTTCACTCGTCTCTGCTTGGTCAAGTGAAGTTCTGGACTCTGCTAATCGCTTTGGACTCTCCTTTGATTCAAAAATCCTTCGACTGATCTCCCAAAATGAAATTCCGATCCGTTGTTTTGGTTTGGGGAGCCCATTTACAGGGAACCGATGGCGGTTACGTAACCGACGGCGGTCGAGTAGGAACCGGCATCGGTTAGGAAAAAGTAGGCTATTTTTAGTAAAATAGCCCACCTTCCCTGCTTTTCTCCCGAGAGATCAGTTGCGGGCTTGGTCAAGTGGCTAGAAGGTCGGCTTTTGGTGCGAGTAAGGAGGCATTAGTTATGGATGTGAGTCTACACCAAGTCATGGGTCTTAATTAGGTTAGTTTAGGGTTAGGGCTAGGTCATGATGAGGTGGCAAAGTGAGGTGGCGGGTAAGGTGATGTGGATTTATCAATTAGAGGGCAATTAATAAATAATTGTGTAAGGTTTAGGTGGTGAGGTTAGGTTGCGAAATGAGATGCGGGTCACAAGGGGTCGTAAGACACAAATTTGGTGTCTACAATTAGTTTGTTTACCCATGGGACCAAAAGTGTACGCTACAATTAGATGACCCTTATGATTTTTGATAATTCCACCACCACTTGTTGTACCATGGTTACCTTTAGAGACACCGTCGACGTTCAACTTATACCAACTTTTAAAAGGGGGAATCTATGCACAAATGACTTTGTCAATGTTGAGGAATATCTATGCTAGTTATAAAATACATTTAAAGTATCATTTAAAAATGAAGAAAATATAAATTAAATTTACTTATATGTTTTATTTATAAAACATATCTAAAATAAAAACTAAATAAAACTAACATAAAATAAAAAAACACATCTAAAAGTAAAAACTAAAATAAAACTAATCTAAAAGTAAAATAAAATAAAATAAAACATACCTAAAAGTAAAAATAATTCTAAAAGTAAAAATACTTCTAAAAGCTAAAAAGAATATAGATTCACGCTTATTCACACTTATTATTTATTCGGCACTAATTATCTTCCACTAAAAATAAATATAGTTACTTATATGTAAAAGTACAATTATTTACTGATTCACACTTATCTTTCACACTTTTAAAATAAATTACATTTTCATGTATAAATACATAATCATATATTTATTTTATTTATCAAACATTAAGTTGGCATTAAAAATTAAATTATTTTGAGGGGATTACCCGTGGTGAATTGGTGGGGCACTAAGCTCGTAGAGCCAACACACAAGTTCAAACCCCTTCCCCAAGATTTCATATCTTGATTTACCTGTGACATGTGGAGTGGGGTATTTACATGTTGCCTAGGGGGTACATCCCTAGCCTAAATTTTAGGGGATGACCCTGCGGTGTGGGGTGGGGCACTTAGCTTGTAGAGCCAACAACCCAAGTTCAAACCCAACCCCCAGGATTTCATATCCTGATTTACCCGTGGCATGTGGAGTGGGGCATTTGCATGTCACCTTGGGGTTGGGGATGACCCTATGGTGAACTAGTGGGGCACTTAGCCTGTAGAGCCAACAACCCAGGTTCAAACCCAGCCTCTTCGATTAAAAAAAGATTATACATTAACATTTATCTAATGAAGATTCCTATCATTTAGGTCAGATTTTTAGAGTTTGGGAAACAATGAGTTCGGGGGAGAATGGAGGAAAATCCACACAGCAAAGAAACATTGGCAAGGCCACGTGAGACAAAATCGAGAGGGCTCGCAGGACACAATAAAGGGAAAGACTGGTCACGACCTGGCCGCGGGGTTTTTGGCCTGGCAGGGGTGAGATCGGTAATGGTGGTTGGGATAAGAAGGTGGAGGAGCAGAGCCCTAATCCTAGGGTTCCAAAATCCGTAGGATTTCGATGGGGATGGGTGGGCAAAACAAAGAAAATAACAGGAGCATTGGAGGTGGTGCTACTGGCCATTGTGGTCTGGAACATCCCCGAAAGACTTCTTCTTTCAAAGACATACTGGAAAACAACAACAACCACTCCTTGGATAAACAAACAACAAGTAATCCGCCTATCTGGTCGATCTGGCCGAGGATATTCCCTCTGTTATCATCGAGAACCCTGAAGTGGAGGAATACTTCAAAAATTTATCTCGGGATGTAGTGATTGGTAGGTTTAACGGGTTTTGGCCTTCCTCCTCCGCACTGTACTAGTGGGTATTCGAAACTTGGACCAATAAGTGTGAAATATCCCTCTATTCTAAGGGATTTTTCATTGTACATTTTAGAGAAGCTGAAGACTATCAACGATGTCTGATAGATGGTCCGTGGTTCTAGGGACATGTAGGTTTATTTATAACTCCATGGTTTCCAAATTTCAATCAACACATATTCGGTTGCCAAAACACCCGTTTGGGTTAGGCTCCCTAACCTCCCCTTGCATCTATGGTACGCCCTGGAGGACATTGGTAACGGTTTGGGCAAGTTTATCAAAGAAGACTTGGATAGAACACATTTGGGTCTGTGTTCATTTTCCCGTATATGCGTTGAAATCGATTTGAGCAAGGGATTACCGGATCAGATCAATCTTAAATTTGGCAATTTTTAGCATATCCAGATATTAGACTATGAGAATACTGCATTCGATGTAGACTATGTAGAAAAATGGGTCATCTACAAGCTTCTTGTCCCATCAATAAAAACTAGAAATCTACAAAAAAGAATGGATCGACTTCTTCAAGCGGATGGGGCTCTGTTAACCTGGATTTGGTATCCACTTCGAATTTTAAGGATGTTCCAAATAATCTGACCCCCAATAAAGTAGCCACAGAGAAGGAAGATACTGAGATGGGAACTCCGGAAAATCACATGATAGTAGGTGGAACTGAAAAGGGGACATACTTCGGAAAGTTCAGAATCAGATCGAGATTTCGTGTCGATAAAAGGATTGCTTCGGAAATTTCTAGTGACCTTTGGTTATCTCGACTGACCAAGGCAAGTGGTTCGAAGTAAAAAAGTGAAGAAACAAAAAGGGTCGAATGGGCAACATTGAGGATTATTTTCCATCGCAGGGTGGGAAGTAATTTTTTTATTTAGGTTGTTTTGGTTATTCTAATGCTTTTGGAAGTTGGTGTTCAGTTGTAGTAGTTGTTTACTTTTGGCTTTTAAAGCCTGTTGCCTTCTAGAGGATCTGGCCTCTGCTTTATTAATAGGGAATGGGTCCCTTCAACCCACTTTATCAATCAAAAAATAAAATAAAATAAATTATTTCAACCATTTATTTATTGGGCACTAATTATCTTCCACTAAGTATAAATATAAATATAGTTACTTACACATGTAAAAAAATTAACTATTAAATATTAGTCGGCAAATAAAAAGTTTTTCCAATCAACGCACACCATTACACTCGTTGTCTGCCATTGTAGGAACACCTCTTGGTGTAAGAAAATGACACATTTTTAACACATGATCTTCACAATATTTATATTGAACAAATCTTTACATAAATGACAACCAATAATACTCCAAGAGAATAATAGATAAGTATAAAGCTATAAAAGTGAACAAAAACAATACAAATTGCTTATTAGAACAACCTCACAACACCAATATACGAAACCACAAGAGAATTGCCACCTCACAAAACTATATACATACATTGAATGAAGAGTGAATGATCTTCACCATGGGTTAAATTTGACAACCACCTATGTGCCTCACAAACAATTTTTAGGTGACAACCATTTCCAAATATTACCTTTCAAAAATGTAAAATAGTGTTATTTTTATATTGTTAACAAAATATATAGAAGATTATTCTATATATATTTAACTATTTTTAAATTATATTTGTATAGTTTATATATAAATCTATATAAAAATGAGAGGCCATACTTAAAATATGCAAGTCGCGTGTGACAGTTATTTTAAATATTTGCAAGTATTTTATGACTAAAATCATGAAAAATGTCTAAACGGCCGTCAAATTTAACTTGATTCTTCACACTCTTATAGTCGTCCATGCTTATGAGCAGGATGAGATTTGACGGCTGACCCCACCTGTCAAACCAAAAATCTATGACGTTAAGAGGTTTTAAATAGCTTGTCCATCTCTGTTAAATATATATTTTATTTAATAATTAAAAAAATACATTATTTTTTCATTGTATTTACAAGTTTCGGGTAAGTTTCAGGGATTTTATGTTCGATATAAACATATTTTTAACAAAATATGTTATTTAAATATCTATATAATGTTACACTTATATTTATATTAAATGTGTTTATAGTGATAATGACAGTTTTACCAAGTTCTTTCACGTCAAATAAGGACGGGTTGACAATTTTACAAAGTGTAATATAAGTTAAAATAGGCAAAAACATCCATAACGGGCGTCAAATTTCATCTCTACTTATGAAACATGGGCATAGTCCATCCTAAGTATTTTTCAATCATGTCTAACGAATTCTAGTAGGAGACTTGTATGGTATCTTTGGCTCCCATTGACGCTAAATATCGCCCCCTCTTTTGCTAATAACTTATGGACCACTAGGGAAAAAGACGATAAAAGGTTGAGTCAATTTTGAGTTTAACATGTGTTTGGTTAACAAAAGAAAGTTGAATCCCATTATTTTCTCCCGACAAAGGAAGAAGAATAAGTAGGCAGAACTGACAAGAGTCCTCACGAGTCCCCACAAAAACAGAAAAATTCCACCACCTCGAAGGAGTACGTCGGTGAGCCGCTAAATATGACAAAATGTGTTCCGCTATCATCGTATTCTCACAGCTAGGTATGTAATAATGGAGTTGACTTGAACAAGTCTCCATAAAATCCAAATCGAGAGACATTATAGTGTATCTTAATTATTGTACCAAGTGCCCATAACTCGTTAAATGCGCCCCCTCCTTCGATGTATCAGTAGTGATCAAATTTGAAGGGCGGATCTGAATTTTATTTTGAAGGGCAAATATTGGACAAGTGCTTCCATGATGAAAAGTAGTATGAATATTTTACATTTTATATGACAAGAATAAATTAAGTATCCATGTTATAAAAATTAAGAATAATTTTTTTTAAATGAGAAATTATTTTTTAAAAATTGAGTATCAATTGATTGGCACCTTAAACAAAAGGAAAAACATTAGTAATCCAAACGAAATGGTCCTCAATCGAATGGTGTAGAATTAAGATGTATTTAAACCCGTAAAATAATCAAATTATGATGTAATGAACGTTTGAATCAGTAATATTCTAATTTCCTAAAAATCATCATAACTAGAATGGGCATTTAATAAATTTAATAAGTAAATACATATACAAACAATTGAAATTAGACGAGAATACATCGAGATCATTAAACACATAAAAACCATCAAATTGCATGTGGGACATTCAGATCTCTTATCAAAATCATTATGAAAAAATTGTAAATAATAAAAATAAATAACTTTACTAGAATTTAGTACTAAAATTAAAACCCTTTTGGATTCTTATCACTTCAATAAAAATCCATTCGGATTTTAACCACTAAAATTAAAACCCATGTAAATTTTAATTAGTAAAATGCATTAAATTACCAATTCCCTTCCTCTTGTGACTCATTCTCATGAGAAAAGGAGAATCTTGAAATCATCATTTCGATTCACACTAAAGAAAATGTAAATCCAAATAATGATGCGGGTTGAATTATTGTGGGGAAAAAGAAGAAAGGGAAAATTGTAAAAGATCCCCTTAAAATGCATTTAAGATCTCATGGGAAGGAACCTCAGGGATGAGATGGAAAATTGTTGTATTAATGTTCCCACTTTGTTGTTTGTGTGACGATGCTTTTACGGTTTCTCTGTATCATTGGTAGAGGTTGCTTCACTTGATCCTCATGGTTTTATCTTTGTCTCCATTTCTAACATCTTGTTACGGGGTATGGGTCCCCTCAACCCACATTTACCATAATAAAAATGCATTAAATTTTATTTTTTCTAACTAAATTAAAGAAAATGTGCATCCATACATGAAACACCCACACTAATTATGTCACCAATAGATACATAGAGATATTCTTGGTTAAATTTTAGAGCCAAGAGCTTCACCTTGTGCACAATATGCATTTAGATCTACTACACACAAATGATGTATTACCAAATTAGACTACTCCATTAAACACACACACCCTTCATAATCCTCCATGAATCTATCCATAACCCTCTTCCTCAACTCCTTAGGCATATATTTGAGTCGCATTGTATTGATCACAACTATAAATGTAAAATTATGGTTGGCCTCAACGTCACTGTTATTGAATAATGGTTAGAGAAGATACCAATGATGACTTGAAGGGGTGCTTTCAATGGAAAAAGAAGCTTATTATATCTACATGTTCTTGCCCCTCTACTGTGAGCTCCTCTCCTTTTCACTACATTCTTCCATCTTAGATAGGTCCAATCAAACTTTTCATTAGGGAGCAACTCGACACTTAGCTTGGTTCTTCTTTGCAAGGGTCATAATGGGTGAGATCCTGAAGTGACTCAACCTTTATTTTTCCTAAAAGCAATCCTGAACTACCTTTTCCTCGAGCTCCTTCTCCATTGGATACAAATCAAGCAAATTCAATCATCTTGTCTTGTGGCTTATCTACACACCGAGCTTGAATTGATCGAGGTGATCTAGAAGAAAACCTTTGCAAGCCCATCCCACCCTTTGGCACCAACGAGGCTCTATAGAGCCAACTCAACACCCTACATGCAAGCCATGAATTGAATTGACACTTTGAGATCAATTTAACATTGTTCTCCAAGCTCTTCCCGACCTTAGATATCCATCTCATCCCATGTCTGAGCTTGTGGTCGCTCTGTATGCTCAATCTATTGTAAATCATGTTGTGCAAGCACCCAAATGGGTAAACATTTATGTGCAAGTTGATACTAGCTCTATTCTCTACCTCTCAAGGCGACTCTATAACAATGAAGTAAAAAAATAAGGTGACAAATAAAACATCTGAATGAATCCCAAGCAAAGGAAAAAACCCTAAACGGTGATATTAAATCTTTGGTTTTTATGTATTTATGCTCAAGTATTCATTGAGTTGGCATCACCAACTTGCTAGAAACTTGGGAGTTGACATTAATAGTATTATAGTAGTAGTATATTTATTATATTAAAACTTTTGATAATTGCTTACTAGATCGTGTCTAATGTATCTCTGAGTCAAGTGCGAGATCCTAGAAAGTTAGAAACGATTGTTGTTTCTATAACACATCAAAAATATTTAATAAGATTTTGAAATTTCACACAAATTGTTGACAATAAATTTTCACCATAACCCTTCTTTTGACATTTTAAAAAGTAACTTGCACTTCTCTATTGTCAAAAGATTTTTACATTTTGATTTTTTTTTATATGTAAAATTTTTACCCATCCCTTTTGATGGGTTTGAAGCCTTGGGAAGGGCTGTGACAGGCTCAATTTTGAACCCTAATGTATTACTCACTCATTTATGACATATTGATATTTGGCTTCCAAGCATGAGTTAGGCCTAAACACATGCCATGTCATGCAAGTGGATGGTAGCACCACTACTCACCCCAAAGGATCCAACTACAAACTAAAGTTTAGAATTCAATATCAGATCTAAGATCTTGGGTTTTGAGGATGAGGAACAATCCATCAATTTTCTAACAAAAATTTACTTGTTTCACAAGTCTTCTTCCTCCTCTCTTGATTTCTTCTAAAAATAATAGATTCTAATGTGTTATTTACACTCTTGGATATGTAGGGAACTTCTCACCATTTTAGGCTCTCCCACTAATGGTTTTCATTCATTTCTTATTTTCTTTGTTCGATCTTATATGTTTCCAATTATAAAGCATATAGAGTCTCTTTTGTAGATTATTACAATTATGCATACTTTTAGTATAATTATGCATATTTGAAGCATAATTATGCATATTTTAAGCATGAGTTGAGTTATTATGTCATATATCTTCCTACTCTTTTCTTTTTTTATCTTGCACAATTCTTAATTTGTGATAAAGTGTGTGGATTATGCTTCCATTTGTTTAATTTAGAGTTTTATTATGAAGCACAATGTGGAAGAAGATCCATGTCTCTCTTGACGCATCATTTGGTTTTCTTTACCTTGTTTCCTTTTTCTTTTCCCCGTAAGTGTTAGAGTGGGTAGATTAGTGATAGTGCCGGGAGTAGAAATAGACTAAAAATAGTGCTCTCTAGATGCTTGCATCACCCATGTATCACCACACAAGTCCCACACATGTGAGGTAGTTGAATGATGTGTTGATAGTAAGAAAAATTTACATATCTTATGCATTCAATCTCTAATAGTTTTGATGCACTTATTATGATTGTGTCAGTTCTTGTCAAAAAATTGATACTATTTATTAATGCAAGAATGATTTTTTCAATTTATAGCCAAGTTTTGGTGTGTTCCATCACCCACCGACTCTACCCTCACTTTGTTAAATAAAAGACCTAGTGACCATATCACATGAGAGAGATAGTGACAAGAGCAAGTTCTAGAAGAGAATGACATTTTGAGTATTTATAAATTTCCCCAAGAAGAAGAAGCATATTTGTATAGAGATATATTTTCCCCATCCAAAGTGTTTAATCCACTCCTCTTAAAAATAGACCCTTTGATGCTTCTCAAGGAAACATGTGCCATGTATAGTCTTTATGTTGCATAAAAGAAACCATTTGTTACTTTCAATTGAGGTAGTCATTTAGCTTTGACTACATAGAATGATATCCTTGTAAATGATCTCAAATTCATTCCATTATTTACTAGAGAAAATGTAGTCACTCTATTGAGCACATTAAAAACATGTCCAATCTCTATTATTTCCATTATTCAAGAGGCTACGCCCTTAACCATAGGTCATATATCGGGATATGGATAGCCGACATATGGCTAACATAATCTCTTATCATGTCATAGATCATATTTATTTATGATTTCACATGCTTAGTGGGTGGCCCTTAGTGCTCTGGGTAGTATATTACGATATATAAAAGAGTTAGAGAGTAGGATATGATCTTCATATTGAGCACTTGACTCTTATTGTATGGTTTGGAGGTTTCCTCCTCAAAGTGGCTAAGTTATTCTACTTGCATATTGTGATTGTTTCTCTATATGTTTGTGTTATTTTGTGTTTTATTATTGCTGATATTCAGATCTATCTAAGTAATTTCCTTACAAGTGGTATCAAAGCTACTAATCTCGGCCAAAAGTAGGTTAAAAACCCTAATTTTTAATTTTAGAAATATCTTGTGAACAACTTTGAATTTTCTAGCCAATGTTTAATAGAAGTTATGAAACATAGAAAGTAATAATCTCATAAAATTTCAATATTTTTGATTTGATTGTAAAAATGTATCTCCAATTTAGGATTTTTCCTAAGTTCACTCCATAAGACAAAAATTGTTTTGGAAATTTTCAAAGTTATTTACATATTTGGAAAGATCTATAAAAATAAAAATGGGGTTTTTAATTTGTAATTTTTGAATTAAGTCTGAAATAATTCATAAATTGAACACTTAAATCTTGATTAAAGGACTTCATTTGTATAAAACCCTAATTTTTGCATTATGGGGATGATTTCTATGGAAAGGGTGAGGTTGATTCTAGAGAATGGTGGGTTGAATTTAAGAAGTTTTTTTTTCATCTATATAGACATGGTTTTTGTTTTCATTTTGGATTGTCGGTCCATTAAGGAAAAGGGCATCTCAATTGAATTAAAAGTGTTTAGATTGGTCTTGGGAGGACATGGAACAAGTTTTCTTGGCCAGGTGGAATAAAAAGAAGTAGGAGTAGAAGGAGATGAAGAAGGATAAGGAGAGGAAGAGGAGGAATATTGGTAAGAAGAAGATGGGGGAAGAGGAGAGGAAGAGGAAGAGGAAGAGGAGAGAGGAAGAGGAAGAGGACTAGGAAGAAGAAGGAGGAGGAGGAGGAGGAGACAAAGAGGATCATGTTGATGAAAAATTAGAGGATAATAGTTTATATAGTGTGGATTTAAAGAGGAAGCTTCAATATTTCCATTTGAACAATGTACCAATTGGAGAAATAATATAAATGAAGTTCAAGTGGATGGTAAGAAGATTAATTGTTTTATAAAATTTAAGCTCTCTCGTCTCAAAGATATTTTCCTCTATTCACGGACTTGACACATTTTTGGATTTTGGAATGTCATTACACAAAATATTTTAGCCTAGATAGAGTTACATTTGTTGGATAAAGAAGGCCAAATTGGTTTGGAACATGAGGAAATTATTCAGCTACAAAGGGTGAAGTGGAGAGTAATTATTGAATATCTAATCAAGTGGAATAATCAAGACAATGCAACAACAACATGGGACGAGGAATATTTCTTGTACCAACATCCAAAGATCATCAACATTAAGGATTACACTTATGTGAAGAAGCCTCCAAAAATTGTAAGCATTGGGGACAATTTTGCTTTGAATGGGAGGGGCATACTATGCCCTTAACCCTAGGTCATATATAAGGATATGGATGGCTGAACTATGGCTAACATAATCTATTATCATATCAAATCCTATATATTTATGCTTTCATATGCTTAGTGGGTCGGCCTTAGGGATATTGGTAGTATCTTAGGGTATATATAAGAGTTAGAGAGTAGGATATGCTCATCATATTGAGCACTTGAGTCTTATTGTATAGTTTAGAGGTTTCCCTCTCGAAGTGGCTAAGTTATTATACTTTCATATTGTGATCATTTCTCTATATTTTGGTGTTATTTTTTGTTCTATTACTGGTGATATTCAAATCTATCTAAGTAATTTCTTACACAAGATATTGTTGTTTTTCACTTTCTCGACTCTTCCCTCAAAGTAAAATCCTTGGATGGTATAAGTATATCCCACCTAACTCAATGCATAATTGGGATGATTTGGGATAAAAACTACACAAGTAGTTTCAAGAAAAGGGAGACAATGTATCTCTAATGGAGAAGTTATAGACACTCAAATTTGGTAATTCTCTTTTGACACTACTAGTTTTGACAATGCATTCTTGCTAAGATAAATACAACCTTCCCATTATTACTTGGAAATTTTGGGGTATCTTGTTTAGCTTTTTTATCCTTGCACAATGACATGTCATCAAATTATGAGAACACATTGCTAAAATACATAAACAAATATCAATTAAAAAATTCTAGACTTGAGATGGCATGTTTTCCTTCCTCATCAAGCTCATATAGTTTGTCTAGGATATTATCTCTATTCCTAGACAACTTCATACGGTTTTAGAATGATATGTTATCCAAAAATTCTTCATGTTTCATATTTCTTTTTGGGTCTTATAATATCTTTGGCCCAACCTTCCTTAGATAAGTCATCTATGAAACCCTATATAAAAATGTAAAAATGATCTCATTGCTAATTAGGAAATCCTATAGCACTACATTAATACACTCACTTCCAACACTTGTAAAAGGAACCCAAAGATCCCTAAACACTTAAGAACTTGGATAATGGTGGTTCATTTATTTCAATTTAAATATGTTTCACTAAGCGAGTACTCTTTACCGATGATAAAAATAGTGAGAGATGTATGGTAGAATGATATCATATCAAATTTAAAGCACTTTTTTATAGTATGGAAATGTATTAGGCCTTTTCAATTTCTAAATGCTATAATATAGTTTCATTTGGTTTTATGCTATGGATTTACAATTTCCAAGGGTTATAATAGAGCTCAATTTTGTTTTCTTCCATGATTTCTCCTTTTTTATGCATTTTTGAATCGACAAAATTTATAAACTTGAGATCTTCTTCACGAGGATAAGGGATTTCAAGGATTTAAATTTAATATGGTTTATTTTTCAATATGAATTTTTAGTGTCGTCCTTCATAATTCTCCACATAATTGTTCAAGAACACAATCTTTAAAGTTTATCAAATTATACATCTTTTCGTTTAATCTCAAATGGAAATATGTGATTACCCAAACATATATAAGAATCCACATATAAAATTAGTGTCACATTTTACTTTGTTGTTAAACTGTCATTTGGTCCTTTTGCAAAGTTGTTTGGTTCACATAAAGTCCACTAGGGATCAATTCTCACTGAATGCAAATAACCCCTCTTAACACAAAGAGTTAAGTGGTTGAGGCTATGATCATGTCTTAGATGATTTTCACAACGTGAATCAATTATTGCTAAATTTTAAGTACCATTCAACATGGAGAGTCAAGTGGTTGAGACCATGATCATGCTTTTGGATCTCAAAATTTCACCCATCCCAAATCATGATGAACTAGGGCTTTGAGGAAACATGGGACTATCTCCAAGTTGTGGGACTTGCACTTAAGATAGACCTCTAGAGAAGGCTAACTTCCTCTACCTATTTCTACTGCTAAAACTACTCATAGGAAGGGAAATACAGCTACCTATCACTACTCTATGATTCCAAGGACCAAGGTGAGAAGGAGATGCATGAAATGAAAACCTAAGCTAAGGGGAGGTGATAGCACTAGAAAGAGGGGGATGAACGGTCTCGGTGAGTGTTCATACTAGAACAACACTCACTGGAACAACATTCACTAAGAGGGAAAAAAGACATCCTACATACTAGAACAACACTCACGCACCCATTTTCATGGAGCATAATAGAAGAGGAGCCTGCAAGAGACATGAAAATGCACAACAAACCAACAATGCAAGGGGAAAGGAAGAAGATGCAATAAAATGAGCTAAGGAAGAGAATAGCCATAAAACAAATATTTTATTACTTCCAAAGGATGCACAATTGATTAGAATGGTGGAAGAGGTAGGAATCCACATGCAGAAGACCAAATCTGAGGCCTGCAACTCAAAATTCAAAGGAACTACTCTGAATAATACTCTTGCAAACAAAGAGATTATAACCTTTAACAATGAGAAATGCTTTACAATATATGTAAGAATGAGAGAGAAGGAAGGGGAGAAAGAGAGGTAAACTCGGTTTCATGCTCCCATGAGAAGATATCATCGAATTTTTGACATAGAGATATGAAAGATTGTTTTTCATGTTACGACGCACACGCACATGCACACCCACAAACACACTCACACGCACAGGCACACACACACATGCGCAGTCTTTATCAAGCAAAACCTCTTTGTCACACACAATAGTGTCGGCACGAACTCTTCTTGCATTGTGTGCATATAATTTTCTTCACCCTTGAACTCATCACCAAGGCGAAAAATGTGCTCTAAGATGACCAAACCTTTAGGTAACATTTATTTCTTCAACTAAATCACTTGGTCACCATAGTTGTCATGCAATTCAACCTACATGTTTCAAGAGAACTCATCCTCATTCGGAATGAATTGGAGAATCTACGATTCACTTTGTCAAACACCTATTTAGATGGTTTCATTATCCTGGAATAGATGTCTGAACACCATCTTGATGTGTTGTGCATTTCCTTAGACAAAATCCTCAACAAGTGAGAATTATGAGCCAAGGGATGTCGGATGATCCACTTCTTTGTTCAATTTTCTTAGCACCACGTGTAGATTTAGAGCGTCAAAGCTCTCTACGAGGTCACAAACTCTGTGTTTATAAGCTTTGAGGAGCTTATTCCTTACTTTGCACTTATTAATGACCTGGTGGATAACCATTTCATTGTCCCCAAAGATCTAAAGTGCCTTGATCTATATCTTCTAAGCAATAAGAAGAGCACGCACCAATGCTTAATATTTTGTTACATTGTTCAAGCATGGAAATTGTAACCTATGTATGAAAAATAACTTCTCACTCTTTGGGAGATGGGAACAACACCTGCACCGCACCATTCCTACTCCTTGAACCATCAAAGTACATCTTCCATTGTTAAGAAGTTTCATCGTATTCTTGCTTGAGTGGGGTAGGGATAATATCTTCTTCTTCTAGGATGCAATACATACCAAGATCAATTTCAATAGATGTATGATAAGGATTAAACTTGTAGTTTTCCTTAGCCCATTCATCTAATAATAAATCAGGTATGGAAATAGGATTAGGTTTCTCTTTTGAAGCTAAATCTTGTTCTTGGCATTGTTGGATGAGGCAGTTAGCTTGGATAAGGGAATGGTCATACGACTCAACATGATAAGAAAATATAGGCTCAACTTTTATGGTAAATTGGGTACGATACTATATTATTAGTAACATATGAGACCAATCTAAACACAAGTAACCACACACCTTGGCAAAAGAAAACTGCTCATAGGCAGATGGAAAACAGTGGAGCAAATCAATGATTAGCATATCTTGAGTTATTGTTAGGCTTGGACATGCATGAAGGGTTAACTCAAGGTCCTTAACGAATCCTAAGGTACTAATTGTTAAGCTATCAAGTTGTAAGAATCCTTTAGATATAGGGTTGTACTTAAGAACTAAAAAATATGTAATTTTCTTAGGCATGATGAAGTATTATCCCCGAGTCAATCATCTGATTATAAGGAAGATGGTTTCCTATTATTAGGGACATATAAATAGGTGGGGTTTTGAAAATATTTCCTACTTAATTATCATATGTTTGAAAAATGTTAACATCAACTGGAGGTATTTGAATAATTGGGTCAAGCACATAAAAGATTCTCAAGCGCTCCATGAAACAACTCACACCGAGATGGAATAGTTAGGGCATCCCAAATTGTGAAATTCACACTTTTTTTCTTCATCTTGTCCACAATGTTCAATGGAAGACCCATGGAATTATACATATAAGGTACATATGCATCTCTTCTTGATTGTTTAGGTGCGTAGGCAAGGGCCTTAGCTTTGTGTAAAGGCTTTACCTACAAAGGAAGAGTACACACCACCTCTGTTGGGATATTGCACATAACCTCACACACAAAAACTTGTGTGCAGAAATGTTGGGTGCATTAACATCCTTCAATGCTTGAGTGGTATTGTTGACATGAACAAAAGGTTGTGCACATGACTCTAAAATTTTCTTCTTGGACATTTTGTTATCAACAACCTATGTGTGTGGTCTATTTGAGCTATCTATAGCTTGGTTTATTGCACAAAAGTCTTCAACCCCAAAGAACATAAGGTTGGTCTTAGGAACAAATTTTGGAACTTCTTCATTTTCCGATTCACACGCACTAGTGGAGGGCTCATAACCTACATTCTAAATCTTGTAGGATTTTGCGTGCTAGTAATTTGTGCGATTGTATTGAATATGAGGAAAATTGTAAGGAAAACACCACTTTGTTTCTTGGACCATGTTATTCTAAACTAGAACTAGCGGTTTTCTTATCTTTGAGTGCTTTAGAAAGGGTTGTGCGGAGAAAATTTTTAATGTGGAAGGTGCACATTAGCATGCCATCTATTATTTTTTTGGTTCTTCCTATATCTCGGATTTGAATATTTATTTCTAAAGGGTTGATGGATTTGATTAAATATTTGGTTAGAATTATTTCTAAAGGTTTTCACTGTTGATTTTCTAAGGATATAAATTTGTTGGACATATTTCTAATCAAGGCCATAATTTCTTCATATTATTTTTTCTTCACAAGAGAATAGGATATATAGGTAGTGGGTTGGGAGATTTTATCATAAATGTGGGCAATAGAAGGTTGAGTCATATGAGGAAATTCAGGAAACAAGGACACATATAAGTAGTCTAAGGGCTATCTTACCACTTGAATAAGGAAATTTTATGCCTTAAATGGCTATAGCATAGGCATCAGAATCTGCATGACACCCATCGACTATATCATTACTACAATGTCAGAATTCAATCCTCTTAAGAAGTAAAGGAAAGAAACTTGAGGGGTTGGTCTTAAGAGGGATGTAAGTTTGTCCCATGTCATCTAAAATTTGAAGTTGAAATGAACCATGAGATTTTGGGAGCTCTCTTGATAATTGTGAGTTTTTCTAATAAGGAGATGTTATCAAATTTCTCCTCAAACCCGATTACAAAGCGTAGTTCCAATTCCCTCCCGATTCGATAGATGAAATTCTTAATATTTTGTACCATTGAAGTGCTTTACCTTTGAGTGAAGAAGAAAGTAACCTTATAACAACATCATATTTAGTAACTAGACGAACAAAGCATATGTTTGTAATATCTTGGATATAATCAAGCACGGGTAACTTGATTCTCATTGGTGAAAAATAGAATACAATTGAATGAAACCATTGGAATATCATGTTGCACAACAAGAGCCAAAGGAATACCATCGATGAGGCTAACAAATGGAAGATTTCTCTTATGCCATGGCTACAAAGGGTTTGAATACCTTGGTAGAGCGTGTGGAAGGCCTTTCGAGAGGAGGGTAGATAGTGCTCTCTGCGTGCAAGATGGATATGCACACGTGGTGGTTATGCTACTTCTTCTTCTGTGAGGAAACTGAAGATGTTTAATAGATTCTTCAACTGTTGTGCTTTGTCTCATGTGTATCCTTCTCATGAAAATAACATACAGACTACTTAAATCAATAGATCTAGAAGTTGGGAGTCACCAAATGTTCTTAAACACACATCCAAAGGTTGGAAATCAACAAAACACATCAAAATTGTTGAAATAAAGATTTATAGCTCTTCAAACTTGTCCCATCGGGCATGCCAAAAAAATTTGGACCTAAAAATTACACTCTTCCTAGATCATGGTGAATTGGGTCTTTAAGGCAACATAGGACTATCTCCAAGTTATGGGACTTGTGCTCGAGAAAGAACCTTGGAAAAGGCTAGCTTCCTCTACCTATTTCTACTACTAAACATAATCCTAGGAAGGGAAATGTAACTTCCTATCACTACTCTATGATTCTAGGGACCAAGATGAGAAGAAGACACATGAAAGGGAAACCTAAGCTAAGGGGACATGATAGCACTAGAAGGAGGGGGATGAACACTCTTAGCTGAGTGAAAATGAGGGAAAATGTGCACAAGGAGGGAAGATAAATGTGCCATAGACTGGAATAACACTCATGACCCATTTTCATAGAGCATAAAAGAAGAGGACTCGTAAGAGACATGAAAATGCAAGAAAAACTAGCAACACAAGGGGAAAGGCAAGAATATGTAATAAAATGGGAAAGGGTAGAGATTAACCAAAAAGAAATATTTTAGTACTTCCAAATCATGCATGATCGATTACAATGGTGGAAGAGGCGGGTATCCTATTGGACCCCTAAATTAACTAAGTACCTAAGGTGCAAAGCTTGGTGGTGCATGGAAGAATGGTGCGAAGGAAAGCATAGAAGTAGTTCTTGGAGATGTGCAAAGGCTCATGCCAAGGGAGGATGGATTCAAGAATTAGTGAGTTTTGGACAACAGGAAATGAAACATTTAGGGAATGAATGAAATACCGACTAGATACATGAGATATGGATAAGCTATGAAGACTTGCAGCTCAAGGAAAGGATATTCTAGGGCATCAATATGGTTATCATGAAAGGATAAGGAGTTGATTTTGTTATGGATTAGATGACATATGCATGCTAAGGATACTTTATTAGGGAAATGCATGATGACATTCGACATGTTCTTGGGTAATGGTAGGGCACTCATTAAAGATTCCTTAGGCTTTATCATGTAATGATGAGCGATTAAGAGGGGATTCCTTTAGAGTTGCTTTTATGTATGGTTTTACGGGACATATTTAGAGAGGATGTGTGTGTGCAAGTATGAGAGAAATAGAGGGAGATAGTAAAAATGTGTAATGTGTGATGGCGGGCTCTATAATGTGTCAAAGCTGCATCTTTGTAAATATATCCATACATAGAACTCTTTTGATGTAATCTTGGCTACTAGATACTTCGACAATGTCTAGACTTTGTAAAATCTATTGTGATAATGATGGGTGATGACGAAGCATCGACCTTGGACAACGTCCAAATTTCACTTAAAATCATGTAGGATGCATTTTCTTAGAGGTTCATTAATGGATCTAAGTTCGATGCGGGAAAATAGTGGAGGAGAACTCGTATCACGAACTCTATGAGAAATTTTTCTATTGTTTCCCAATAGAGTTGTATGAATGGCTCTCAACATATGCATCAAGGAAAAATTGGTACTATAGAAAACGTGTTTAGACTTAGAAGGAATATGAATGATTGCATGATGCCAATCGACTGGACTCACGATGTTTATCATTGGTGGAGTAGAGTGTTGACTAGTTATACCTTGGAATACACTATTTCTACGTATTCTTTCCCAAATATTTCTGAGTTTGAGTTCTTGAGGGAGCCTAAAGGATCATTTTTACATACTATTCCACCGGCTATCAAGATCTTGGTCAATGCATGGAGTTTGCAGGACTTTTCCATGGCTAGCTAAACTCATGCTAGGTGCAGGGCACGAAGCTAGCATCGTAGAGGATGGCAGACCTTGCAGCGGAAATGGAGAGGAGGGTCAAGTATAATGAATCTCGGGAGAGGGAGTTGCAAGACAACACAAAGCTGCAAGAGTGATGGATTTATGGAGGAAGACTTTGCGGGAAGGATTTGAGGTTCATGCGGATGACATGGAACCCGAGCAGTCTGAGCTACCCCATCTTGGAAAGTGTGGAAGAGAAACCCCTCAACTTCTGGAGAGATCTTGTCATATGAAGAAAGAAGGAGAGTCTTATGTGCACATCTTAACCCACATGGAGACTAGACCCTTGCACTTAGTTTTCTAGTTCCTGATATAAGTTTTTATAATCTAGTTGGTATCAATATTGGTAGTCAAATGAAACCTAGGAGGTATAATTTTTCATTTGGTACATCTATGACTACACAAATCACTTCCTTTGTTTGGGGATATTTTATCTGGCACAAAATTTAGGCAAGATGTGGGGTCACAAGGTTTGAGTATCATCTCTGGAGTTTACGTAGGAAACACATATGCAATGGTTTAGTATCACAAAATGTTGGCTTGCAGTTTATCACGACAGAGGGGACACAATACGCTAGTGCTTGGTGCCCTTTACCTAATGTTGGAGGAGGATCTGGTGGATCCAGAGGAATAGGAGAAAGTGTGTCTAGTGGATCTAGTGGTAGAGGTAATATGAGAGGAAAACAAGGCCCTGGAGCCAAATGGCAAGGACCTCAACCACCTCGTGAGGTGTTCTATGAGATGTCCATAAACTTTCCCGAATACAAGGGTGTGTAAGATGTTACAGAGCATGTACATAAGTGTGAACTACTATGGCACGTGAAGGGAATCATTTTCCAAGAGCGGAAGGTAAGTTAGTTTGTAACCATGTTGCAAGGGAATGTGCATAGCTGGTACTAGAAATATGATCCACACCATACGGTGGTGGATTACATTACCTTGCGTGAGGTATTTTTGGAAAAGTTCCACATTCTTGAGTTCAAATAGAAGAGCATCAGTGCATTGAAATAAATTCCATAAGGGATAGTAGAGAGTGTCTGGGATTATGATGCATGCATTAAGAATCTCTTATCAAAATTGTCTTATGATATTCATCCTTCTCAACATGCTTAGTGGTTCATCGGTGAGTTAATCAAACCTTTTAGGAGGTCAATTTCATATAAGACCTTCAAAGGCCAACACGAGGCCTCAAGGCTTCCTTACATGCCAAGTGTCAGAGGAAACATTAACACCGTAGTCAGTCCATTTCTTGAAGCTCAGATCACTGCCATGAAAAAGTAGCTGGAGAAAAAGTTTGCAAACTCGCATGAGGCTCGCAGGTGGGCTATGGTACATGGACTATGAAGTAGAGGTACATACAAAGGATAGCTGTCTGTAAATATTTATATGCATTATGATGATGGACTGTGAAATCTATCATGGAGATCATGATGCAAGTAGGTGTCCGCTACTACATCATGTGATCCATAAGAATGTGTTTTGCTATTGCAGGATTTGCACTTCCACTACTCATAACACCAAGGCGCAGATTAATTGACCGAGATACATGATTCCATTGATATCAAGCGCGTTAGACTAGTATTGCGAGTAGTTCAAAGGATGATGGTGTTATCCCGTAAAATTGACAAGGGCAATTTTACCGATAACCATTCCGAAAATTTTGTTTCGATCCCTCGTTAGGGATCCCTCGCGTTCGAAACGTTGTAAAATCCCTTCCCGGGAAATCTAGTTTTTGAACTTAGTCTTTTTGAGCCTTTTTTGGCTGGGCGCATGGATTTGCCTTGTCAGAACACAAGTTTTGTGCGCCCTTAAAAGCCTTTGGCGCATGGTTTTCCATGTTAACACGTCTTTCGGTGCGCCAAAGGGCGCACATAATCTCTCTGCAACACCAAGTTTCGGTGCGCCAAAGGGCGCACATAACTTCATGTCGACAATACATATGGTGCGCCAAAGGCGCGCTCAATCTTCGTTGTCAATACTTTCGTGCGCCAAAGGGCGCACACTTTCCCTCCCCTGCCACATGCCAGCTTTCATGCGCCATTTCAAAAGTGGTTGGCGATTGATGACAAGTTTTTCTATAAATATCATGCGCCCATGTCATTTTCATTCCTTTTATCAAAGCACGTGATCGCTCCGACTTGTCACCCGCTGCTGCGTTATCATCGCCCCGTGGACCCGCTCTCGATTTTTGATATATATTCGAGGTAAGAGGTTCTCCCTCTTCGCTGTTTTGTATTTTTTTCGTTGGTGTGCTTGGTCTTTGTTTTGGGCTGCTAGTCGGTTTTTAATGGAGTATATTTGAGCTAGTCTCCCCCCTGTGCTGTCCTGTTTCCTTTTCTTTTTTCTCCTTCCTCCCTCTTTCCAGATCTGCTGGAAGGGAGTTGTTTTTCATGGCTTGGTCTGCTGGAACCTCTTTGTGAAACCTTACTTGTCCAAGCAGCCTTTTGAAGTAGGAGAAAGAATAAGAAAATATTTGAGCAGTTAAGTGTAGTTCCGTGGCGCACTGGCGCGCCTTGTAGCAATAAAAACAGTTGCGCCCCTTTGGCGCATCTACCCGCCATGTTACATCCTCAAAACCCGCGCCAAAGGGCGCACCCTTCCATCCTGCTGCAGTTTGAATTCATGCGCCCTCAAAGCGCGCCCTTTTTGCATGCTACAAGTATAAATCCCGCGCTTCCTTAAAACCCTTTGGCGCACCTTCTTTCCATGTTACATCCCGCTTTCATGCGCCAAAGGGCGCACCCAGCTTTCATGCAACACAAGCCTTATTCGCGAGTATAAAGTTAGAAAGGCGCGGGCGCACCCTCCATCATAGCAGAACATGATGTTGTGTAAAACCTTCATGCGCCGCGCCAAAGCCTTTGGCGCACCATTTGTTAATGTTACACAATCTTCCCATGCGCCAAAAGGCGCACCGAACCCCAATGTAACACGCATTTCCTGTGCGCCCTGCTATAAAATGCAACCTGCTTCATCCATGCGCCATGCGCCTTTCAAGGCAAAGATAACCTCTCGCAACATTCCTTTTTCGTGCGCCTTATCTATTTGGCTCGCCAGATTGCATTTTTCCGCGCCCGAGCCTTAAAATCTCTAACTCTTTCTTCTGCTAGCTTTCCAATGGAAGATCAAATGACTAATTCAACCTTTTTGGATTGGGTCTCACTTCTTCTTCGTGCAGATCAGAATCGAGTTCGAAAGAACACATGTCTACGCTGCCAAGAAGCCCACCAAACCAAGAGGAAAGGCTGTTTCGATGTAAGAAGAGATGAAATACAAATATCAGAGGGTCAGGATGCCCGAATCACAGGCTGAGTGCAGTATGGATGTCAGAGACTCTGAATTGGGTCACATTGACATGGATGAGTTCTGGGTTAGGACTCAAAAAGTTACAAGAAGTCCATGGATGGACAAGTTAATAGGCAGTGCTCTGCACTTCGCCGGAGGAATCCCCGTCAGCGCTGTAAACAACGAATTCATGATGGTGATTGCGCAATGTTACAACAAAGACACAAGATGTGTCGAAAACAGTAAGGGCGAGGCAGTCATAAACCTCACTGCCCGTCACTTTGAGTTAATACTTGGCATCCCTCACCACCGGAACTACGTGGCTGTTAGCCAACGAGAATGCATCAAGGCCTGGGAAGACAACGAAGACCAGTGCATGCAGTTGATGAATGAGGTCTACCTAAAGAACAAGAAGGTGGTGACCCGGTGGCCTCAGACTATCCACCGAAGTGATTTCTCAGAGGAACTCAGTGATACTATCACCTTCCTGAGCAGAGTCTTCGGGCTTTCAGATGCCCACTATTTCCATAAGTGGATGCTGCGGTACCTGGAGACAATGAATAAGAATTTTCCCGATCAGCGCTTTTGCTGGGGGGAAATAATAAGCAAAGACCATATCTCGAGCAGCTACAAACAGCCGCCACAACAGAGTGTTCCATATGAACTCCTATGTAGTCTACGCCGCAAAGATCGCGAGGGATTATCCGGCTGAACTGGTGGAGTATGGCCTCGTGCCAAGATATTTGATTACTACCAGAGCCGAGGCCGAGAATAGCATCCAACATTTCGCAAAAGTTAACGATGCATTCTTCTATCATGTCATCTCGCCTACCGAGGCCAAACATGACTCATAAATGACGACCAAACACATAGTGGCAGGGCCACAGAGAAATGGGGGCCCCTGCTTCACCCAATTTCCCACGTTCACCTATCCGAGGGCTGCCAACTTTTTGGGAGAGCCAACCAGCTACCAAGGTATGCCTGGGCCTAAGCCGATTCTACTAGAACTGTCAAGGCAGCTGGTCACATACCATGAGAAGTGCCTCAAAAGAAAGAAGGGTGGAACTCCTTTCCCCTCAAAGTGGGCCGATACACATGCTCCACCCACCATAAGGCGAAGGAAATGTTCGCAGAGCCGGAGCTACTCAATTTGAAGCATGACTTCCCCAACAGCCTACCTTCGACCCAAGAAGTCGCCTCGCCAAAAGCGAAGCTCGATCCGATCCATGTCCCTCAAATTGAGGATATTTACATCGACGTTCTCCATGAGGTGGAACTCGTAAGAAAGGATCACTCTCGCTAGCATCGCGGAAATCATCCAATACGGAGTGGCCATTGTCCCCGAAGGCTTCCAGACTACGGAAGATGAAGTAGATAAGGTGTATAATGACACAGATGGGGACAATTGGCCCTTCCCGCCATCGACAGAATAAGTCTCCTCAAACAATCGAGGAGAGGGTCAAGGAGACTATGCGGAGAACAGAGCATGGTGCCGCATGAACGGACTAATCTACCTCTGGGTAGATTTCACAACTTCCCCTTTGGGCAACGCACCTCCAAGGTCAAAGAAGCAGATGAAAGGCAAAGGTGCAGTAAGGTGAACCTAGCACCATTCAGAGGAAGCCCTCGAAAGTCCTCTTCCCTCAGAGCCGAACAAGTCATAACTCGGATTGATGAGGAATCGACAGAGGATAGTCCTATACGCCCATCCACCTGTGATGTCAAGGCCACTACAACTTCAGAGGTCCCTTCTATCCCTTCTTCTTCTCTTCCTTCCTCCTCGAGTGACTCAAACGACCACCCCTTTGGTCGTGTCCTCCGCCCTTCTTCTACCCTTTCCCCGCTTCTTCATCTATCTTCTCCTCCTCGCTGATTTGTCTTCCTCTATTTCTTCCCTCATCTCCGAGCTCCCTTCCCTTCCTATGTCTTCTGTAGTTGCGGTTTCCCTTCCTCCCGTGGACATTTCTTCGGCTATTCTTTCCATGCCGCCGCCGCGTGTCTCCACGTTTTTCCCCTCTTCTACCGTTGCCGCTCCTCTCGCTCTCTCCGGTCCTTCTTCTATAGGACCAGCTTGGATCTCTCAGCAGCTGAGCCAACAAAAGAGGAAAGTCCCCATCGCTCCGATGGACTTTTCGGTCATTCCGGCTAAAGGAGCAAAGAAGCACAAGCCGGTTACACGCTTCTCAAAGAGCGCTGCAGGTGAGAGAGTCATGGAAATAGCGTGCACTCCCAACCCTCAAAGAGAAAGAAGATCTGTCTCCGACAGATTTCACCGTGACCCAAGTCACAATGGGGACATCCTCGTAAAGTCTCCAGGGGGAAGCTCTTTCCGCAGCTTGATGCACTCGCAAAAGCTTCAGAAACGAAAGAGGAGAAAAGGCTATCAAGGAGCAGAACAAGTACTGCCTAAGCCTTACGTAAGATGGGAAGTGCACCTCCCACAATCGCCGCCGAGACTCCCGAGCTGCTCAACCAGAGAAGATCAATGAGTATTCAAAGATCGGCGAGGTGGTATGGTGCTTTCTCGCTTGGAGGAGCCAGATCCTCAAGGATAGTGAAAGAGTAATCGCGAGTATATCGCTTTATACCTAAACATCGAGAAGGTGAATAAGGAACTCCAAGCATTAGCAGTCCGATATCGAAGAGTTAGAACATGCTAGACTTCACACGAGACCTTCCAACAAATGTTCGACTGCTCACCAAGATCTGGTCAAGTTCGGAGTCTTCGGTCATCCAAGGGCCCTCAACAAAACTATGTCCACTCTGGACTATCAGATAGATCAGCTGGAATTTGTTTTAGAAAAGATAGACAAGGTAAAGGAAGAGGCCCTGGATGCAATGCATCAAATGGAGAAAATTGTCCTCGCCATGACTCCAGGGTTGCTCACTCCTTCCCTTACCTTGAGATCAGCTGATGACACTATCCGGATCTTCAAGGAGATAGCTTCTCAAGGGACAGGGCCAGAGGTCACATTCGACACTGAATCTATCAACAACCTACTGGCCTGTAGGGACTTCATCGGGTTCCTTATCGAGGCGGAGAAAGATTATTCCAAACTCCCGGAAAAGCTCATAGACGAGCGGGAGACTTGCAGCAATCAGTGAACGGCACAAGGATCCATCACAGATCAATTTGGGCCAATGATCAGCAAGTTTTTGAATACCGCGCTCCAGTTTCCACATATCATCACCCGAGCAAAGATCGTAAACAGCAACCCTTTTCGCCGCAAGATGATGATGATGAGTAGCTTCTTCTTCTTCTTCTTCTTCTTCTCTCTTTCTCTATTCTCCGACTTTCTTTCGAAATGTCTAAAATGTGTTCAAGTACAAATGATGACATCATCCATGTTGCATCATGGGATGATGTCATCCACCAAGTTGTCAAAGTCAACATGACTTTTGGATATTTTGTAAATATCTTGTAAATAAGTGGTTGGCTCCATTTTGCCTTCTCTCTCCCTCATCTTCTATAAATACAAGAATACTTGTTGTATTCAAAAAGGTGAACATTTTTTAGATAGAAATAGAAGTGAGGAGAGAAAGACTTTGAGCTTTCAGTAACGGAAAAGAACAAGTAATACAATTATTCGACTTTGTGCTCAATAGTCATGTGTTATACATTAGATCTTTCTTACGTTAGATCTCGTATGTGTTTAATCATTGGATTCATATCTACTTTTCCGTCATTTGTTTATCAAGATTGCTTTGTTTATTTATGCAAGTAGGTTTGGCTCTGTTTACTACCAAACTAAAAACATAAATCTTCCGACCTTCTCGCTTTGGAATTCATTTCTTTTTTCCCTTCGGATCTGTTCTTTCTCTTCTCCCTCTTTCATTCCTTTCTTTTCGCACTGAACACTCTACCGGGATGAGATCCCAACCCCGAAGGCGTAATCTGTGAGACTTGCATAGGTTCCTCGCTAGTAGAAATAGCAATAAACCGCCACTTTCATTGCCTCAAAGAGGGGCTAAGCCCCGCACACCGCTGGCCTGCCTATCCATAGATCCGTCCACGCGGATGCATTTTCGGACCAACAGCTTTTTGCGACTCACTGGGATTCGGAATAGATCTCCGATCTATGGTGGTGACATAATATAAAATCAGAAAAATATAAGAAAATCACATTACCAGCAAATCGAACTTTTGTCAAAATCCAAAAATTTGCAAAAGTGCCCGAAATTGAAAATTTTCTTCTTAAATCCATAGATCGGGCCTAAGTACGATCTTTAGTTCGCTGATTTTTTATCAAAGTTAACATTTTTCCATGGATCTCGAGTTTTTGACTGTTTTCTAAAAAGTTTGAAACCCTCTAAAAGTAAAGATCAGATCTCGAAAATCAGCCTCGCTATTCTTCCCGCCATCTTATCCTCGCTGCTATTTGTCATTAACCGCAATCGGTTCTTCGAGGAGGATAGTATTTAAATATCCAGAAAAGTGCATGCTGCTGGTTTTTGTCAGAAAAACCAGAAAATCAGCAAGTACACCCAAAAATAAAGTTTAAATCTGCGCCATAATATCGCAGATCTGGAAGGTACGCTGGCAAGTGAACCTTTTACGCGCAGCAGGAGAGCCCGTGGAGAAGTCGATCCTACTTTCGATCTGCTTCAAAGGCACAATTTCAGCATAACACCGCACGTTTTTCAGCGTTAAGCTCTAGCCGGTCATCCAGAGTGTCTCACCTCCACGAAGAAAAGTCTTTACAAGGAGCATCTACATCCCTTTCAGAAGTGCTCGCCGCTCAGCAAGTGGAACCACACTTCCCACTCGTGTTCTCTTTCCGGCTTTTCAAATGGTGGTACCATGGGGAAATGCTATGGGTCCTCTCGCACTACCACATCCAGTTCACGCGCTCCCTCACGGAAACCGAAAGAATTTTCCTAAATTCGACGGAGCGGAAATCAAAGCACGATTCCCACATATCCGCTTTCATTATGTCATGCAACATTTTGGACGTGACTCACGAAGATGTGTTGGTTCACCTTTTCTCGAAACTCTACAAGGGCCCGCACTGAATGGTTTCAGATTTGCCGCCGGATCTATCACCGGTTGGGCAACCTCGGGAAGCTTTCAAGACAGACATACAAGCCTTCAGAAGATGCATTTGCATTGCTATCACGGATCACCCACCTGAAGAAAGAGGCCAATGAGACTATGCGCGATTTTGTCGCCGGTTCAATGCATTAATCAACCGTGTCCCTACTGCCATGCTTCCAACACCGGAGAATCAAAAGTGTTTCTTCGTGAACGCCATGAGCTCAAAAGTTAGCTTCTTGCTCCTTCAAGAGTGAGTAGCTACTCTACCTCTCACTCAGGCTGCTACCATCCGGATAGAAGACAATTTGATAATATCTGGCGAGTTGAAAAAGGAATCATCAAAGTCCAAATCTTCAGATCCCTCGCCTGCTACTTCGTCTGATCCGGCATTCCAAAAGATGGCGAATGACTTGCTTGCACTAAAGAAGCAACTGGCCCAGGCCTCTCCCAGTTCCTCATACCGGGATATCCCGCGAAGGAGTTTTGTTCCCAACAATGTTTCACAAAGACCGCGTCTACCCGCAATCGCCCACGGTTGGCACTTGAAGCTCCTCCGGCCAATGCTTTGGCCAAGATTCAAGAGGAAGAGCAAGATTATGAGGAATCTTCGCCTCAAGACGAAGATGATCAAGATGTCGGTGAGCCGACCGCGACTCTACTATTGGATACATGGAATTTGATGAGGATGAATCTGATGAAGAAGAGAGTACTGTGGCTATGCAAGCGGACAATCATACGCTGTTTTTACCCGCTCGTAAGGAAAGGAAGAAGAAGCTGCCCATGTGCGTATGAGAAGGTCGTGTCAAACGTGCCTCCAACCATTGTTAAAAGAGGTAATCCCTTCCTACTCAACTCCCGCTAGGTCTTTTCCGAAGAAGTCCTTTCCACCCATCTCTCCTCCGAATCAGCCCCTCATATTCCTATCAAGATCGGTAACCCTGCTCCACCATCGCAAAGTGAAGGACTCATTCCTCACCAACGCAACCCTTGGCGCGCGTTTGATATTATAGATCACGCTAAGAAGACCAAGATCCAAATGTCTCAAGCCGAGTACCTTCACCAAACCCCGAACAACTTGTAAGATTAACTAAATATATTCAGAGTCAAGTGTTGCATCTAAACAGTTTCCCAAAAGGAATCCTTTCCACTCCCCCGAATCTCACATAAATGTTGCTTCAACATCCGCATCGTGCAAGATAGAACCTTTCTATCTCTCTCTCCTAATCAATGGCCATAAGTTGAGCAATCGTATAATTGATTCCGAGCTTCGATAATGTCATGCCGGCTAAAGTCGCCATGCTTTGGGCCTCACTCTTACCAAACCATTCGGCAGGTGTTATTCATTGAAACTAAGCAAGTTCACTGGTTGGCCAAATCAAAGACGCGCAATTTGCATTTGCAGCTTTCCCGGATAAAAGAGTAAAAATGATAGACCTCGTTGCTGACATTCCAGCAGCCTATGGAATTTTGCTGGGAAGGAGTTTTTGCAGCGAAGTTGGTGGAGAAATTCACATGGACTGGTCCAAAGCTAGAATTCCAGTCAAAGGCGTAATGCAAACTTTGGAGCCGGAATCCCAAAAGAAATACTTGGTCACTAGCTCTGAAGACCCCAAAGCCCAAATCCTTTTTGAATCATCAGGGATGGGGAACTACTTCTTATCTACCGAGACGGGTACAGAGGACATTTTTGTTCAAGAAAAGGATCTTAATGAGATCTGGACCTTGCAATTTGATGGCAGTTGCGCGACTAGTGGGTGTGGCGCCGGAATCGTGCTGATATCTCCCGAAAAGGAGGTAATTCCTCTTTCTTTCAAATTGCAGTTTTTCAACACTAACAATACTGCTGAGTATGAGTCTCTCTTACTCGGTATGCAAGCCGCAAAAGAAAGAGGAATAAAAAATCTGAAAGTTCAAGGTGATGCTGAGCTAGTCAGTAAATCAGTGTCAAAAGGATTTACCAAGTGAAAATGAAAGGCTGCACTATCGTAACGCAAAGATGGGACAGCATTGAAGAATTTGATGCCTTTTCAATAGGAGCAATTCCAAGAGCTCAAAATGATATGGCCGATTCATTGGCCGTTTCAGCATCTCTCATGCTCCCGCACCCGGGTTTGAAAACGAACAAATACACCATTGAAGTGGTTTTCTGCCCGAGCGTGCCAGACAACTCTCAGCATTGGCAGGTATTCAACGATGATAATCACCTCATTGCCTTTCTAGAAAAATCAGAACATTTTGATGAGTTGTATTTTGAAGGATCCACCTCTACATGCCGTGAATCAATCAACAGTCAAAACCATGAATCAGAGGAGCAGGACGGCATATGTCAGCTCAAAGGAAATAAAATTCCGAAGGGCCTAGTTTCTCTGGAGCGCTTGTTTGACAGGCACGACCGTTTTATGAAAAAGAAGAAGCAAGATGTTCCTGACTCATCCCCAGAAACAGAACCAGTCAATATAGGTTCTGAGGCACATCCGCAATTTGTAAACATTGGCAAATGTTGCACGCCTGAAGAGAAGCGGAAATTTGTCAAGTTGCTGAAGAAATATATAGATGTGTTGGCATGGTCCTATGCCGATCTAAAGTCCTTCAAGCCAAAGGACGTTCAGCATGACATACCGCTGAAAGAAGATGTCAAAGCCTTTCGCCAGAAGCAAAGGCACTATAATCCGAAGATTTCGGGCACCATCCAGGCAGAAATTCAGAAGATGCTGGATGCAAGAATCATCTTCCCTATCCATCACAGCACTTGGGTGGCGAATATTGTGCCAGTGCGCAAGAAAAACGGCGAGATACGCATATGCGTAGACTTCCGAAACTTGAATCAAGCTTCACTGAAAGACAACTACCCTCTTCCGATAATGGATCAAGTTCTGCAAGCAGTAACTGGATCAGAGATGCTGTCCATGCTTGATGGTTTTTCAGGCTACAATCAGATTGAAGTCTCGCCTGAAGATCAATTCAAAACAGCATTCACTACTCCCTGGGGTACATTTGCCTACAGCAGGATGCCTTTTGGCCTGACTAATGCAGGTGCTACTTTTCAACGGGCCATGGACTTCGCATTTAAAGGTATGATGGGAAAAGTCATTGTAGTTTATCTAGATGACTTAACCGTGTTCTCTAAACAACGAAGTGATCATTGTGATCACTTGGAGCAAGTATTGGCCAGGTGCCGAGAACATGGAATTTCCCTAAATCCCAAAAAGTCCGTTTTTGGAGTTACGGAAGGGAAGTTGCTAGGGCATGTGGTTAGCAAAGAAGGAACGAGGATAGATATTGAAAGGGTTAAGGCTATTTAGAGCCTTACTCTGCCTACAAGCAAGATTGGTGTTCATTCTTTCTTTGGAAAGGTGAACTTTCTTAGGCGTTTTGTTCCTGACTTTGCCGAGAAGACTCGCCACATATCGAACATGATGAAAGGGTCACCAACTTTCAGATGGAGTGAGGAAGGGAAAAAGTCATTTGAAGAAATAAAAGCTTCGTTGCCCATGCAGTGCACCCTGGGTATGTCCCGACTTCTCCAAGGACTTCATCATGTAATAGCTACGCATCGTAACATACCGTGTCTCCAATCTTAATGCAAAAGAATTCAGAAGACATTACTCTATGGTTGACCTTACTACTGGTCATGAGATGCTATCACTCATGGATGGTTTCTTCGGTTATAACCAAATATTGCTTGCCCCAGAGGATCAGCACAAAACCGCATTCATTACCCCTTGGGGGACCTTGTGCTATTGAATCATGCCTTTTGGCCTTAAAAATGTTGTTGCCACATATCAGTGGGATATGACTTATATCTTCCATGACATCATGCATTGTATATTGGAAGATTACATGGATGACCTCCTTGCCAAATCCAAACACCGCTCGAGCACCTCGCCATCCTAAAAACCATCTTTGACCGCCTCATTAAATATTGTGTTCACCTTCAGCCCAAGAAGTGTGTCTTCACGGTTCTCTTGGGAAAACTCCTGGGGTTTATCATTTCCTTACGTGGTATAGAGGTTGACCCTGCTAAATTCAAGGCCATTCTTGAAATGCCTCCACCCACTAATCTTAGGAAACTCCGTAGCCTGCAAGGCAAGTTGTAGTCTATTCGCTGCTTCATTTCACAATTGTCTGATCGGTGTCAACCATTTCATCATCTTCTCAAGAAGGATGTCTCCTTTAAATGGGATGATGACTACAAAGATTTTGAGGCCTTAAAACAATACCTTCTCCAACAACCCGTAATCATCCCACCTAAAGACGATCAACCTTTTTACCTATACATATCTCATATCGATCATTCCTGGGAGCCATGCTCGCTCATCACGATGAGCAACACCAGAGCAAGTAGTTTATTACATAACTGTACTCTTTTGGAGTAT
Organism: Taxus wallichiana var. yunnanensis; assembly: GCA_018340775.1. Taxonomy (NCBI): domain Eukaryota; kingdom Viridiplantae; phylum Streptophyta; class Pinopsida; order Cupressales; family Taxaceae; genus Taxus; species Taxus wallichiana. The sequence goes on along the minus strand of CM031234.1, from coordinate 680,558,884 downwards.
GAAACCTGATACAACCATCTTGAAAACTCGCTTAGCCTTAGTTTTCATTGCCACAAAACTCCGCCATTACCTACTTAACCACAAAACCTATGTTGTGACCAACACCGACCCCTTACACTTCATGTATGCCAAACCTTACCAAAATCAATGTGCCGCACACTGGCTTATGCTTTTGGCCAACCTCGACCTCAAATTTATCCACCAAAATTCCATCAAGGGCCAAGCTATCGCTGACCAATTGGCTAATGCACCTATTTCGGGATCAACTCTCTAACTTTGACTTTCCAGATGAGTCAATTACTACCCTTTCCTTGGACAAACCCGCATACCAAATGACACTCTTCTTCTATGGTTCCAAGTGTCAGCATGGGGTGGGGCTGGTGTTATCCTCATTCTGCTTGATGGTGAACCCATGCCTTTGTATTTCAAACTCGATTTTGATTGTATAAATAATATTGTTGAATACGAAGCACTTGTATTGGGTCTCCAAGCTGCCTATGCCGTAGATGTTAAATCACTCAACATCTTTAGTGATTCTCAATTGGTCATAAACTAGGTCAATGGTATATAATAATGTCGTAATGAGATACTTCAAGAGTATAAACATCATGTAGACATACTTTTGACCACCTTTGACCGTTATGCCCTCCAAACCGTCCCATGTTCAACCAACAAATTTGTAGATACCATGGCCTGCTTAGCTTCTCAAATACCCACTTCACCCATCGATTCTAAAATCTTTGTCACCGTACAAAGACTCCAATCACCCTCTTATTTACCTCGTGAAATTTACTCAATCGGAACTATTGTCCCCGACTTGAGTGACCTCTAGTATAAGCAATACTCAAACTACCTTTCCCTCTCCATCTTGCCTCCTAACCTCACTCGTAATGGACAACGTGCCTTTCTTAAAAATGTCTCTCATTATGTCATTATGGGTGGCCTCCTCTATAAGTGCGGCTTTGATGGTATTCTCTTATGGTGCCTTACGAGTTCAAAAATTCCTTATACCATTAAGGAAGTTCATGATGGCATATGTGGAGGCCACTTCAGTGGCCTTGTTGTTGCTAAGCATATTCTTCGCCTAGGCTATTACTCGCCAACCCTCAACCATGATTGTTATGACTACATTAAGCATTGTGTAAAATGCCAATAACATGCCAACCTTCATCATACACCCAGTCATGCCTTATAGGTCACCCGTGACCTTTGGCCCTTATCTCAATGGGGTTTGGATCTTATGGAGAAATCAATCCTCATTCTTCCCAACGACATCAATGGATCATCACCATTACCGAATACTACACAAAATGGGTTGAAGCCATACCTCTCATCTCCACAAAAGTTGAAAAAATATGTGAGTTCATCAATCATCACATCATCTGTCCCTTTGGTGTCACACATCACCTCATCACCGACAACGGTAAACAATTCAAAAATAAAACCTTGTGAAAACTTTATGACACCTTGGTAGTCAACTAATTTTCTCATCACCTTATTACCTAGAGGCCAACAATGGCCAAGCCGAATCCACATATAAAATTCAGTAGACACTTAAAATTGGTTACTCAATTTAGTGTCCCTCACATTCGCTTACTCCGCCGAATAACCTAGGGCACATTTTGTCACCACTATCCCCTTGGGATATTATCGATTTGTGATTTAAACACATATTCTAAGTTTAATTCACCCCATTGTATCAGATTTTACCCGTGAGTAATTAAATATTAACTATTTAATTACGCCTCTTCACATGTATCTTAACCACTTATCTACCCCAAATTTATTCTATCTATGTATCACCCCTATTTTGTCTCTTCCCCAAGTAGGATATTTCCCGTATTTGGGGTAACTCTTATCTTTCTAGAAATCGTTTATTTTGGCCATCTCGGGAGTCTGTTCCGCGATCGGCGCCGACCGGTGCGGTTGGCGCCGATTTTTTAGGAGCGGCGCCGATTATAAATAGAAGCTCAAAACTCGGGTTCTAGGGGACGAAAAGAGGAGGAAGAACACACGCACGAAAGAGAGAGAAAGAGACAGATCACGACACAGTGACACAGGTTGTAAGAAAGAGAACGAGAGATCTTTTAGCATCAAGTATATCAAATGAGAGCGGATCCTGTCCGAATCAATCCCTGAGAGGAGCACCGTTACTCTGCTCCTATCACATCAACATCGCACGTATCCATCGATCTTCTGGTGACTCTGTTCCAGTATCTCACCAACTTCGGCACATCCAGCAGACGTTGACGATCTGGCCTTCACTTTCCGATTTTCGAATCTTCTCGCACTGTCCCCGATTGACCGATCTGCTTTCAGTCGACACCGATCTTATTCAGTCGACGCCGATTCTTCATAACCGACGCCGATCACATCAGTCGACGCCGATTATACATAATCGACGCCGATCATCCTGCAGACAGGTAAAAGGACACAGGTAACACAAATCCAGCTTTATTTCATAGTTTCTGTTTTCTATTGCTTTCTGTCTGCTGTTTAGATTTTGTTTTATTATCAGAATCGTAAAATCTAGTCCTTATGTACATCTTTTATCATGTATGTTTCTCTACTTAATTGAAAACGTGGACTGACATCCGCCGAGGAAGCTTATCGCTTCCCGGATCCGCTTCTCGGGCAGTCCACTTAAATATCTTTTAACATGGTCTTTTTTGTCAAGTATCGGTGTCTTGCAGGTTACTCGGATCTACTGTGCGAATTGCTCGTGTGCGCCTGTCTTATCTACATCGGCTTCCTCATTTGTCTACATCTTCGGATCTTATCCATCAAGTATCGATTTCATTGGAGTTTTTCAGGTTTTTTGTGTTTAGTTTGGTGCATTAACTGGACAGTAACAAGCACAAAATTCTCGATCTACAAAAATCTTGAACAAAATTCTCATGAAAGTGGTTAACGATGAAACTGGGAAGGACCGGCTTATGCACATTCCTTTCACCTTGTGGGCATACCACACCAATGTCTGCACTTCCACTGCTGCCACACCTTTTTATCTGGTTTATGGTACAGAGGTTGTTCTGCCTCTCGAAGTCCAAATCCCCTCACTCCACATTTCTCTCCATGACATGCTTAATGATGATGACTTTCATCAGGACCGTTTAGCACAACTTGAGTTATTAGACAAATGCCACCTTAATGCTCTTGACCATCTCCAAGTTTACCAAAAACGTATCAAACATGCCTATGACAAACATGTCCATGAATGAACCTTCCAAGTCGGTGACCTTGTCCTGAAAGAAAATCAACATGTAACCAAAGCAGAAAAAAGTAAACGGGCAAATTTTCTCCTAATTGGCTTGGACCATACATTGTGACTCATACTTATGGATCATGTGCTTATCATTTATCTTCACTCAATGGTAAACCCGAACCTGAGCCCCTTAATGCCTTGCATCTTTGACCATTCTATTGTTGACTTTTAGTCCTACCTCACCTTCTACCTCTTTCCATGCTCGTCCCTTGAGCACTATCCACTTCCTATGCCATCACCAATGATTAAACAAGAATCATGTGCATACCTATCACTCTTTTATCCTCTCTTAAATATGTGTACCATGACACTGCACATAACATGATTCTCATGGATACTTTTTGTTTGCTTTTAGATGAGATCCCATGGTCATTTCACCTTGCTTTCTGAACAAGAATCCGATTCTTCACCTTAGTCTTGTCCATGAATTAAAATCCCTCACATGGGATCCAAATCCTTGAGTCAAACTTCCAATAAAAAGATGACTCCCTCAAAAAGGACATCTTTCTCTCTAAATCTTTGCTATAAATAGACTGCTCCCTCGAAGGACAGCTATATAAAAAGCTTGTTAAAAAATGAACAAGAAGAAGAAAGAGAGAGAGAATCTAAAGCTTCCCGCATCGATCATCTTTGCGAAGACCTCAAGGATTTAATTTCCTCATCCCATATAGACTTCCCACATCGATCAGTCTATCTCAAATATCAGTCAAAACAAAAATCCTTTTAGTCATGGACTTTCCCATTGTGACCTTGGATCTCTTGCCAAAAAGGCATGCTACCTAGTACCATATAAAAACTAACCACTTTTCACCCTCTCACCATTCGCACTTTCATTTCCTACCGCCTCAAGGGACCTATTGGACCATGACATTTGGTGATCATGTGACTACTTTTTCACCTTTAGAATAATCAATCATGCAATGCTTTTAGGGTCTTACGTTCATCAGCCCATCTAAGGTATGATCTGCCCGTTATGATCCTTACCAATCAGGTCACTTTCTTGCCTCCTCTTATATTTTAAACCTTCTTCATTACATATTGATTACCTTATACAGGACTTGATCCTCGATGCTTATTTTTGGGTAATTTTCTCCTCCTTCACCATAATCAACTCAAAATCACCTATACCAATGTGCCCACAATTCACCCATACCTAACAGACCTAGACTCAATCATGCCTATAACATACCCACCCATACTCATACCTCCTCGCATTCTTCCCTAGCTTATGGGAGAACTACATCGGCCTGAGGTCCCTTTTCATCAGGACTATGTAGGTAGCACTCGAGGGCATGGGGCCCTTAGAGGTTAGCTCGGCCACTCTCTACCCTAACCTATTCATCTTTCATTTTCCTAAATCACATTCTCCCCTATTTAGTTTCTTTTCATATCAATAATTGGAAATTAAACCCATCAAACAACAAATTTCTTTCCACCTTTATCATCATCAAACATACATTTATTATGTCTACCATTTCTTTACCGTTATCATGCATGTTACTATAAAACATCTTAACCATGACCCATGTCATCATTCATTACACAAATTAATGAATTACAACCTCAACCACTTTAGACTCCACCATGCCTAAAACCTAACTCAACCATGCCTATGACCTGACTCAATCCATGCCTAGACCACAACTGACTCAACCATGCCTATAACCTGACTCAACCATGCCTATGACCTGACTCAATCCATGCCTAGACCACAACCTGACTCAACCATGCCTATAACCTAACTCAACCATGCCTAGACCACAACCTAACTCTACCATGCCTAAAACCTTACTCAATCCATGCCTAGACCACAACCTAAATCTACCATGCCTAAAACCTGAATCAATCCATGCCTAGACCACAACCTAACTCTACCATGCCTAAAACCTGACTCAATCCATGCCTAGACCACAACCTAACTCTACCATGCCTAAAACCTAACTCAATCCATGCCTAGACCACAACCTAACTCAATTCACCCATACCTAAAGGACCTAGTCTCAATCATGCCTACACTACTTGATTTCCATCATAGATACACATCAAAATAACAAGATAACCACAACCATGTATACACATAATGACCATAATCATCATCATCATCTCTATAAATAAAAATATCCAAACATGTGTCTCCATATACATAAATCTCAAATATCTTTGGCACGCAGGCTGGTATATATAATCAAATCTCTCAAAACTCTCATATACAACCTCACCATCTTCGGCACGTAGGCCGGTATATGATAAAAAATATACAAAAATCTCATACATCCTCACTCTCTTTGGCACGCAGGCTGACGGTATATATCAAAAATGACTAAAATACATCAAAATAAAGAGATGTGCATTAGGCATCATTGCTTCAGACATCCTCCATATTAGTCTCTCCTGTCTCCTCCTCGGCTCCTGTTCGGTGGCTTGATAACATCTCACTACCCGCCATGGGTCGTGGTCAAGTCCCCTGCCAAAGTGCATTACTAGTACATCACCTGGCACTAGCCTCCATGAACTAGTGGCCTCACCTTGATCCTGTCTCAGAGCTCGATGGCCCCCTATGCTCTCCACGTTGTGAGTCTGAGATATGGTCCTCTCACTCAAGGCCTGTTGTGCCCTGTACTCTCCATAGGATAGAAAATCTATCCTACCACCATCAAATGATCATAATAATATCTGGCCTCCCATAAGGTGTCTTATAACCTGGATAAGGTACCGTCTATGGTGGCCCCATCGGCCTCAACCCCTGTACCTATCCTGTGGGACCCTATCTAGCCCCCGCATGTGAACCGGGACCCTGTCCCGGTGCCTGTGGAGGTGTCATCAGCCTCTCACCCTATGCCTTTACCTACACCAATAATGCCTAAATCTTCACTGTGCGGTGGCCAACCTGGCCCTACAAACTTGTAACATGTTCCTATGAACGGCCACCCGCTCCTCATCTCCATCTTTGTCTCCACCATGGGCCATTTGGGCCTATGGGGATCCAGCCACTGTGCATGCAATGCGACCACCTCTTCCTCTGAAGTTGCTAACTACCCCTGTACCATCCCCAACTAGGTGATCAGGTTCACCACCCCCTCGTAGGGCATCTCTTCGCGGTGATAGTGGCTAAATTTGGCTACCCCGTCCTGGGAGGTACTGCCGTAGATGGACTACCCACCATTGTCTATACCTGTCTGTCACTCTAACATCATCAATCCGTTGGTCTATAACTAGCTCCTCCCTCGCCTGGTAGGTACTATTGGTGTGGAAGTGGTAGTGGTCTCTCCACATCATCTCTTCGACATGTGGGAAGGGTGGTGGTATATCCCGCAAAGAATCCAAATTGCCATTAGACACGTATACCGGGATCATCTCGTGCTCCCCTACATGATGCCCCTCAATCCATCTAACTATCTGTAAACCATCTAACTCATTAGCCATCTCGTCCCTATGAGTAGAGATTTCTCTCAATTTTTGTTCTGTTTATTGCCTTTTGACAACTCCTTCCATAGTGGTTGGACCATGGACATCTACTTCACCACCAATGATGGGATTCAGTCCCATTATGAAATTTTGTATTCTGAACTTCTCGTCAGCTTGGTACTACGGTTCATACTTAAGGAGTTTAGTAAACCCTTCCTAGTATTCTGTCACCGTCACCTTCTTTGTGACTACCAAATTCGGGTCATTTTTTGATCAAAATAGAGTTCGAGGCAGCCACCGTTGCCTAAAGTAATCTTTAAATTGATCCCCGATTATGTCTGCTTCGAAAATGTTCAACTCAACCTTACGGTTGTCCCACCATAATGATGCTTCCTGAGAAAGCTTATATGCTCCCCATATCGCTTTGGTCTCCTCAGAGAAGTTTCTTATTGCAAAGTACTTCTCCATTTCACTGAGCCAATTTTCAGCTCCGTCCCCAAGTGTTGTTCCATCAAAATTTGGAGGACTTATTCTCTTTATGTCGATTGTAAGTTCAACCACTTAATCTTGCCCTTTTATTTTCAAGATGATTAGGAGCGTTTGCATTACTATTATCAACACGGATTCCTCCATTGGTGTTGTCCATAAGGTGGGTGATCATTTATGTTAGTGGTTCCTTTTTATTTCTAGAGGACATTTTACTATGATATTTTATCCTCTTAGACATTATGGCATTTTGGGCGCGTAGCGCCAATTGGATTAGATTCATATACTGATATATTTCGTATGATGTGATGACACTAACAGGGTTATATGATAGACTTATTAGTTAGATGTTAGTCTCTTGTGGTTAATTTGATTGATGATATAGTGTTTTGGATTTAATGATGGTGATTTTCATGCTAACCTAAGTGTATGTCGTTACAATTTTATTTGTGGATGATTCATGGCAAACTATGTGGATAATGGATGCATGCAGACTATCAATTGTAAATTATGTTCTGACATTATAAGTTTGATTGATATTGTGATGTATAGATGATGTTTACTATATTGAAAAAGTGTTAATGTGTGCAATGAGTGTGCAGTGATGTATAGTATAGAGAGCATGGGTTTCGTGGCAGCTACGCAATCAGGCACAAGTCGCGCCCATGGGCCGAGTCCTAACCATGCTAAATTGTTCGAGGCCTTAGATTAGATGTATTTAATTGGGCACCATGGGTGAACCTCAATTTGTAATGTAATTATGTCTTGTAAAATTAATTAGGTTTAGGATGTGTTTGTATTAAGTAAACTAGCTTAGGGGTTAATAATCTTATCTTAAGTTAAGTGTTGGTTTTGGGAAGTGTGTGTGTGTTGGTAAAAGGGATCGGGGACCACATGTGAACCTGGGTGAACCCCACACCCTCTACCCTTGTGCCCAAGCATGCCAAACCCGAAATTGGGTTATTTTGGGTAATTTTAGGGACCCTTTGAGTTCTGGGGTTCCTTAGCATGAAAATGGGCCCTCGACCCTACCTAATAGGTAGGGGGCCTATTTCAAGGTTTGAGGAGTTTCCTCCCATTTAGCTCCTCTTTAGTCACCATCCATGTAAGATGGTGGATTGTGTGAAAGTGTTAAAAGTTGCTCCACTTTGTTTTATTTTAGTTTTTAGTATTTTGGGTGAAAAGGGATAAAAGTGAGTTTACTCTTACTTATTTTGTTTTTGGAATCTTTGACTTCGAGAGGAGAGGGGGTGACACTTGTCACTTTCCCATGGTGAGGAAACTTTTGGGCTCCTCTTTTATTCTTCCTCATGTGGGAAGAATGGGTCTTCTTGGTTCATTTTTTTGGGAGCACT
>CM031234.1:680515373-680545373 GCA_018340775.1 Taxus wallichiana var. yunnanensis | reverse complement strand
GGATGATTTGGGTAGTGCAACTTGTGATTTCAGTGGATGCAGAGACCCATTTCTCGCGCATGATCTCGCTAAGCAACTCAAGCGGAGCATGCGTAAGGGTTGCTCGCTTTTCGCTATCACTATCGCTGATCATTCTGACAAGACTCCGCAGCATTCACCCTCGATGATCACGCAGTTTTGAGGGAGTATGCAGATGTGTTTCCAGAGAGCTTCCGTGTTTACCACCTAAGAGAGAGGTGGATTTCACCATTGACTTAGTGCCCGGATCGCACCGCTTTCTAGGGCACCCTATCGGATGACGACTTCGTGAGCTTCATGAGCTCAAGATTCAGCTTAGAGGAGTTGTTAGAGAAGGGTCTCATTCGCCCTAGTGTATCTCCTCGGGGAGCGCCACCATATTTGTGAAGAAGAAGGATGGTTCTCTCTCAAAGCTTTGTGTAGATTTTGATACTCAACAAAGTCACAATAAAGAACCGTTATCCGCTCCCAGATCGATGACTTGTTTGATCGATGCGGGAGCTAGAGTGTTCTCCAAAATCGATCTCAAGTCGATATCATCGCCATGCATTTCAGATGCGTACATTCATAAGACAAACATTTCGCACACGTTATGGGCATTATGAGTTCACAAAGTGGTTCCATTTGGTTTGACTAATGCCCCACCTATCTTCATGAGCCTCATGAATGGAGTATTCGTGACATTTTGGATCGCTTTGTCTTAGTGTTCCTCGATGACATATTGATTTATTCTCATTCCGAGGAGGAACACGAGGAGCATTTGAGGGTGTACTTCAGTGTTTTGAGAGAGCAAGTCAGATGGGAACTTGGAAAATGCAGCTTCTTTTTGCACAGAGATTCAAGATTGGGTCATATCATATCAAAGTGAGGGTATCTCCGTAGATCCCTCTAAGATTCAAAGCTATCTTGATTGGCCAAAGACCCACATCACCACCGAGGTGAGGAGCTTCATGGGTTTAGCAGGTATTACCGCAGTTCAGTGCAGACTTTTCTAGATTGCTCACCCTATTACTTCTCTTCGAGGAAAGGGAAGAAGTTTGATTGGTCGAAAATGTGAGCAGTGCCTTTCAGCTTGCTTAAGGAAAGGTTAACCACGGCGCCCATCTTAGCAGCCTGCACTCCAACAGAGGATTTTGTTGTTTGACCGATGCATCACTAGAGGGTTTGGGAGAGCTTCTTATGCAGAGCGCGGGTTATTGCTTTTGAGTCTCGTAAGCTCAAGGACTATGAGCTTAACTATCCTACTCATGACTTAGAGTCAGCAGCAGCTTGTTCATGCACTGTGCGCTGGGCGACATTTCCTTTTGGGTAGACCTTTCATCTGAGGATGATCATCAGAAGCATACAAGATATCTTCTCTCACCCAAACCTCAACGCTCACAACGGCGCTGATGGAGTTCCTTCATGTGAGTATGACATGGAGGTGCAAAGATATCAAGGGAAAGGAAAATGTTGTTGCAGATGCACTTAGTAGACGACGGCATGTGCTTGCTTTTTCGACACTCGCAATGATTTGAGAGGCAGGATACTTGAGCATCTTCCAGAGGACAGGTTTTATGAGGGTGCTGTGCAGATGTGGATTCTCGTGGTTCTTTTTGAGGGCGTATATTCGGATGCATGTTAGAGTCGATGGTTTGCTTTGGGTCCATAGCGCATTTATGTGCCTAAGGCAGGTGATCTGCATAGTTTCATCCTTACTGAGGCTCATCGAGCCCCATACGCAGCACATCCAGGAGTGAAGAAGATGCATGCCGATTTGAGAGAGTTATATTATGGCCGTGTGTCTTCATCGAGACATAGCAGATTTTCAGAAGACGGTGTCTTGAGTGTCGAGAGTCAAGGCAGAGCATTCTCATCCCGCAGACTTTATACCCTCATGACATTCCCGAGTGGAAATGGGATGTGATCTCCATGGATTTCATAGTAGGACTTCCTATGTCCTCTTATCGTCATGATGCCATTATGGTCACTGTGGATAAGTTGACCAAGGTTACGCATTTCTCGCCAACCAAGGTCACCTATAATGCATAGGCCATCGCCAAAGTGTTCATGGAGGATATTGTCAGATTGCATGGGATTCCGAAGACGATCATTAATGACAGAGACACCATCTACACATCAGTTTTCTGGACTTCTTTTCAGGAGGCCTTGGGTACACAGATTCATTTTAGTTCGGCATATCATCCAGAGACAGATGGGCAGACAGAGAGGGTTAATCAGGTGTTAGAGGACATGTTGAGGATGTATGTGATGGACCAGCAGAAGAAGTGGGAAGACTATTTGCATTTAGTTGAGTTTGCCTACAATAACAGTTATCATAGCTCCGGGCATGGCTCCCTATCAAAGCTTTGTATGGACGACTCAGCAGACACCTTTGAGCCGGGATAGACTAGATGACAGGATTATTTTGGGGCCACTTACCTTCGTGGATTTAGAGCAAAGCAGTTGTTCGATTCGGCACGTCTCGAGCAGCTAGAGCACGCCGTAAGGCGATGCAGACACCAAGAGGATCGATCGTCACTTCTCGTGGGTGACAAAGTCTTCGAGGGTTCGTCCTCATAAGAGTCCGATCCGTTATGGAAAGGGTTCTAAGCTATCGCCTCGTTTTGTGGGGCCTTTTGATATTCTTGAGGTCATCGGTCCAGCTTGCCTATCGCCTAGCTTTGCACACCACGCCGCACGGGCCCACGACGTTTTTCATGTTTCGTACTACGTAGATATGTACCAGATGTTTCTCATGTTTTGATCGGGTCGGCATTAAGGTGCAGAGGACTGAGGGCAAGTGGAGATGGAGCCCGTACGCATACCGGAGCACCGAGGTCATTCTTCTGGGGTCGAGATTTGGACCAGTTAGAGTGCAAAGTGGGACCGATATGACGAGTCATCGCCTACCGGGAGGATGCTACACCACCGAGGGCTAGATATCCCTATCTCTTCCAATGACTTCCAAGAGGAAGTCTAATTCTAGGAGAGGGGGATGTAGTGCCCACATTTTTATAGCTCCAGCTTATCTGCTGGTTCCTTTATTTCTAGACATGTTTTGATTGAGACTCGATAGACTTTGACATTTTACTATGATATTTTATCTCTTCGACATTATGGCATTTGGGGCGTAGCGCCAATGGATTAGATTCATATACCGATATATTTCGTATGATGTGATGACACTAATGGTGGTTATATGATAGACTTATCGTTAGATGTTAGTCTCTCGTGGTTAATTTGATTGATGATATAGTGTTTTGGATTTAATGATGGTGATTTTCATGCTAACCTAAGTGTAATGTCGTTACAATTTTATTTGTGGATGATTCATGGCAAACTATGTGGATAATCGATGCATATGCACTATCAATTGTAAATTATGTTCTGACATTATAAGTTTGATGATATTGTGATGTATAGATGATGTTTACTATATCGACAAGCGGTTAATGTGTGCAATGAGTGTGCAGACATGTATAGGAGAGCATGGGTTTCGTGTGGCAGCTACGCAATTGGCACAAGCGCCCATGGCCGAGTCCTAACCATGCTAAATTGTTCGAGGCCTTAGATTAGATGTATTTAATTGGGCACCATGGGTGAACCCTCAATTTGTAATGTAATTATGTCTTGTAAAATTAATTAGGTTTAGGATGTGTTTTATTAAGTAAACTAGCTTAGGGGTTAATAATCTTATCTTAAGTTAAGTGTTGGTTTTGGGAAGTGTGTGTGTGTTGGTAAAAGGGATCGGGGGACCACATGTGAACCTGGGTGAACCCCACACCCTCTACCCTTGTGCCCAAGCATGCCAAACCCGAAATTGGGTTATTTTGGGTAATTTTAGGGACCCTTTGAGTCTGGGGGTTCCTTAGCATGAAAATGGGCCTCTGGACCCTACCTAATAGGTAGGGGGCCTATTTCAAGGTTTGAGGAGTTTCCTCCCATTTAGCTCCTCTTTAGTCACCATCCATGTAAGATGGTTGGGATTGTGTGAAAGTGTTAAAAGTTGCTCCACTTTGTTTTATTTTAGTTTTTAGTATTTTGGGTGAAAAGGGATAAAAGGTGAGTTTACTCTTACTTATTTTGTTTTTGGAATCTTTGACTTCGAGAGGAGAGGGGGTGACACTTGTCACTTTCCCATGGTGAGGAAACTTTGGGATCCTCTTTTATTCTTCCTCATGTGGGAAGAATGGGTCTTCTTGGTTCATTTTTTTGGGAGCACTTGGAGAATTTTGGGAGCTGAAGGGAGCTTGGACAAAGGGGAAAAGCTTAGAGTTTGGAAAGCATTTTAGAGGTAGGGTTCTTAATTTTTTCTTCTTAGTTTTGCTTATATTGTAAACTATGCTTGATCAATGAAATAATGTGTGTGAAATATGTGTATGTAGTGAATGGTGAATGTGGTTGTTTGCTTGTTCTTGTGGTTTTCTTGTTTTCTCTCCACCATCATTTGGATTGATGGTTTTGGAGAATGTAGGGGAAGAGAGAGGGATTTCCTCTCAAACCTCATGGTTGTCAGGTCAAGCCACGAAGGTCCCTTCTCATCCCCTCATATGGTTTGAGGTGGGAGAAAGGTTCATATGGCTTGATCCTTTCCCCATTCTTGGTGAGGAAACCCATGTGGGTTTGAAAATCCTCCCAAGAAGGATTCTATAGATAAGGAGGAATAAGGAGGATGTATGATTAGGAGGTATAAGGAGTTTTTATATATGTATTTATTGGTGCTCCTATGGTGGACACCTTGATTTGGGCATCCTTCTTCCTCTCTTCCCCTCGTGAGGTTGACATTGTTCTCCTCATGTGTGGTTTTCATCAGATAGAGGTCTAAGTAGTCAATGGTCTTATGTTTTTCTTGTTGTGTGTTTAAACCCCATATATTACTTGTGCACATCAGGAAGCTAGTTCCTCTCTCCCATGGGCTTGGGGAGGCTAGCATGACTTCCAACCATGGAAAGGCATGTGATGATGCCTATTGGTGGGTGGTAAACAAGCCATGTTCTCTCTGGAGTTGGATTCTCAGTAGGAGTATGGAGTTGGAGCTCAAGTGAGATAGTAGAGCCTCTTGCCATCTTGGTCATTTCTCATCTTTTGTGGGCATTACCTTCATTTTGTAAATAAATGTACTTTGTAAAGATTTATACTCTCAGTAAAGACCCATTTTGTACTTATTCAGATTTGATAAAGCATTAGTCTCTATTAAGAAAGTTTTATTTTATAGTTGCAAAGATCTTGTAAGATTGTCATTTGAATTTATAATGAAACCAAGAACTTTTTATTTTCAATGCCTTCATTTTATGAAATATAGATATGAAAGTTTAGTGTCTTGCTTGCATTTTATTAAAAAAATAAAATATGGCACTCACAATTTATATCAGCTTCTTCTTCCTCCTCCTCATTTGCCCATTGCTTGTTGTTCCAGAACAGTCAAACAATCTCTCGTATCTAGTAGGGCAGCAAGGATTTCATCTAGCTTTTGAGCAGTAGCTACTTCTCCACCCGGTAGCGAGGTTGTTCGCAGCATTTCTCTTATTCTAACCATTTTTTGTTGATAAAAAAATGTAAAACTTATTAAATTATGGACTCATTAGGTCCAAGAGCTGCAACCTTCAGCTTTGATACCAAGATGTAACATCCCCATTTTAAGACATTAGAACAAGGGAATTTTTTTTTTTTTATAAAACATTCTCTGTTCTAATTTATATAATTTAGAACACACGACCAAGTTTTAATAATTGTTCTCTGTCCCATTAACGTAATTTAGAACACACAATACTTTTAAAACCAATGTTCTTTGTTCACATATTTACAATATGGAACACACATCCAATTCCATTCAATCATATAACAGATACCATATGTTGCTATAATGACTCGAAGAACTACCGATCTCCCATTTTATGGCTCAGAGTTTCAACGATCTCTCATTTCATGACTCGGCTACTTACCGATCCTTCATGTTAATCCATGCATTGTATACTAAGTATACCTAGTTCTCTACCAATTTTAGTTATTGAAGTGTTCCATTTAAGAGGCCTATCTGAATATTTGTTATCGATACTCATCTGAAATCCTGCTTCTTAAACTAGGTGATTAGGACAACGCAACCAGCAACTTGTGATACTTTGGCCAAAGATTTTCACATGCTTTGCATGATCATATTCCTAGATGTTATACACATCAATGGAATACATCCTTCACCTCACTTCGTCTGTTATCTAGAATGGTCTTTTCTGACCTCTGTCAGTCCTCTTGCCCAAGGTTAAACTTTAACCCAAACTAGCAATATGAAAGAGTATAGGAAGACACTCGCAGTGACTAAAGGTATGCAGACATACTTGCTGACCCTAGACTACCTGCGTGTGTCTAGTTACCTTTAGTCTTCATGAGTCACTCGTATACACAGTCACATTCCTATCTTTGTCCAAGTAACTTGGTCCCAACTTATGTAAACTTGATGATTCGATTCGGGAGGGCGTTTTAACATGTCAAGCTGCACCATTGTGTCATAATAAAGGCCCCACCTTCATGAAGACACCAGATTGCAGCTGGTGTGTGCCAAGGTCCTACGGACTCTTCTCATCAAGGGATACACATCCAGCTAGAAGTGTGATTAGATTATAATCTTAAGTATTTTAAGAATAAGCTTCAACAACCGTGTTGATCTTCTAACCTCACTGTTTGTTATAGTTGCATAGCTAAGAGAGACTTATATTGTCTTAAGCTTAATATGCCTTTACTCCTCCTTACTGAAGGATTGCTTAATTTCATCTTAGTTCCTTAATTTAAGCTTCGGACTAATAGTCCACTACAACTTAACGTAGTAAGATCAACTTACTAAACTTAACCGAAGTTTTATTCGCAACTAAATTTAAATTCAGAATTCCATCTTTTAGACGTCATTTAAATGAGGCCTAATTCCAAATGGATGTATTCATTTATTTACTATAACCTTACTTCAGTTAAGGTTTGATTATGAGGAGATATGATTCCTCATACCGAATATCCTTTGGATCAAACATCTCAAGGATATTAACGAAATCAGATACAAGATTCAATTATCTCTTTATTTATATTCATTAGCTTATATACCAGTTCCGAATATTGTTCATTTAAGAATTCATATTCACTTAACTCTTTTCAAATGTCAATTTAAAATCCATATTGACCTAAGTATGAATTACTTGTACATTCCAACTTAAAAGTTGTATTCAAGTAAAGAATATATATTATGTCCTTTTAAAATCTATCAACTATCATTTGAATATACCCAAATTCAATGAATAAAATTTATATTCTCAATCTTATTCAAACAGTTCCAAGGTGGTACAGCCATTAAAATAACACACCTTTCCTTTGTACTCAATCCTCAAGATTAAAATTTATATAATTTACAAGCCCATACAACAGACTTCATTCATGCCAAACAACATTAACAACTCATAAAGAAGAAGAATACATATTTCTATTTTTCCATTTTCTTGTAGAAGAATAATAAATTCCAGATACGATCCATCCTTAGCTAATCGAAGAAGCATCGAGAAAACAACATGTCTTCATTTTTACTCATGGAAACCATCTCGCAAAATTTACTTGCAGGTCGGTTTTATTCGAGCATATTAACACTTATCATTAAAATTGAGCATATTAAGCACTTATCATAATTAAGCTGTCTCAATAAAAGAACTCTACTTTTATGAAACATTTATAAATTGAGATGGACATCATCTACGAATTAAGTGCTGATAAGGATGAACAACTTAACAACCCAATCCCTAATTACCATCACAATCAGACAAAAAGATTTACTAACTTTCTCCCAAATAATTACTACAACCCGCAACACTTTATTCATATTTCCTTACTGTTTTTATTCCAATAACGCAAGGGGTTCATTCCGTATTTAAAACAATTACTACCAGAAGTAATTTCCTCTAAATAGTTCCAGATTAAAAACATTTGTAAGAGCTAATACACATATGTATATAATGTTGTTCTAATGCAATTACTATCAATTCCATTCCCTTATAATAGTTGAAATTTCAAGAGATGAATTTTAATTAAGAATTCAAACAGAACTACTTCCCTTTCGTACTACTCATTTAATTTCAAACAATCAAATGCAGAAGAGAAAAGTAGTCATTCACCATGACAACACTGGTGTCATTTCTCATAATTCAACAAGCAACATAATACTTCTTTCAAATCAGAAAAGAAGGGAAATCAATAGTTAAATGCAGATGCTTACGCCTAGGGTAGTAAGAAATTCATTCAATATCAAATATAGAATTTCAACTGGATAAGAGAAGAAAATAATTATTACTTCCAATTACCCATCCAATATTCCCTTTCTTTTCATCACAACTGCACTGGATGATTTAAACAAGAAGTGATATCAATCAATGATAACAACCAAAGAGAGAGAATAATTAAAGTCAATAATCGAATGAAAGGAAGAAGAATCATATTACCTCTTCTCACTGCCTAGCCGAATATCAACTATTTAGTACAGACCTGATCCAATAGGGTGATTCCTTCTGAACAAGTCTATTTCAGTATTCAAAACTTACTAACTACCATTCAAGGGAGTATGCCAGAATTCATTTGCATCTGGTCCGTAAGTATCAATATCAACGACACCTCTAAATAAAATCATTTCCTTTATTTTTCACCCAACGGACATTTTCATCCAGATACAAACAAGTAAGAGTGTACAGCAAACAACAAATCATGTTTTCACCGTAATAATAAAAGGATTCATTCTCCAAACCCCAGAGTAAGAACCCAGTTTCGATTCAGTTTTAATGCAAGTAGCAAAGAAGTTTAGACTGCAGTTTGCATATATATATAATTCACCAAAAATGAACATTCCCAGCTAGGTCTGAAACAAGCAAGGATGAACAACAAGCTATATGACCATAATATCACTGTATTAAATAAAGAACCCACCTTTTCAACCGCAAGAACAAGATTTTACTCTAATACGGTTCTAATCGAACACCATGAAAAGGTCAGATATGCAGTTCCTTTATTTATATATACATATCAATGGATTCAAGGAAGGATAAACGATACACTCTACTTCATTCACCAAATAACCAAGTTATTCTTTCTCAGTGTTTAAATAATTTATTCCCCAACAACCATTCACGGCCTTCAACCCAACATGGAGACATTGAATCGTTTTAAATCAAGCAAGGGTAAGATGATGGAATGAATTCACTGTCCCCAAAGAATTCGTATTCTATGCAATGTAATGCAACTAGAAAAATAACTCACACAAACAGTTCCATCAAGCATTCTCACGATTTTTCCTAAACCATTTACACGCATAACTCAGAAAACAATATTCACATCGCTGATACATTCATCAACTCAAACCCATAATGGGTAATAAAACCGAATACCCAATACTGTCAAAAATCATACAAGCAAGGATAGATTTCATTTCATTTACTCTTTTTGCAAAGAAAATACCCAAATCGTATTCATCTCCAACAGACAACTCAACCCAGAAATCACATTAATTGTATCAACATTTTCATTTTACAAAAACACCCAACATAAGAGTAGAGTTCTTTTAATGAAGACGCTTAACAAAGAGCAAAACGGTTTAAAGAGAAGAGCTCAACATGCCTGTAAAATTTCTTGTTGCTTGAAGAAAACCGCAATTCCATGCCCACAGGAGTTACTCTTTTCCCACGGCGATAACAACAAGGTTTTCCCCAACTATCTTCTTACTCCCACAGGCTCAAAGATAGCCGTGGTTACTCAAAACAACAACAACAATGACCAGAATGGTTGCAGGTTCGAAAGAACCTCCAAAGAAATGCAGAGCAATCACAAGAAACCCAAATGAACACGATTACCACAAAATTCCTCTTTCCCCTTTCCAAGGTGAGCTGGTCACCAAGACCGAGATCAATAAATGCATTGAATGCATTACTTTTTCCTTAATTTCCACGCCACCACCGACTCAGGTTTGGCGGCCCTTTTCTTCAAAATTTTTGCTTGTGATTTCATTTTTAGCTATATTGCTAATTGGTGCCTCTATCTTCTCTGCTCCCGCCAATTTTGGCATTTAAAATTTCAAGGACTGTAATTAAATTCCGTCATTAAATTTCAAACCTTCCCTTCTTATCCACTCATCAACATGTGTCCATAGGTCCCCTCCTTAGGTTAGCAATAGTTTAGGTTACATTGTCCATAGCTAGGTATTCACCTAGGTCGCAAATCATTAGGATTTGCAATATTTTACATCCTATTTAATTTAAAATCCACATAGGGTAGTAGTTAGGTTATAGGCTAAAACATAGTTATAGGTTTAAACGTAGCCGTAGTATTTTAATTAATGGGTTCTTCTAGTAAGTTTACTAACTTACGTTTATATCCAGCATAATGCAGGACGTTTCGTCCTATGCTCGACATATACCTGGCTCACTTGCATCAAGACTCTTACTGCCTCATGCTTTCCGGTGTTACAATTTGTATGTAGTTCAGAAATCAAACCTTTTCCATTGGCATCATGGTACCGAATAATTATACCTGTAACTAGGTTCTGTAACATTTATAACGACCTTCAGTCTGGTTCAGACTTCATTCCATTTAGAAAGTAAATTGACAAAGTGATCACAAAGAAGGCCGCAACATACCTTGGATCAATGGAATTGATTCAAGGTGTGTTGTCAACAACAATATGAGTTCATCAAACATAAAAGCAAGTCTGCTATTTCACACTTTGTAAAACACAAGTTATAATGACCTCCGTCCCAAGTAAACAAGTTACAGTAAACAAGGGTTCAGATCAGTAACACATTCTTTTTAAGATTAAAAGATATATCTTAACATAATTATCCTCATTTCCACAGTTACAACATCATGAAAAGAGGTTATCATAGTAGTTTCAAAAAAATCAAGACGTTACACACATAATGTGCTCATAAGCCCAACAATGTAATAGGAAAGTTGAGCACAACCGAACCTTCGAAGTCGCCCATAGCTCCCCTGTATTGCTCCACTAGGAATGTTGGTGCCCATGCGAAGCAGGTCCTATCCATAATCATGTCATGTAGTACCCCATCAGTGATCATGGGAATCTACCACCCTCTACATCCAGTAGTACAAAACAACATACTGCCTCCATCAATAATACTACTAGCCTCATCTCCTCTGGAAAGGCTAGGTAAATCTCTCCATAGCTCAGTGGTGCTATGCAATGTCATCTCTGCTATCCCCTCATGAAAAACGTCGGCATTAACTCCTCCGATGCCTCTAAGGAGATCAAATATACATGCGTACCCAATATAGGTAACCACAGGATCCTATACACGTCCTCCAGGGTGACTGTCATCTCCCCGTCGACAGGTGGAATGTGTTGGTTGCTGAATCCCATCTATCGATGAGAGTGACCATCAAACTCGGTTGTCGGACTATATGTTGATAGCATCGGACCCCGATAAGGCCCACATTTGTGACATGTTTCCACTCCTCGACTATCGCTGCCCCACGAACTGTCACAAATAGGGGTGGCACCCTGTCTCACATCTCGCAACTAATCTCTCACCTGCATCCAACAAAATAATCACATTATTAAAACAAGACCATATCTACATTCACCCATACCCATTACCCTACCTCTTTTACTTCGTTACTTACCCATTTATCCCATGGCTTCCCCTCCACCCCAACCCAACCCTCACCTACCTACTTACCCAGTCCACCCCTAACCCACCAACCTACCCACCCTAAACCTACCCAACCCAATATCACCTTACCTATTTACACCACCCCGACCCCTCCCCTACTTCCATTTTGACCCACTCCCCGACCTTACCTATTTTCCCACACATCTATACATTTTTCTCTAACAGCTCCACCCTTACCTATTTTTACCCCTTACCTATGTTATGATTTTCACCAAACCCACTTCTCTTACCCCTACCTACCTCACCCACCCAACCTCGAGACACCTTTTTGGCCCCTTTTTCCTCCAATTACAACTAGTACGGTTACCCCTAATCGACCCGGTCCCCCTTCAATTGGCATCGGTCACCTGCTTTGTGACCGATATCGCACTAACACCAATGTCACCTAACCTTTAACCGATGCCAATCATTGTCACGTCAAAAACCATGACGTCCAAACCCCCAATTTTCCTTCAAATCCCCTTTTTTCTCCCTTCTACCCACCCCATCCTACCCAAATTCCCCCTACACCCTTCCCCACCCCTTCTTAACCCAATCCCCTCCCTCCCCATTCCTATTTTAATTGATTTCCATCCCATAATTTAAAATTCATTTCCCCCCAAAAACCTGTTTTCACCCACCTAACCTCTAATTCATTCTAATAAACAAAACAAAGTGTAGGATTGAATCTTACCTCATCACCGCCGCCATCTGCATGGTGGCACCTCCGCCGCCACTGCACTCGTGGTCCCCCGATCCCTCTCCTGCCTCTGCCATCACCAAATGACCTCTCGCTATCCAACCAATCAATCTAATCAAATCGATCCCACCCAGCTCATGGATCCACCTATCGACCAACTATCACCTGCCACGTGGCTTTCCAACTCAATCCTCAGTCTCAATCTATCACTTTCCACCTTTTCCGCTCTCTCTTGTCATTTTCCCCAATTCGATAAAAGATAAATGATTTGAAAAATAGGGAATTTTTTTCTTTTTATAACCTACCTAACTTGACCGGCGACGGTTTTACCTAAACCAACATCGGTCCTGTGCCCTAGCTTACCATGGTCGGTCAAGCTTGACAGCATCTCGTCCTCTTCAACCATCATTGGTTTACCTACTTAGTCTTTTTCTACCCCTTACCCCTAATTTTTGACCTGAATCCTTTTTTATCTTACCCACACCTCACTTGGCCACTTCACTTGACCCTCTTGACCTTATCATTTACCCCCTCACCTCGTCCTCCTTCTGGGACTCATTATTTTACCCATACATCAGCCCTACCCGTGTCGTGACCTAGATACTTGGACCTGGAATGTTGCTAGTGACCTTTGACCTCATGTGTTCACTATACCTTACGGAACTGTTACCTATGTTGATGGACATACTAACCTTACCTTGCCTCTTACCATGACTATTTATCTTGACCCAACCTTTGGGTGTACTGGAACATACCTACACGTTCCTACACCTAACCTATGCCATGTTTCCTGACCATATCCTATACCTTGGATACCGAAATCACTTAAACCTTGTTTGGATAAACCTATCAACCTTAGACGATGTAGATTTTACCTACTCTTCAACTGGTATTGTGTTGCATTTTATACGTGTGTGTGCATTTGTTGTTACTACCTTTGACCCCGACCTATTACAAGATTACCCGAGTAGACCTTTTTCCTTTTTTCCCCCTTTACCCACCTTCCTCTTCATCACATTCACCTTTTATCAAACCACTCATCGATTCGCCTTCTACCTTGTCGGTTCCGGTTTGGGGGTTCACCTTCACACACACACATGGGGCAACCACATCTTATTTTTGTTAGTGTTGCTTACCACTACAAGTTACGTAAAAAAAAAGGGGGCAAAATGTAGACACCAAAATTGGGTCACACTCCCCTTGGTCCCTCGTCAAACAAACACCTTGAACATATTCACCTAACCATGGCCCCTTTCATCCCACTCTAATATTAATTTAATTAAATTAATTCATTATCTCACAATATTTATTATTTTAATATCCTAATTGAGATAATGCCCACATATCCACCTCACCTAGACACCTCATCTAGCCACCTCACCCTAAGACCTATTCTTAGTATGTTGCCATAACTAACTAAGACCTACCTAAACCCTAAAAATCAAAGCCTATATTCCCTCTAACCACATTCCCACACGTTAGAAAGGAAGCTTCTATTCTAATCCGTGGAGCAAATGAACGAGATCCCAGAAAATCAAGGGGATCTACCCAGTTTAGTAAACCTAGGAAATCCCGCCCTAACCGATGTTGGTCACCCTAAACCATCGCGGTCAACCCAGGAACCACCGTCGGTTACCATTTAACCCCAAAACAACCTTATTTCGAGGTTGGCACATTTATGAGAGATTGACACATCTTTTGAGAATAAGAGACGAAACCAGAGTTGTATGCAAGTAGAGAACGAGCATTTGTACACGCATCAGAGCACCCCATAGCCAGCATCAGAAGCACCCATAGAGCCATCTACCTTCATGGGAGCATCCGGGGAAGCGTCAACACCACATCAAGTTCCTTCCATTTGATCACCCACCATTGCCAACCAGACATCAAGCTCATACAAATAGTAAGTGCTTTGTTAACCAACACTTACCCATTTATCATTTGGTAGATTCTTTTACTTTTGTTATTAGTTTCTACTCCCATTTCCATTCCACCACCATTTACCTCCATGCAAACTTGACCATCCCTTCACCCATACCATTAAACTACCCATACCCTACTGATAACTATCCCTGAGCACACCTAAGACCCACACGGACCTCGTCATTTCCCTTTCCATTTCCATTTAGCCTTAGATTTATCACCCCACCAAGTTTTTATTAAGTTTCTTATACCCCGACCATACCAACGCCGGTTACCCACAACCATCATCGGTTAACCTAAACCACACGGTCATACCAGACCGATGTTGGTCTCGTGTTTTTACCCTCAAACTAAGAACAGAGCTTAAAACCTCTACCAAATACCCAAAATAACCTAGAACCAGACCCTGACTAGTTCCAGTAATCTGACAGAGATCTTGACCTTCAAATTCAAGCATAGCTTAGCCTATTGTGAATGAATTTTCTTATTGTAGTCAAATGAGATACCTAAATCATTTTAACTACAGTAGGATTTCCTTTATTGTTAACATTGAGTTGTTTTAAACAGTGGATTGACAACCAAGGGAGTATCACACTTCTGGATCTAGCATACACTAGGCATCCACTGCATATACTATTTAACTTTTATTTGGTGGTCTTGTTTTCTATTTCAAGTAGTTCCTCCTAGCCAAAAGGAAGCTCTCACGATCAGCTATGGATCAAGAAGTCATACATGCGAAACAACCTTTGACTAGCATTTTAACAAGTATTCCTCCTAGCCCTTTACCCTTATCTGCTTGGCCAATATTCAAAGAAACGATCTCGAATCAGTGAAACACCCATCATTGACGTGTGGGTGATAGAAGAGGAGGCCGCCCTCAAGGATTTATGGAAGGCCATCCCCACTAACAAGGAAAAAAATGCATAGTTGGTTGTTAACACCACAACTCAGAAGGATAAAATCAAAATGAAGCGTGAGAATTTGGACTTCAGGATTAACAAACTCGGGGTTCCATCACTGAGTGGATGGATGAGTTCAAAGGTGTCTACCTAGAGTGGTGGTAACTATCAATGCACTAAAGGGGAAGGTGGAGGAAATTACCCCACCAAGTGCCTAGTGTTATGGGAGAAGTGGCATGGAAGGCCTTATTAGATTTGAAGGTATGGGAGAAGTTGAATGACGAGATAGACGTGGAATTCCTTAAACTCCTCCAATTGGTTGCATAACATATTCTTCCATTATTCAATTCTTTATTCATATTCTTTCAATTCCACTATTCTTTATTCTTTAAAGGAGCAAAATTCTTACCTTAGCATATTTTGGTTGTCAAGACTTTGTTTGGGAAGCACAAAGGATTGTTGGGGTGGCAATCAGATTAGTGTCGGATGATGTTGGACCCATAAATTATCTAAGTACCTAAGGTGCAAATCTTGGTGGCACGTGGAAGAAGGGGCGTGAAGGAACATGCGAAAGTAGTTCTTCGAGATGCACAAAGTCTTGTGCCAAGGAAGGATAGATTCGGACTTAGTGAGTTTTGGATAACATGAAAGAATGCATTTAGGGATGACGATTGAAAATACAACCAGATACAAATATGGATAAGCTATGGAGACTTGTAGCTCAAGGAAAGGATATTCTAGGGCATCAATATAGTTATCATGAAAGGATAAGGAGCTGAGTTTGTTATGGATTAGCTGGCACATGCATGCTAAGGACACTCGATTAGGGGAAACACATGATGACATTTGGCATGTTCTTGGGTAGTGGTAGGGAACTCATGAAAGATTCCTTCAGGATTTCTCATGTAATGATGAGCGGTTAAGAGGAGATTCCTTGAGAGTTCCTCTTATGTATGGTTTTACAAGACATATTTAGAGAGGATGTGTGTGTGCGAGTATGAGAGAAAGAGAGGGAGATAGTTAGTAAAAATATGTAATGTGTGATGGTGAGCTCTGTAATGTGTCGAAGCTCTGCTATTGTAAATATTTGCATACATGGAACTCTTTTGATGTAATCTTGGCTACTATAATTTAACTAATAAATATAATGAAGTGATTTAGAAGCACTTATGTGATGGATCTTGATATATACATTTCCTTCTATGTTCATGGGTGTATTATTTGTTTTCTCAATGATAATCGTGAT
Organism: Taxus wallichiana var. yunnanensis; assembly: GCA_018340775.1. Taxonomy (NCBI): domain Eukaryota; kingdom Viridiplantae; phylum Streptophyta; class Pinopsida; order Cupressales; family Taxaceae; genus Taxus; species Taxus wallichiana. The sequence goes on along the minus strand of CM031234.1, from coordinate 680,528,927 downwards.
TTTGTTCTACTTCCATTGTAATATGATCATGTTATCCTATGTTTTGGTGCATTAGATTAGGAGTTTGTGCTTAAAATATGGTTTTCAAGAATGGGTGTATTCATTCTCTGTTTGTGCAACACCCCCTTATTAAGGAAGAACATTCTCACGAAGCTCACATAAAGGAGGGGCTCAGCGCCTACTGTGCACCTTAGGTGAGGTTCTAGATTAGCCTGGATAATGTGTCGACTCATATAATCAATAGTGTTCTACCACCTATCATATATTGATTTGATGTGAGGATTCAACGTGTAACTAGAAGGTCCCAATAGGTTACATGTTCGCACACTCTAACCGATAATTTGGCATGTGGCACTCAATGAATGATGCAAAAGATTGTGCTTTACGTGTGTGCATAAGAGCAAGGGGATGAAAAGGTTCATATCTCAGTAAAAGTGTGCAAGTATGCGGATGGTGTGGGGATATGATCAAAGGAGCGTACAACAACAAGAAAGAGGAGGGCGTACAAAGGCAACAAAAGAACGCAGAAGGTGAGCGCAAAGGTGTGATGTGTTAAAGATGAAATGTGGGAAGAGGAAAGAGCACACATGATGAAATATGCATGAATTGAAAAGAAGGAGCTTACAAGGGAAGAATATGCTAAGGACTTAGTTAAAATAGGTGGAAAGTTGGTAGGTGTGTGCAAAAAGGTGCACAAACTGTTAGAAAAATGCACTAAGGAATTGTAGAAGGGGAAACAAATGGAAGATAAAATAATAGAGGAGAAGGGTGGAAATGCCAAGGGAAATAGAAATGCAAGAAGAAGCAAGAAGGGCGTGTGAGGGTGTGTGCAAGAATGCAGTCATGTAAAAGTGCCAAGGTATGAACCAAGAGTGCACGTAACTTTGAAACTTGTTATTAGAGCCAGAATGGAACTGTAAGTTGTCTAAATAACTAGGGTGGTTATTTTGGAAAACACATGCCCCGGGTGATTTTGTTGGCATAGATTCCCCTTACCGTAACTCTTAACTAAAGGCACTCACCGATTTAGTTTGTACGCTTACTCGATGATTGTAAATTTAGTATAAAAAAATCTTTTGAAATATGAGTAGAGATGCTAACAATCTATGTAAGTCATTGCCTCTTGTGATGCTTCAAAATTCAATAAAAAGTATTTCCTTTATATAGTTTAAATTAGTACTAATATATAATTACAACATGCTTGTAATTAAAATTCAAAAGATAGATTTTTTATTTTAATTTAAAAACCTATGACAGAATAAAGCAATATTAGCTTAAGACGAATATTGTAAATTATTCACACACAAAATTAGGCGATATAACAAAAGATGCCACGAAACAATAATAGGTCGTAAATAGGGCCTATGGAAAAAAATTGAATAAATAGAAGAACTTCAAGAATTTTTTTTTGGGTTGGTCAAAACATCAAACCCAAAGAAGAAACATTAATTTTTAGAAGAACTAATAATATACGAGTCTTCTTCCCTTATCTTCCCGAGTCAGTATAGAAGGATATTCGCCAAAGCCCATAAACATAAACATGATAGAACAACATAAATCACTTTGCACCACTATAAAGATTTTAAGAAGAGCTCGAGATATTACAAATCTTACCTTGAGAAAAGGTTGTCGAAGCACCATGTTGTGCTTGTTCACAATAGGCATTTACTCGAGTTATCAACCAAAAAGACTTCAAGAAGATTTAATTACAAATTTTGATAATGATGCAATATTATTAAAGATATTTCCAAGATATTCAAAAGTATAGGCTAGTAAACTATTGTTTCACTACCACTTATATGTATCACCTCATGATAATCACTAAAGAAATCCTTTCTCATTTTTAAAGATGTAGTACTCATGAACATTATTTAAAACCTCTTTTTAACTCATGTTAGAATCCAAACAAAAGTGTCTCTAATTATGTTGTAGAATTCAATATGTAACCACATCTACATCTGCCATTCCTACCAATAAATTGGTACAAGAATATCTCTTTAATTGGATATTCTACTCCCATTTCTTGGAATTTAATTTTCATGTTCTTAGTTTTTAATCCTAGAAGGTGTAGTGTTTTGAAGTTCTAACACTTGAGAACACCATTCTTGAGCCTCACTCCCTTTACACTAAGGTCAAGTCAAAAACTATTCCTCCTCTTGATACAAAAACACAAGTTCCTCCATCAATCAATCCAACTTGGAGAATTCTTTACCTCTTTATGCTACACCTATGAATCTTTTCGACATCATACCAAAGTATGAAAATAATCATGTCACACCTTGAATCGTAAATGTTGCTACTAATATTCACCCATCTACTATATTCCACACACCTATGTTACAAAACCCCGTGACCTATTAATAAAGACTAGAAAAACATACCAAAATTACAAAAAAACATGGTAATTGTTATAATTATTTTCGAGAAAAGTGTATTTCATACCCTTTTATATGACATTTCTCAAAGACCCGCTTAATAAATATTGATGGTAAGCAAATTTGTCACTATAATCATATTATAGGCCATGACAATGATTCTTGCATATCATTTCACAAATAAATTAGTTGGTCAAGAGTCCAATTCTTCTTTATGATATTGAATCCATACATAATATGCCTCCACCGCCAATACTTCCTAATGAGCCCAAAAAATGGACCATTTTATATAAGATTTGACATTATTTTTCCTTGCAAAACCATTGTAAAGAAGAACCTAATTAATATGTAAAGTCATGAAAATTGTATAAAGTCCTCTTGAAGTTTAGGTTATCCCTCTCGTGTCTTCATCATGTCGTGAACCTCGGTTTTCAAGTGATGTATGCATATTAAATATGTTCATTTTAATGTTTAATTTTTCGGTTTTCAAAAATGTTGACAATGTCTTTTATCATGTCAAACACACACTTTCAAATATACTTACATGAACCTTTTCGAGCTTGCATGGAGTTTAACTATCAACAAATGGGAAGGCGGTCCAATTGTGTAATACTTTGTTCAATTGTTATGATGAAGATAATAATGGACAACTCCAACAACATACTTGTTACTTGTTCTATGACATGCTAGGGATATGGAGGGGTCATTTTGCTACCTCAATAGTACGCTGATGACAACAAATGCTGAATTTGAAGTTAAGTAAAATTGACTCAAAGTACAATTTACTAAGTAATGAAACAATTTTTTAATACCTATGATTTCATAATCATTTTTTATATTGAAGATATCTTTACATTAATAACAACCAATAATACTTTAAAAAGAGTATTAGATAACTACAAAGTTGTAAAAGTGAACAATAGACAATACAAACAACTAGAGATAGGAAACACCTACATACAAGACCATAAGAACAACATCACCTCACAAAACCATAAACATAACCTGAATGAGGCACCAAATGCTCCTCACTCTTATAACCATCCATGCTTATGATAAAAACAACAGTCTTAATGCTTCATGGACCCATCATGAATTTTATGGTCATCTCCTTCCATCCTTGTATCTTTCAATCATGTCCTCTGAATTCAAGTAGAAGACTCGTATCTTATCTTTGGCTCTTGTCCACTCTCGTTAAATATCGCCCCGCTTCTTGTCTTATGACTTCTGAACCATTAACGAAAAAGACAACACAAGGTTGGTTGAGTCAATTGCAGTACGCTTATACAAAGGAAGAGGAATAAATAGCCATTTCCTTTTCGAACTGACAAGAGTCCTCCCCGCAGGCCCCAGAAAGAACAGAAAATTCCACCGACTCCATTAAAATCGCTATCAAGTACGTAGGTGAGCCGCTAAATAGGACAATATGTGTTCCGCGTACAATCGTATTATATCTAATAATGGAGTTGACTTGAACCGCCAGTCTTCCATAAAATCCACATCCACAGACATTATAGTGTATATTAATTATTGTCCTCGTTAAATCCCTTCTTCTCCTATGTTGATTTTTTCAACACCATGGACCGCCCATTAGGGACACGATCGTCCGGGTGCTACTATCCTCTAAGTGGCCAAATCTCCATCGTAATATGTATGGTGAATCTTATTGATCCTCGAGTCGCACAACGTTGAAGAACATTTAACATTGTGTCAAAACCTCATCGAGTATCAACTTACTTGCATCACAGATTCACATTGTTTCAAGAATAAATATTGTAGAAGGAACTTGGAGCGCTAGACTTTTGGTACATGTTTAATGAAATCTACTTTCTAATAAGTTTGTTCCAGACTACATAGATAATATTTATGCTCCCTCGTCTCGCAAGTATGAATGAAAACATAGAGGCTTTGCACACGTCCATGGTTTGTTGTGGCTCGAGAATGCACCTAAAGTTGACGCAATGAACTCGGGAGGATACAACTGCTTATTGAGGCAACAAAAATACTTCGATAAGTTTGTGTCTCCCTGGAACCCCGTCTGGGTTGCAAAATCAATCACTCATAGTTTAGACAAAATCAACTACAAAAGTAATAACTATCCCACTAAAACAAATAATATATACCATTCAACGTTCACATTGCATTGTACACATGCGATTACTCATAATTATTGTCCTCATTAAATCCCTTCTTCTCCTATGTTGATTTTTTCTATAAATAACATAGTCTAATTTGTAATCTACACTCTTCGATATTTTGGGAATTTCTCACCATTTTTAGGCTCGCCTCTTATGGCTTTGAGTTGTTTCTTCTTCGCTTTATGTTGGCCTTTATGGTGGCAATTATAATGCATCCAATGCCTTTTTGTAGATTATTACAATTATGCATATTTTAAACACGAGTTGAGTTGTGGCATATATTTGTCTACTCTTTCCTTTTGTTGTCTTACCCAAAGGCTTAATCTGTGATAAAGTGTGTGTTGCATTTTTAAATTTAATGTGTTATTATCAAACACAAGATGGAAGAAGATCCATGCTTTCCTCTTGATGCATTGCTAGTTTTATTTATCTTGTTTCCCTTTCCTTTCTCCCCACAAGTGTTAAAGTAGTTAGATTAGTGTTAGCGCTAGACATAGAGATAGACAAAAATAGTGCTCTCTGAGGCTTGCATCACTCACACATCACCGCGTAAGTCCCACAATTGTGAGGTAATCCCATGTTGTGTTGATAGAAAACTCGGTTTACACATCGACGCTTTCAACCTCTAATAGTTTCGATGCGCCCAGTGGGACTATTTTTATTCTTGTAAAAATATTGACAATATTTTTTAATGCAAGAATGAATGTTTTCAATTTATAGCTAACTTTTGGTGTGTTCTTAGCTCTTTTAGTTTTGTGACCCATTCTCAAGCACTGATGACTCCACCCTCACTGCTTTAAAAGACCGAACTCGCCATAATACATGGGAAAAATAGTGATAAGAAGCGCTTCTAGAGGACAAGGACGTTTTCAATATTTGTAGGTTTCCTTAAGAAGAAGAAATATATTCATTTAGGGTTATGTTTTCCCCATCCAAGATGGTCAATCCACTCCTCCTCAAAATAGACCCTGCTACTTCTCGAGGAACCCTTTTCCATTTGTAGTCTTTGTGGTGATAAACAAAACCATATTTTCTACTTTCAATGGAGGTAGCCATTTAGCTTTGACTATATGGAATGATACCCTTGAAAATTCTCTCAAATCCCTTCCATTCTTTACTTGAGAAAATGTGGTCTCTCCTATTGACCACATTAAAGATGTGTAGTCACCGAATCAAAACTTACTATGTACATGTAGCCTCTACATAATTCGCTTATATGCATGGTTCAAGAAAAGAATTACTCTTTACTACCCTTTCACTTTGATTTGGCATTGTTTTTATCCTTTTCATCTTTATTGCTTGTTTCGAGTGACAACTTATAGTTTTGCATACCGGGTGACATCCTACTCATCTCGATTTCACTTTCTAACCTTTTGGGCACCCTATATAGGACAATCCATTAGGGACATGAGTGCACAGCGCTACTATCCCTTTTGGGTTCATGTGTCCTCTTCACCTTTTTCTAATCTTTCGCATGCTATTTCGTTCTTGTCTTCTTTTATCCCTCTTAGTTATCCTTTCACTTGTTAATAATAAATCTTAAGCAAGGGAATCATATATATACATGTCATATTTAACCTCATTAGGTGAAAGAATTCAAGAGACACATACTATTACAGAAATATACTACACCAAAGACTACATTTTGGGATTGCATACTTCACTACATAGGAGGATTTACTCTAAATTCCATACCACACATTCACATTTGGGACAAAGTAGTTGTATCCCACTATCTCATTGTGTGATTGACACTAGAGCATCCTAGCTTAAGGGACACTATTTCACTTACACACACACACACACACACACACACAAGAACTACATTATGTTTGAAATGTAGTGCAACAATTAGTGACAATCACATTTGGGTGACTATAAAGGTCGGCCGACTCAGGCATATACATTATTTTATTCATCTAATGTGTACTTGAGTATTGTGCAAGTATCTAGGGCTTATGTTGTTGGTTACATGTGTGATACAACAAATCTAATGTGGCACACACGACGAACAAGGGAAAACATTAAGCGACATAGAAACAACTAGATCCTAAGCACTTTCAGAGACAAAGAGCACCAAGAGTAGACAAGAGTACCTAGACAACTATGTCCCCTTCCGTAAGCTCGTGTCGCTGAGATAGTCACTTTCCAGTAATCAAACACAAAGCTTGCATAGCCAAGAATCTCCCCTTTCAGATCAGCCTCCAAAGTGCAAAATCGGTTTAGACCTACATATACAAGTTGAGTCATTCTCCAAACCATATTTATCACTCTTTCTTACATTTCATTTACTTGATCTTACTTGAATATTGTTATATCTATTTAATCAACAATGTCCTTATATTAGATTTAATTTCATTAAATCATTTGGTGAACCCGATCCCTTTCACGCTTACCTTGTTGGATCCCTTTCCATCATGGCTAGTACCTCTCATGAATTTTCTATTGAGGATCTTAATGAACTCAATTCTTATCTTGTTGAGCATCCTAAAAACCTTAATTTATGCCTTTTTGTTGCCCGCAAGGAATCCTAAAGAATTGATGTCACCTTTCATCTTATTAACACTATTTCTACTACCACCATATCTTCTATTCCTCCTTCCTCCTCCCCTTCGAATGCGAGAGCTTCTACCTCTCATATTCTTACTTCCACATAGAATCCTAATATTTCTTCTCCCTTTATTTCAAACATTCATCCTAATTACTTTTCCAGCACCCAAGCCTTATAGTCCCTTTTATCATGATTTTCAAGTGCATATTCATCAATTTCAATAGGCTACTTTTTCTTCTCTTCCATCTCTTGATTCTTCACTTCTTCTTGATATCCCTCTTACACCTAAAGTGTCTTCTTATCTACTCCCTCCAATTTTTTATTCACTACAGTTTCCTCTATTCAATGGGCATGGATATCATCAAGATCACCTTAGATATTTTCATGTTTCTTACCTAGACTATGCATATGATGACACACTCTTGACCAAGTTGTTTCTAGAGCTTATAAGATTATCGTTTACGATAGTTCTATGGATTTCCCTTGCATTTTATTTGATCATTTACTACACTTGTTGTTTTTTAGCTCATTTTTATATGAATATTGGAACAAAAATATCTTATGCAAAAATGGTTAAAATTAAACAAGGATCTAATGAACATCTTAGTGATTATGTATTGCATTACAAGAATAATCTTTCTAAAATGAACAATGTATTAGTTGAATTTGAATTACAAGATCTCTTTATTCAAAGTATTTTTCCTCCTTTACAAGAATGTGTGCTTTTTGATTCCTATAATTCCTTTGACCATCTATGTCATACCTTGAATACTTGAGACTAAGTTACTTTCTTTGGGAAAACTCAAATATGGTTCTAATACTTCCGATCATTCCTCTTCTAAATTTCCAAGAAAGGTTCCCTTTAGACCCAAATCTAATGATGTTAAGCCTATTGTCAATATTGTTTCTCAACCTCCTAAGCTTCAAATCCAACCCACTCAACATGTATTTACTCAATTTCCTTATCCTCCACATATGTTATTACCCCAACTCATTGAAAGAAATATGATTTCTCTTCCACCTCCTCTTGAGTATGATCCTAATAAGCCCCATGGTAAGAATTTTGATGAGTATGTAAATTGTGATTATCATATATGAAATGTCCTTTCTACTGACAAGTATTTCGAGCTTCACCATTTGATTATGGATCTCATTGACAATAATGATATCTAGTTGCTTTAATCGATTACTCCCAAATCTACAAATGACAATTTAAAAATATTTAATGACCCATTACCTAAGCATGGAAATTCAGCCCCTAAGTCCTCTTCTAATCATACTTACCACACAATTTCTCCTCCTGATTCTTCGGATCATCCATTTTGATTCCTTGTTGGTGCTACTAATTTCCCATCACCTGCTATCACTTTCAATGATGTTTATTTTCATGCCTCATCATCCTCCCATATATTATATATTGATACTTCTACCGCCCCCATGCCGTTAACAATGTTATAGTACATCCTACATTCAATTCCAATACATATTCATTGTTTTTCTTGTAGTCTATTGGCTTCTCTCTATCTCGGTGTGACATGCATATCTCCCACTTCTCATGACCATGTTATTCTACCCATTACTGTTGGGTCTCTTACTATTTCTATGTCATTTACTATTAGATATATTGTGACACATTGTGACATACTCTTAGCACTCCCTTAGCTTCAGCTACCAAATTCATACCCTCTATTGTTCACTTGTTCCTTAAGTTTATCTACCAGGTGACTTCTTATCACTATTTGAGGAATTTCACCCTAAAAACCTTTATCCATAGCATTTCTATCCATCCAATTTTTAGTTACTTATACTTCTCATGCATCTTCTCCTATTCATGATGGATCCTTAGCTTTGACACCTCTTATGGTATCTAGAGCCATTTCTCCTTTTGCATACACCTTTTGCACATCCATCTTAGTTTACTTCACATATGGATACTACTCATTGGCCCCATCGCTTTCTCGAGCCCATAGCCCACCTCTGAGAGACACATCTTCACATAGGTCACATGCTTCACTTACTCCATCTAGACATGTTTCATGCTCTATTTCTCCACATGCTCGATCTAGACCTATTTCATATGCTTTTCCCCATACACTTTCCCATGACCATTAGATCTTAGATCATGTTCACATGCATACTTATTTTAAATCAACTCATGTGGGCCATTGACTAGTACTCTTATTACATATATCATTTTTACATTCACACTTTGGGGTGTCCTAATTGCCCCACAATTCCGATGACACAATCTTGTTCTTGGTTTATACATGACTCGTTGAGAGTTTATTCACGTGGACCTAAATTTTCACAAACCACATTGAGGGGCATATTTATTCCTCCCTTCTAAATATTTTATTTCACATATTTACCATAGAAAATAAAATAAAATAAGATCAGATCTTGATTGGATGCATTCTTCCTTGTTTATACTAAGTATGTTGCACCTTTTCTTATCACATTACACATTAAATGCTTTATCATTTTTCATACACATGTGCACATCGTATCTTGAGATGAGTGCATGTCACTTAAAACCTGTTAGATGATGTATGATGCTTGGCCCTATCCATTGCTAGTCCCACTAAGGCTCTTTGGGGTAGGAATTATTCAAATGGATTGAATTTGAATTAAATTTAATTATCTCTAATTTACTTTCCCAGGAAATTCTCCAGGAGATTCTATTTCATGATACGAGTATTTTTTTCCTCACTTACTATCACATTTTCATTCCTATATTCAGATATTACATTGTTACATTCTATTTATCTTCCCTAAAATGCTAATGAGTGCTTCATCTATAGGATTTTGCTTCTATAGAAATGGGGGAGCTGAGATAAGTTAAGATATAATAGAGAGGGGGAGCATATAGATTTAGGTCTAGACCGTAAATTCAAATTCGATACAATGGGGATGACACTGGGCATGCCACATGACAATAATTGGGTTGGGACCATAGAGAGAATAGAGAGTGGGCCCAACCAAAAATGACTGCATATAATCCCCATATAATGTGCCCCCGAATAGACAAACCTGATTGTAAGAATCGCTCCAATCATGGTTATTTTATTGACGTGTACCTAATTTGTCATTCTTTGTAGGTTATGCCTTATGTTTGTTTGATTTTCTTGTTTGCACATGCCTTTAATGGCTCAAATTGTCTTTTGAAATCCTGAGTGGTGTCTCATGCATACAACTAGCTACTTGTTGAGTCCTTATTTGTTGTTTTCGTATACTAGTTTATATTTCGTATGCATTGCTTGTTTTTCACTAACACTTGTATGCTAGCATTTTATCCTTATTTTTCTTGTGTCATGGTAACTACTATTTGTAATCCATATTCGTGCTACAGATTCCTATATCGGATGCGCACATCGGTTTTGTTCTTCTTTTTTTGGTCTTCATTCACATTTTTCATCTCACGCATAAGAGACATTGGGTGAATATTTTCACCCTCCCATTAGTAAAAAATTAGCTATAGAAACAAAGGCACTAGGAATAGAATCAAAATCAGTTATAAAACAGGGATATAAATATACTTGGCCATAAAACTCAACATGGACACAAGTGCCTATAATAGACAAGAATGCCTAGGAATTAGTTTCCAACACTCGTGTCCTAGGGGAAAATAATTACAGAGCAATTTCAAAAATTGCACACCATGGTTTCTCTCTTTTTAGTAGTTACAAAACTAGTCTTAGATGCAATCACCATGTAATGAACTAACTACCAATCTAGGAACCAAGACAAGAACAAAATAAGAGAATGACACCTAGTGTTGAGTTGTGGATTTAAATTGCTTCACAAATAGAATGCTTTACAAAATTATAGGTTTACACAAGAAACCAACATCAGTTGGCTAACCAACGTCTCACACCTGGGACTAATTGACATCGCTTACCGTGTGTGAATGTTTTTATTTAAGTTGCTTTGGATTAGATACAACCTTTGATTATAAAGGTGATCTAAAGGTTGTAAATGCATAGCTAAGTTTCCCTAATTTTGTAAATGCCTATATAAGCTAGAAATCTAGGGTTAGAAGGTGAGAATCCATAAGAGTTGAGGAAGAATATCAATTCTCCTTGGTTGATATGAAGAAGAAGAAGAAAAATAAAAAGGTTGCATGAAGACATAACTTCCATGGAGAGAAGTTGGATAGAAGGAAATTGCAGGTACATCTGAATGGTGAGAAGAGGGTAATGTCTTCTACTATATTTCCTTTGTATTGTTTTATCTCAATGTAATGGCTTACATAGTATGCAAAACACATATGGTTTCTTCTTGTAGATTCACATGTTGTTGTAAAATATTGTATTATAGATCCATGAGACCATCTTCTATTTTTGGTCCATAGAGATCTATTATTGTAACTCAATGGATAGCTTGTGGGTACGTGATAGTATCCAGATATTGTAGAGGAGGTTATCTTCTTGTTTTCACAGGTTGATGTAGTGATGGAGGAGAGACTTACTTATTGTTGGATAGTTATGGTTGCACATTAGTAGACCCATTTGAGAGGTATTTTTGTAGATTCACAAGAGATATTGGTTGTATAGTTTGGAGATGCAAAGTAGTTCCCGGTTACATGAGATCTTTTGGTAGTTTGGAGGAACAGTTGTAGTTCACTCATGTAGATCCATTTATAGATATAGAGGAGGAGATACTCTTGGAGATATGCATTGTACTCTTGTGGAAAGATTTTATTTATACTCTTGTTTATTATATATATTGAGATATCTATCTTTGGTGGATGTAGCCCACAATGGGTGAACCATGGTACATGATATGTTATGTGTGTGTACTTTGTTTTGATTTGGATTTTCTAGTATATGCTTCGACCGCTCTAGATTTTAGGGAATCGTTTTATCGTATTTGCATGATTTAGTTTGTTATTGAATCATAACACTATTATATAGTCCAAAGTTCCCAACAACTAGTATTAGAGCCTGTTTTTTATCTTATCTCGATACCAAGAATTAGTATCATAGAAATGGATTTAGTTTACAGAGCAAGGGTTTTGCTTCAGGTTATTTTTGGTATTATTGATAATTGTATGAGAGAAGGGTTTTGTTTTTCCTAATGTGTAAATCACAGGGAGAGATTTAAGATCAAGTGGGATTTGGAAATATAACGTTGCTGGAAAATGATGGTGACCGATATCGGTATGCTATACCGATCTAGATACTATTCTTAGCCAATGTGATGTGGTGATCATGGTCGGTTTATCGGAAACTCGGCGTTGGCGACGCTAATAAGAAAATCACAGATATGAAGTAATTTGAGAAGATTCAATGAACATGTATTGATTGTTGAGGTGTCCCTTGTTCTTGGAGGCATAGGCATGTTGGTCAGATTGCAGATCTGGTTTATAAAGGTATGGTTTTGCTATCTTGGTATTGCAGTGCTTGTATATTTTTGGTTGCACATGCATGTTTGGGATTGTAGATCTGAGTAAAAGATAGAGGAGAAATTATGCATCCCTTGTGCAGTTAGATGCACGGCTTCGTTAGAGAGGTAGAATATAATAACATAGAATGAAGACAAGGCTTCCATCAAAGAGGAAAGTAATTTAGTTAAAGATGTGGTTGAGTGTCTTGGTGTTGGTAAGGTGATGTATTTCATCTTGGTGTAATTTTATTGCATGCATTATTGTTGTAAATTTTTTGTGTAATATTTGGGTGCTTCTTGAAATGACTGGCTCAACACACATTTATTGGATTTGGTGGAGTAGGCACCTGGTTTAGTGTACTATGCCAATTTTTGGTGTTGTGGTAGTTCCAGCAGCACCAATGTCACTATCAGATCGACGTTGATCACAAGGGAACCAAGATCGATCATGCACCGAGGTCGATCTCTCGTGACAATAAGTCTCAGACTAGGTTTTTTACATCGAAGAGGGAATGCAATCTTTTAGTGTCCAGCTTGGAGGATGTGGTTTCTTACACATTGTATGGGGAAGAAACAAAGTAGATCACTTTAATGTTTGAATAAAAAAGAGGACAGAGTTGGCTCGGTGATTCCAGTGAGACTTGGGTCAAATTCAGGTATCTCTATACGGTTCACATTTTATTTCTTTTGTTCAAGCAACTAGTATTATGTTTGGATTGTGTGCATGAGTAAAATATACACCATGGATATTTTGTGAGTTTGACTTTATTTTTGGGATGTGTTAGAATCTTGAGGACTAGGTTTTTACAGCCGAAGAGGGAATGCAAGCTTTTAGTGTCCAGTTTGGAGGATGTGGTTTCTGCACAAGTTGTATACAGTAAAGAAACAAAGTAGATCACTTTAATGTTTGAATAAAAAAGAGGACATGAGTTGGCTCGGTGATTCCAAAGTGAGACTTTGGTCAAATTCTGTATCTCTATACGGTTCATGTTTTATTTCTTTTGTTGAAGCAACTAGTACTATGTTTGGATTGTGTGCATGAGTAAAATATACACCATGGATATTTTGTGAGTTTGACTTTATTTTGGGATGTGTTAGAATCTTG